>JAJTUV010000633.1:0-340000 GCA_021653895.1 Mastomys natalensis | reverse complement strand
ACGAGTCATTCTTTCTAAACAAGATCAATTGTTGGCAGCTGCGAACTCAGCCCTGTCCAGAAGTTCACCTCCATGGGCAGGGCAGCTGTCGTGGGTCCAAGCAACTGGACTTGCTGGAAACACCATCTGAGGCCGCGTTTCCTAAGGCTGCCTTACAACAAAAAAGCCTATTGCTTGTCATAAACTCTTGGTATTTTTTTGACAAGCGCTTATGATCTTTGTAAAAGGAAAACCTCTTCAGAGCCAGGACCCTGGTGGCAAAGGTGAAGAGTGGTGTAGGGCGGGGCATGGCCCCCGGAGGCTGGGCTGGCAGCGCCCCCGGCAGCTCTCTTGGTAAGCAGGAAGCTGCGGCTGGGTTGAGTCGCTGAAAAGCCACTGGAGCTAATAGATTGTGGTCACGAGGAGAGCGGCAGCATTTTGGTAGTGATGGGAACACTCAAAAGCATCATCAAAACAGTTGCAGAAACGTGCTGAGCTCTGCACTCCTGAGCCGCTGCCTTCATCAGCCGCCTTGGAGATGGCTGGAAGCAGCTGCAGTCTTGTGCCTGTAACTGGCCTCATAGCTTGAGGGTGCCAAGAGCCACAGCTAACAGGGTGCAAAAAGGAACCCACACGCACTGCTGGCTGTGGGCAGAGATTCCTGCATGTTCCAATGTCCTCACCCCTTCTGGTTGGTCAATGTTAGCTTCTAGTTTACTATTCACGCACCTCAGTTTTCAGTGGGAGAACCGGTTTCCAGCTGACGCCAAGGGTTTGAGTGATGCTTCAGATGCCTGAGCATCTGCATGGGAATGTTTCTCGGAACTCGGTTCCTGATGGATAGATGGTTTTCTGTGTTCGTGATTCAAGCCCTCCCTGAATTAGTCTCCAGATTAAAGGGCTCCAAGAAAGCACCTGGCCAAGTCACCAAGAGATGATGCTCGTGGGTGTGACCCTGAGCGAGGACAACGGAGACCCGCTGTGAGGAACAGGACTGAGGGCCACTTCACTGGTACCTGGGCTGCCCTTATCTTCCTGAGGTCAGCTCAAAGCCATTTCTAGTGCAGCACATCTGTATTCCCAGCTTTTGGGAGCCAGATGCGGGAGGATCAGAAATTCAAGGTTTTCTTCTGCTATACTGGGATTTTTCAGTCTAGCTCTTTATTATTATTTTTGTTATGAATTGTATTATTTTATCTTTTACCTGTGTTAAAAAAATTCATCGCCCAATCTCGCCTTTTATGGCAACAGTTTAGTGGTTCAAAATACATTAACATGTCGAAGGGGAGGATTAATTTCTCTCTTATAACCATCTCCCTCTCCCTCATCCTCTTTCCCTCCTCCCCTTCTTTTCTCCCACTCTTCCATTCCTTCTTCTTTTTTCTCTTTTTCTCTCTCTCTCTCCCTCTCCCCCTCCCCTTTGATAAGGGGACTTAAGGGACTCAGGTTGGCTTCAAACCCTGTAGCTAATGCTGGCCTTGAACTTCTGTCCCCTTCCCCAGTGCAGTACTGGAGGCATGTTCCATCATGTCTGGCTATGTTCTTTAAATAGCAGTTTCTAAAAGTGTTTAGTTTTACTCTATAGCCCATAAGTAATTCCTCCCCAAATAACTACAGTGCAGAATGTGCCTTTGGGGTGTATTCTTTCGAGCTTGGCTCTGCACCTTCCACTTCCTCTCTACCCACCCAAACTGGGATCTTTTAGTTTTACAAACTGCCTCTCCATTTTTCCCCACCCTAAGAGTTTATCTATGTTCCTGAAAGGACTCCTGATAAATCCATTGATCTGCAGTATGCACAGGATGGCATAGAATACTTCTTTCTGTCAACATCGTGGGTCTTTTCAGATGCAGGGAATCAAACATGAATATTTTGTGTCAAGAGGAGGCAAGAAGATGAGCAGCCAGACTCTGATCCTCTGAAATCGAATTAGAGCTCAGCAGATGACGGAATTCTACCCGACACTCCTGCTGCCACCTTGACCTACAAGACTCACCTGAAGCAGTTACTTTATGACAGCATGGAGCTTTGGCTGGCATTCTAGAATATGCAAGTGGAGGAAGGAAGAGGAGATGAAGGAATCTAGAGTTTTGACATAGCAGATGACAACATCGCTTGCAGTTGTATGAATTTGACTTTTTTTGTTGTTGTTGTTGCAAGATTTCTGAATGTATTTGAAATGAATTGGATCTTTTAGGCTTGAGGAGGTGTTAACCATTCTCTAGTCTAAATTTATATATATCACACACATACACACCTATACATATATATATATATATGTATATGTATGTATACATATATATGTATATGTGTATGTATGTGTGTGTGTCTATGTGTATATATGTTTTGAAGACCCAGGGGCTGACCAGCTCTTAAAATAGAGAGCCAGGATCTCTACTACTACAAGGCAAACTTTCTCTTTCTCTCCCTCGCTGCTTGCCATGTTTATTGAGCACTTACTATGTGCCAGCCATTCTTCTTTTCAGGCTCTGGGATAACAAAGAGTCTGCTTCCGTTTAGCTTTCTGTATGCCACACACTGGTCTGATCCTCTTTCTTGCATTAACATACTCACCATTTTGACTGTCAATCTCAATTGATAAAATCTAGAATCACCAGGAAAATAACCTCTGGGCACATCTGTAGGGGGTTATCTTGATTTTGTTAATTGAAGAAGGAAGACCTGCCTATTGTGGGTGGTACCATTCCCTGGGCTAGGATCCTGGGTTGTATGAAAGAGAGGAAGTGAGCTGAGCATAAACATTTATTGCATTGTGGTCTTGACTGAGGATGTCACATGAGCCTGTTGCCATGACTTCCCTTTCCATGTAGGACCTTGAACTGTGAGCCAAAATAAGAACTTCTCCCCTGAAAATGATATTTATTTTTATTTATTTATTTAATATATATTAGTACACTGTCTCTGTCTTCAGACACATCAGAAGACGTCATTAGATTCCATTACAGATGGCTGTGAGCCACCATGTGGTTGCTAGGAATCGAACTCAGGACCTCTGAAAGAACAACTAGTGCTCTTAACCACTGAGCTATCTCTCCAGCCCTCTTTTTTTTTTTTTTTTTTTAAAGAATGAAAGTAATTAAAAGACTTTTCTCAGAAACTTCTATGTTATGATCCACATTTTACAGAGAAGCATGGGACATGGCAAAGAAGAAGGAAAATCTAGATTCAAATTCCACAGCCTAACTCAGAAGATCACACTCTTAGTAAATATTGTTTATATTTATATTCAAACTGAACTGTGTTTTTATCCATTCTTATAGCTAAGGTTAAACACAAGCTTTCTGAAACTGTTTCTTTTTCCCCCAGACTGGCTGCAAACTCATGATCTTTCTTCATGATAGGTTCACAGGTTTGCATTGTCTATAAATTCTTTATATTCTATCTCACTAACTTGTGTGTGTGTGTTTGTGTGTGTATGTACATACATGTGTATAGTGCATTTGTGTATATGTGTATATCTGCATGCGGAGGTCAGAAAACAGCCTTAGCAGTTGGTCCTCAGGAATCAACCATTCTTATTTTGAGGCATGCCTTTATTAGGTGGACTACTTGCTGACAAGTCGTCAGGCTGTCTGGCTCATGTGAGCCTCTGGAGTCTGCCTGTCTCTCCTTCCTTCACAGACTACAAGAATTGTGTCTCCATATCTGGCCTTTGAAAAAATGTGGGTTCTGGGGCTCAAACTCAGGTCTTCATGCTTGCAAAGCCTTTGACAGTTGGCTGAGCTTTCTATTTTCCCAGCCCCTAACATCAGACACTTTGCCTTGAGAGACACTCAGGCTAGGTTAAGCCAAATATTTGTGATAACTATTTCTTATTAGAGACCTACTTTCTGTAGCCTGTGTGTCCTAGCAGACAGTGTACTCTAGATCTTAATTATCTTTATTGGAGTTTTACTTTCATATACTTCCCCTGGGTTTCAGTCCTGACCTTTGGACTGGACATCCTTATCTCTGCTTTGAAGATGTGCATACAGAAGAGGCTCAGACAAATTAGGGGACACTCTCAAAGTCACCCAGTCAACCTAGGACCCAGGCTGAGCCTCCATGTCTGAAAGTTCATCTCCTGGTGACAGAACTCGTTAACTTGAAGAGTAGGGATCAGTGTTTCCTGGGTGTAGGTGGATTGTTACCTATGGAGACAGCAGTGCTCAAAGGTCTAACTGGGAAACACAGTGGCCTGCTTTCTCATATGTAAGATTAAGAGACTGCTTCTGCACATGAAGTAAACTTGTAGAGTAATCCAGTAGACTACAATGGGATTGGGTCTGATTTTCAGATTCTTAAAGCACTATTGACTTCCTGGAAACATCTTGGTAATTTCTATGCAGGTCTGTTATGACCTTTCCCTTCCTTCTCGTTTCCTTCTGGTTATTTCCCCCACTAGGGCAATTTCAGGAAAAAAATAAACATGTTTGAACTTTCTTTTGTTCTCTGAACTAAGAACAGTTTTATTAAGTCTCCAGGAAAGAAGTGTATATCCATATGTTATTTTTTAATGAAAGGAGTATTTAGGATGGTAGAGGAAGGAAGAGCAAGAGTTTAAGACCAGCTTTGGCTACATGGCGAGGCTAGCCTGTCTGGACTATTTGAGGTCCGATGCCAACAAAGAATTACTTCTGACATTGATATAGCAGTCTTGTAACTCTTGTTTTAAGAAGGGAAATATGAATGAGAAATTTGAACATCTTTTGGCCATTGAACTCTTTGTCTCAGGGCATGAATGAGAAATGGCAAAAATGGAGATAAACTTTTTGTTCAGAAACTAGATGTCTCACTGGTTGGGACAACTGAAAGTCTTAACATGCTTCATACAAGCACTTGAAACGGTAGGTCCTGTGGAGAGGCTGACCCAAGGTAGGCTCTGGCCTGGTTTGCCTTCTTTTAGTCTGCACGGTGTTTCCCAGTGTTGACTTCTGGTTGCAATGCACCTGTGAACATGTTGTCACCTATGACCTCTTGGCAGAAAAGTATGCCTGTTTGAGAACCACCTGTTCCACTTTACAACAGCAAGAGCTCTGGCCTCTGACATTAAATAAACAGGGCTAAGCATGGCTCTCCTAGAATAATAGGACCTCAGACTGTGTTCTGGATCCTTCAACTAATCTGAGCGCTCAGTTCAGAAAGCACAAAAGTCCAGACGTACCTTTTAGTAGGGGTCAGTGTTCTGTATACCATGCTCATCACTTCTACAAAAATTCATTATTTTATCTTTAAAGAAAAATAAAGACAAGAAGAAAAGGCTACGTGTGGTGGCATACTACAGTAATCTCAGCCCTTGGAAGACTGAGGCAGGAGAATTGCTATGAGTTCAAGGTTAGTGTGGACTATATAGTAAATTCCTGGCCATCCTGGGCTACAGAGTGAGGCCTTTTCTCAAAACACACACACACACACACACACACACACACTAATGATGATGATGATAGTAATGATTTCATTTAAAACATTTTGGGAAAATGTCATATTGTATGAAATCTACCCTAAAGGATTGCTCATTATAGGTATTGTATTGTAAGAAGACTTTTAGAATCTTTTCATCTTGCCTTAACTGAAAGTCTGTATCCCCTAAGCAACTCCTGCTTGCTCCTTTCCCCAACTGGCAACTGTCTTCATCTGTGCCCTTGCATGGGTTTGATTGCTTTTGATTTCTCATGGGAAATAAGATTGAGGTTCTTCAAAAACCAAATGAATGAACGAATGAATGAATGAAGAACTAGAAGATCTAGAAGAACTAGAATGAAAAGGGATCGAGAAGAGCAACCCAGTTGTGGGCATGTTTGCTGAGGAATTGAACTCCATGGCATTGGTGAATGGTCCCCTCTGCCCTCCTGTTCACCTTTGGTGAGTTTGAAGTGGCCTGTGGGAGGGGCTCCCAGGTTCGAACTCAAAGGGATGAACAACTTCATAGTTTGGGCTCCACGAAGTGAAGCCTCTTCAGTTCATTTCATGAAGACATTTGAATGTGGCAAGCAAGGGGGTGAGGTTACAGGCAGCGAGGGCTGGAGCATGACTTCCCACTAACTTCACCGGAAATGTGATACATTTTTATAAATGAGCGATACTTTGAGTATCTTTCAAAGGTCATCAATGGGCTCTTAAAGGACATTTGCTGCTGTTGTACCAAAATCCTAGTTAGCAGGTCAGTTTTGAGGGAAATAGTCCAAAGCTAGATAGTCTTATGGTGTAAGTGCTGTGCCTTCAGAGGGAGAGCCCTTCCACCCCATGCCCTTTTGTTAATAGAGGCAAGGAGATGTTCCATTTGTAAAAGTACAAGAGAAAGCGTTTTGCTTTCCTTCCTCTGACCAGTTCCTTCCAAAGAACATGGAGCTTGAGCTGTCTGAATGTAGGGCTCCTGCTCTCCCAGCCAGAGCAGCGGTGGCAGCTATGTCAGTGGTGGCAGCAGCAGTCACAGCCACAGCTGCAGCAACAGCAGCAGCAGCAGCAGCAGCAGCAGCAGCAGCAGCAGCAGCAGCAGCAGCAACAGCAGCAGCAGCAGCAGCAGCTGCACACTAACATCTTGCTTCTCTTAAACTGTTGTGTCAGGAAGAGACATTTGACTTTTATTGCTTCTTTCCATTTCTAAGTTTTCTCTTTAATTTCCTTAGAGTCATTTTCAGAGTCATGAATTACTAGTCGATCCTTTCAAGTTCATTTGCCACTCCCTGTTTAGAACAGAAGTCTTCTCAGTGGTACAAGAGGGCTGCTAGTCTATGCCAAATGCCTAGCTGGCTGTGTGGTTTTGGACAAGTGAGTCTAGTTTTCTAGCTTTCTTGTTGTTTCATCTCTGAACTATGAGTGTTAGGCAAGAATGACCATGTCCAGGTTCTTGGGAAACGTAAAAAAAACCCTTAGGATGTTGTGGGCCGAGTGTCAGGGCTGGCCTTCTGTTTTCACCTAGTACCAAGATACAAGCATCACAAGATTGTATTTCAACAACTGGAACTCAAAGGTAAGCTCGGAGGAGAAGAATCTTAGTGAATGGGTAAGAGTGATGGAGTTCTTGACAAGACCACATTCTAACTCTGAGTATCATAGACAGTATTTTAACACCAACAAGTAAAACATGTGTCATCCATAAGTCTATGAAATAATCGTTGATCATGTTGAAATCTAGATGTGTCTGTACTGAAATGTATTGGAGAGGGACTCACTATTTGTGCATAACCAAAATTTTTCTCTGTAATTAAAAGCTTCTCCCCAACATGAAGGAGAAGCATCAAGCTGGAGTCTCTAGTCTATTGCTATCAGCCACATGAAGACCACGTTAGATCTATAACAGATTACCAATGTTTTTGGATTTAGTATAATTTCACCTGATTTCCTTAGGTCTATCATTCTGCCTTACATAGAGGGGAAAGGGAGAGGTGATTCAGTGACAGTGACACATTGTTGCCATTCTTAGGTTCTGGTTTATGAAAATATCCTACCTACTGTTACTCTGTCTAAGGCACAGCTCAGCTACAGACAATGGAGTTGGGTTGTGGAATGTGGTGGTTGGACAGACTTCAGTTCACAGAGTCTTTTGGTTAAAAGTGAAGGTAATACCAAGAAAAGGGATGACTTGTTTAATCCTTTGGTTTTAAGCTGAGCATGGCAGCTAGTACATCATTAACTTGGATGCTTTGAGAACCTCTGGAACCAGATGGTTTGATATTTCTTTGGGGTGGGATTGGCTTTCCATTCAGTTCTCTGACAGAAGGACCATGGCAAATAACCTAACAAGTGCAGAGTCTGCTTTTGATTTTTAACCACACTTCACAAACCTGATCTTCTGTTCTCTCTTAATAAAATGGACATAGTGCCACATAAGGAGTTACAAGTATGAGATTATTAATTTATGTAATTGCCAAATACAAGTTATATTCTCCATTCTCTTTTTAATAGAAGAGATAGATTGGTCAAAAAGAGTCATGGTCTAGGGATCTAGCACTCAGATGTTCTGGTCTTCAAAATGAAATAGTAAGGCATTTTAGTGTTGCTCTAAATTCATGTCACAGGTCTCGAATGGGATATTGTAGTTCTGCCATCTTGTGTTTCTCGGTTAGCTAGCTTCCTCAGTTTCCAGAACGACTCTTTCAAATTCTCTCTACATTGAAACATCTGACCCCTTTCCTCCCACTACTCTGATGCTTCTTGCTTCATCTGTCTCAGATGAATACCTTGTCTCCTGTGTCATAAATAAAACAAAAGCTATCAGTTGGGAACTCCTTCAATGTTCAGGTATTCCAGTCATGGAAAATGTGGTGGCTTTTTTGGTTGTTTGCTTGTTTTGGCCTGTATCCATAACTTTTTCCTTCTTTCTGTTTCTTGGAGCTAGGCTTTCAATATCTGTCCTTATTTCACACCAACCCCTTCCCATCCTTTTGGGAAAGTGACATTCTTGATGGCACCTTCTTTTATCTTATTATATGCCCAACATCTCCACATCTAAAAGGCTCTTTCTATTTTCCAGAATAGTTGCTTCTTTCAATGTTTCAAAATCGTTTGCTTGAGTTTCTTTACTCTCCATGGCATTTTCTTTAAAAGGTTATTTGTCTTTATTGCTACCATTTATTTTTCTCTTACTTGTCCAGGAAAATTCCATTGCTTCCTTGGCTCAGCTTTTTTTCTTTTTCTTTTTTTTTAAACTTCCCAGATATCACTGCATGGTTAAAGACAATGGTTATTGCTTTTAATTTTTTTTTTTTATCACCCGTTCATGAAAAGATCTATAGATGCTCTTTGCTCAGTCTGCTCTCCTTCCTAGCTTACTTGGTCTCTTATCTCTTCTTGACTCGTCTCATCTGGCCTGCACTGTCACAACCCTTTGATTAAATCTGTGTATCTCCTGGATCTGTCCCTTGCTTTCCATGTCTGCATCCTCCTGTCTTCTCCGTCATAGATGACTGTGTTGACCTCCCGATTGGTCATCAAGAACTCTGTCAGTTATTTTCCACAGTTGAACTAGAGTTATCTTTCCATAGACCAACTTTCACCCTGATCTCTCTTGCTTAAAACACAATAGCTTTTTACTGCTATCGGGCTACAAGAGTGGAAGACTTTTTCTGAGATACTTTTTCCCTTCAATTTTCTTTTAATTAAGTCTTTTAAATCATCTACTTCATGTATGGCTTAGCTGAGTCTTTCTGAACCTCCCAAAATGCAAATTAGCAATAACTTGTGTAGTCACTACGACGACTTCACATGTACGTGGTTGATGGATTTATTTAGACAGACATTATGTTTTGAGAGATAGCTCATGTGTCTTTGACTCATTGGTTAATCTTCCATGAAAGAATAAATAAATGAATGGATGGTGTATTTCAAAAAACTCTACATACCCTTAGGACAAAGACAGAAGTAAACAGAAACATATGCTTAGAAATGTTTCCATTAAAATGGAGTAGCTTCCCTTCTACACCAGAGACAACTATGTGCTCACTTTATATTTGTGTTACTCTGGTATTAGGGAGGATTACCAAGAGATCACTGCCTTGCTGGAAATGTCTCCATACCTCCCAGTTTCGTCATACTGATGTGTTCACTTACGATTGGCTGTGGTTAGTGAGTTATAAGTTAGAAGCTGCATATTTTATTTCTGGGCCAACACTATTGCCTATTTTCCATGATAAAATGGAGAAATGGAGAATGTTGAGGTTCTAGTAGAAGGTAGTGCAAAAATAGAAGTAGTCAGAACTTTGGAATCCCTACAAGGAGGAAAGATCCACCCTAACCATGAAGAGGGCATTGAATCACCTGGAGCTTGGGGTCTAAGTGATCATGATGTGCCCTATGTATGTGCTGGAAACTGAACTCAGGTCTTCTGCAAGAGCAGTGTGGATTCTTAACCACTGAGCAATGTCTCTAGTACTGATCCCTAACCATGAATTCAGAGTTCGACAACAATTATGGGAAAGTGGGGAAAACTACCTTTCCATCTACTTTTCTAAATAAAGTTTTGTTGGGCCAAAGTTCTATCTGTTTTCTCATATATTGCATATGTAGTACACCAGCTGGGTTGAGTCATTGGCAATAGACTGTGTGACCTACAGTTATTAAAATAGCTATTATCTTGTCCTCACTGTGAATGTTGCCAATACTTGGTCTATTATGGTGAACAACTGTAAATCAGGGGTTTACTTTTTATAAATTAAACAGGCAATTTAAATACTGGTATAATAGTGATATATGCTAAATGCTGGCAGGACATTATAGATCATGAGAAAAGTAAAGACTGCCTGTCAAATGATTCATTGAGACTCTGAGATGTGGATGAGGGTATTGGAAGCTTAGCATGGAATGCCTTTGTGATAAACACCCACAGTGGGCAAAAAGGAAATAGGAAGAGACACAGTCCTCAGCAAACCTCTTCAGAAGTTCTGAGCCTGAGATACAAGCAGCTGGGATGTCCCCATATCATCAGGGCCTGGATATGGGCTGTCCCCCAGGAAGGAAGTTGTGAACTTGTGTGAGCCTCTTTTTTTCTAGCTCAGTGCAGTTCCTTGAGAGAAGCTTGACTTGAGTCCTGTCAGTCATTGGGGTGGGGTTCCTCCATCTTACAGTGTTGTCTGCATGGTGTACACGTCACCACAGGATGATTTAGCGGAAATACTTGGGGGAAACTAAATCTAGGGTCAAATCTCAACTTTAAGTGGAGCTTTCTTCCTTGTGAAGGGAGTTTGTCGGCAGGTGGGGTGCCTGAGGCAGGGGGAAGAAGATACTAAAATCCCGGAAAATGGGACAGAACACAGTAGGTTAGAGACAGAGATTCCACTCTGACCTAGAGACCTGCTTTTTATGAGGGTATTTCCTGCTTCTGCTAGACAGACAGGAGACAAGGAAGCTGTCCGTAGCAGGACTGGTTGATTAGCAATCAGAACACCTACATTCCAAACTCCAGGCCGTAATTAAAATTAACTTACATTTTTAAATGGAATTTCCTCTGCCCAGGTACCCTGTAACTAAACCTCCAGTCTGTATAGATGTCCAAGATCTGTATTAGGCAAGTGATGTCTTATTTCTACAGTTCAAGTTAGTTATCTGGAGACAGTGGCTCCCAATCCAGTCAAGATTTCTGCGTTCCCTGGAACCTGGAATTCTCTATTCTGCTTAGAACACCCCCTGTTCCCTTACAGAGATTTTGATGGGCAGATGTAGCTGTGAGTGGCTTCCTGAAATCCTCTACTGTGGTGGAGAATGGCCATTGTTTGGTTTATAAACACAAACACAAGACAGGTTTCACCCATTAGGCAGGGTGAACAGTAAAATGACTGGATTCCCAGTTCAAAATTAAATTCTGCTTAAAAACCTAAAACATGAGTGAGCAAACAATAAGGGAGAGATGCTTCATCAAACTGGGATCTGAATCTGTTTGAAGTCCATCTTTCAGCTCTGTGCTAAGTGTATCTTTTAGGTGATTCCTTGACTTGATACATTGTAACTGTGTATTGAGAGTGGCCATTATTTGGTTTTTATTTAGTTATTGCATTGATTTCATCCGATTCTATTCCACTACATTGTAGTATAGTCTGGTTCATAATGGTGACTTTTTGTTTTATGAAGAAAATGTTAAATGTCATAATGAACGTATGGTAGTGATATATTTGTGTAATGTGGATTATGGGCTCTGTATTTGCAGAGTAACCTAAATGTAATGTGAGCACAGAAAACATGCTTTCCTTGGACAAGAACATTTGAAATTTCTATGCACTTTTGCTTTTGTCTGGTTTAGCATAGGGATAGTATACAATTCATGCGATACAATTGTTTCACAGTAGCCCTTTTAAGGGCAGACATTTTAGAGGTGTGGAAGCAGATATGATAAATGCTTAGCAGGTTAGAACCACATCCAGGAGAGAGAATCAGATTTCTGACTCTCCTTTTGTTAGAACAAAACAAGAGCTGGGTCTCTGTGGTAGAGCCTTGGCCTAGCACGCATGAGACCCCAAATTCAACTCCCAGCACTGCCAGAAACAATGGGAAACAAAATAACGAAACAAACAAAGAAAGGAATAAACATTCCTTACTCATGTTTTCCGGTTCTCTCAAGTCTATCTCCTCAGAAGCTAAAATATGAGTTTTAAGGACAGAAGAGCAGTTCATTAATAAATCCGGGAATTACTGTTTCAAAGGACTTAGGAACAAGGGTCTCAGTAGTTTCTCTTGGGAAAGCATGTAGGCTCTAATAATTCTTCCATGACCTAGTTTTCTACTGTGCTTAGTTTCTTCCTTCTGAAGTTTTGTGGTCATTCCCTTAACTGTCACCTTTACCCCAGTGAGGCGATTCATATTCTTCGCCATTTGCATTTCCATTTAATTGTATTTAAACTAAATTTTTTGCAGTAGGCTCTGCTCTTACTCTATAGCATAGGCTGGCATTGAACTCATGAGTCTCACATTTTCAGCTTCCCAAGGCTGGGATGACACCCATATGTACAACACTCAGTTCTTGATAATTGCTCCTAAGTGACATAATATGTTGGTGGAATGGAAGAACGCTGAAGTCCCACTTAATCCTTAATTATCTCCTTAGACTAAAGGCACATTCAGCTTTGGCAATGCCACTGAGGACATTAACTCTCAAGGTCATGTGCTGTCTGTACTGTCTTTGTTATTCTTTCTGCGATGTTTTCTAGCATTTCTACATTTTTTACAAGTTAAGGAAAATAACTACATTTGCATTACTAAGAAACCCAGTCTATCTTGGCCATAGTTTTGTTGTTGTTGTTGTTGAGATCCAAGAAGCACCTGGTACGACGCATTCCTGAGAAAGTCAGTCATCCTTCCCAGACTAAGTACATATGTCATTAGATTCCAGCCAATAATTTCTTTCTCATATTTCTTTTAGAGTTAAGCTTTTGAATAACTTCATTTTCTTTCAAAAATGGGAGATACTTAATTGGGGCTGATTTTCAAAATATCAGTACAAAGTCCTTGAGTCCCGTGTCTATGCATTTGGCATGTCACTTTAAAGAAACAGGCTAAAGACACTGTAGAACAGTGGTTCTCAACCCATGAGTCGCGACTCCCTGGGAGGTCTCATATCAGATACTCACATTATGATTCATAGCAGTAGACAAAATTATAGTTATGAAGTAGCAATAAAATTTTTTTTGTGGTTGGGGGTCACCACACGGGGAACTGTATTAAAGGGTTGCAGCATTAGGAAGGTTGAGAACCACTGTTCTAGATGTTTCTAGCCTATGTGGTAACCATGTGCTTTGACGTCTTTGTTCATTTTCATTCTTGTTTTTGTTTGGTTTGTTTTATGAGGCCTTTGATTTATGAGCAACTTTGGCCAGCTTCGAAGGTAACCTTGAACTCCTGATCTTCCTTCAACCTACCTTCTGGATGTGTAGCTTTACAAATAAGACCTATCAGAAAGCCATGACAACAAACCCCACTGAAAGCAATGACTTTAACATGAAACAAAAAGATTAGCTAGATTTTTGGGGGAAATCAGAAGAGTCTTTTTTTTTTTTTATCATTTTCTCATTTTTCTTCATAAGAATGTCTACTTCTGACATATTTACTAAGTTTAACCACAAATTGATTTTTTTTCTAACTAGTTTTGCAGAGAGATGTATTTGAGCTGACATGCTTATTCTTTGCCACAGAAGTCACTTTTACGTGGCTTTGCTGGAGTCAACCAGATTGTCCTTATTTAAAAGACATCATGAAATACTCTCAGGAGCACTTTGAGCTTCGGTTACATTGACTTTATTGCTTCCTGAATTTCTAGACAGATTTTCAAATTTCTTCCACCCTGCTGACTGGCACTACAATAGGTTTTATTGTCAAGCATGCTGGGGTGTCAGGCTACTAATGCCAAAGCTGGAGCCTCTGGGGATTGGTTTCTGGGGACATGGGTGTTCTGGAAGCCAGTCTCCCTGCTCACCATCCTCCCCCACTCTTTAAAGCAAGCACTGTGCAAATCCAACCAAGCAGATCATTAGCCAAGTGTCACTCTTGGTGAGAAGGAGGTGAAGGTCATTGCATTTAGTAACTTGAAGTGCCTTCATTGAATTGTATTGGCATTCCTAAAGAAAATAAATAAATAAGTGGGCAGTAAAGTTCAGTGACCTTTTGAAGGTGCGGTGGCAGCCATTTAGTGTCAAGTGATGGAGAAGGGTGTAAAGAGGAAATAGAACTGGGCACATGCAATAAAGGTCTGGTCTATCAGAGACGACAACGGAAGATCTGTCACATTTGAAGGCAAGTAAGTTATTAGATATGGGGTTAGCATTTAAGCATCCAAGATTCTAGTCTGTGTTCTTGAAATATGTCCTCCGGGTTTAGCTGTCAATACAGATCAAGAATGGTTCATCTAGGACAGGATATCTGAGCAAGCCCTTGGAGGGCACAGAGATGGGAATATCTAGGTGTAGGACTGTGAAGGGAGGTAGCAAGGAAAGCCCAAGCCATGTGTACCAGGACACAGACTCCGACATCTTGGAACTCTGTGCAGCCTAGCATCAGTGTTTAGGGCGTGGCTAGGAGGGAGGATCCATGTGTGGTGGAGGCAGAAGCTTCAGTTCGTAGTTGATTTGGACTTGACAAAGTGAGTCTTAGGGAGATGCAGCAGGGTTCTCAGCATCACTAAAACCATTAAGATTTTTGGCACACAAACTTAGCAAATTGCAAAGTCCAAACTTCCAAAAACTACTAGGAAGTTGGCACTGTCCTTTCTAGCCTTGGACAGTAGATATGATGGTCAGGACTAGGCTGAGAAGACTTGAGTGCCATTGATGGATGCTAATTAAACCATGCAGGAGTAACCTTCTGGTCTTCACTTCTGTCCTCATCTCTTAAAGCAGATTTGATGCTGAGGTAGGGCCAGTCCTATCCAGACTGAGAACATAACTCTCTTCCTCTTGGGCTCTCCTTGATTTTTAGCATTTCTTTTCACTTTGGTTTTGAATTCTGATCTAGTTTGGCTGTGTTTGTAGTCCATGACATTTAAGAGGTCATCTTCTGGGTCAGGCTCTACTGTAGGGATACTGAGAACCTTTGTTTCCATAAGGATCGGTCCACATATTTCTGTTTTCTTCTTGGGAGATAGCTCTGATCTCTGATTAAAAAGCCTAAGTTTTTAGCAATATCCTTTAAAACAAGGACTGCACATTTGCTTATACACTTTTCACAGAAATATTATGTTAATTTTAAATTCATCCTATATTTAGGTACTGGAGTAGAGCTCTGTGGCTAGAGTGCTTTCTCTGCAAGCATGAGTTTGGATCTTCAGTGCCCATGTACAAGGTGAGTATAGCAGCCTTCACAGTAACCCAGCACTGAGGGCACAGAGATAGCAGATCCTGGGAGCTCGCTGGCCTGCCAATCTTGCAGAAATGGCAAACTCCTATTTCAGTGAGAAACTCTGTCATAAAAAAAAAATAAAGTGGAGAGCAAGTGAAGAAGACACATAAGAGTGATCTTTGGTCTCCGAAGGCACCCACAGTTGAGTGCATGTGTGTGTGTGTGTGTGTGTGTGTGTATGTGTGTCTATGTGCATGCATACATATACACATACATTCATACACATGCTGATACACACAGACACACACACTCAAACACACACATATGAGCACACATACACACACAAACACACATACATGCACACACACAGATGCACACAGGAACACATATGCCTACAACACGGGCACATGCACATATATATACAGACATGACACATGCATATACTATAAACTACACACAGAAAAATACTAAAAAATTATTCTACATATATCACTATAAAGTTATTAATTTGACCATTAGCATACAACCAATTGGCAACATATTATAGGAGGGGAATACAAGACATCGATAAAGTCTATTTATTACATTGCACTCAGTGCCATGTCTTATAGGAAGGAGTTATAGGCCCAACCCCTCACCCTGCCACATACTCACAAACTCACTTCCTACGTGAGAGAACTGACAAGTCACTTGAGAATTGACAAGTCACTTTACCCTGTTCTTGCTTTAGTCAAAATGAAAAGCACTTCAAAGAAAAGGTCCTGGGTACAGAGTCTAAGGGTGAGTCCTCAGGCTTTCTGCTACCTCCCCTGGACACCCACAAGTTTGGCCTTTACCTTAGACAGTGATGATTAAAAGCCCGCCTTACATAGAGTCACTTTCTTCAACATTTGCGCAGTGATGATCTTGTGCTTTGGGGTTTTCCTCAGTGTTTCCATTAAGTTACCCATCTGTGCCTCCTCCCTTTGACCTCTCTGCACTGGAAAGAAGTAAAGCATCCCACATTACCATGGCTTCCCAAACCGACAGGTAGTATTTAGCCACTGATTTATAGTCTCTAACATACATTAGTTTCCATCCCCTTCCACACGTCATGGCGACCCTGTGTGCTCTGTCAGTGCTCACTTGTGTGTGTGTGTGTAATGGATGTGAACTTAACCATTAACTTAACATCTCTAGTTTAATGCAGATACTTTTGTTAAATGACAATATAATTACTAGTCATCGGCAAACCTCAGAAAGGTTGGGAGGTTTGGTTCAGTTAAACACCCAAGAGCTCAGATCCTTATCTGACGTTTACCCCTCGACTCTGGCAGGCCCAGGCTGGCAAACTCTCAAGGTATATCCACTGTGTGAGATCTCTGTCAGCAATTCTGTCATTCGCTTCCCAATATCAGTTCTTCTGTCCTTCAGGCTTGGTCAATGGAGTCCATTAAAACTCAACCATTAAAACATAAAGAGAAAAGTTGTCCCCATCCAGTTGAGGTAAAGAAAGTTTTCAAGAAGACAGAGAAAGCAATGGCCTAAAAATCATGGTAGAGGAAAACCTGCTACAGTTTTGTTTTGTTGTTTTGCTTAAAGTGTTCAGGGCTTCAAAGATTTCAAGAGGTTTTGATATCGGGTTGGGGTGGTGGAGAGAAATTTCTGGTAATGCAAGCCAGTAGGTTATGTACTTAAAAAAAATGATTAAAATGCTTTCAGTCCTGATGTTTTGTGTTTAGTTTAGAAGGGATGTGTTGCATCAGGGGTGGTTTTTCCAGTTTTGCCTTCTTCTAAATGACTGTTTTGTTTTGTTTTGGATCTTTTTTGTGTTTCCTGAAATGAGAAAGGCCTTAACTCCTAGGGTGCATCTACCCTTGACTTAGAGAAGTTATATTGTCTGCTATGTAGTTTTGGATGATTAATTGTCAGAAATAGACATGGCTCTAGAGTCTGTATTTTGTATGGAATTCTTAGGATCTGTGTGACACTGTTTGATTCATACTGGAGAAATCTAGCCTTGAAATGAAAATGTTGCATTTTTGAGATGTTAGCATATTGTAGTGGGAGGTAAACTCTCTCTCTCTCTCTCTCTCTCTCTCTCTCTCTGTCTCTCTCTCACTCTGACTGTTTGTGTGTGTGTGTGTGTTTGTGTGTGTGCAGGCAGATATGGGTAAACTTAGATCCACAGGTCAACATTAGGTGTCTTCTTCAATTTCTTTCTGCTTTGTTTACATGCCAGCATCTCTCACTGAATAGGAAGCTAGCTCACTCATTCCACTCTCTTGGCTGGCCAGCTAGCCCCAGGCATCCTCCTGTTTAGCCTCCCAACTTTTTAGCTGGGTGCTAGGTAGGAAACTCGGTCCTTATACTTAAAAGCCAAAGATCGTACCAACCGAGCCATTTCCCCAGCTTGAATCAAAACTTAAAAAACACACTTATTTACTTATACTGTATTTATTACTATGCCATATATTTTGGTTTCTTCATTTTTCCCTGGAATATCTTTTTTTTTTTTTAATATTGTTTTTTGAGTTTCTAGTATAATTACCTCATTCTCCCTCTCTTTATACTGCTAAACTCCCTCATGTAACAGCCCTTCCTGCTCTCTTTCATGACCTCTTTTCTTTAATTATTATACACACACACACACACACACACACACACACACTCATAAACATAGAACTACAACCTGTTCAATCCATTTACAATGTTACTTGTATAAATGTAATCGGGGTTGACCATTTGATATGGGATATCATTTTCTGACTTAGGAACAATTCCTATTTCAGTGAGGATCATCTCCATATGGCAGGGGGTTGGCTATGGGTTGAACTGATGCTGTGCATCTTGAGTGTCTTGTTTACCAGGAGATGTCCAATGGCTAGAGCATGTACACATAAGTCCTTAAGTTAAGATTACTCACCAAAATTCTGCACTCTTTTGGGGCCACCAACTCTGTGTCCAGCCCTACTAGTTGGCCTGAGGAATGCTAACTACTCTATTATACTGTCAGAAAGAAGGTTTTTTAAAGAGCCATCTTTCAGATACTTGATGGATTTTTAGACACAAATGCTCTTGATGACCAGAACAGTTTCCTGGGTGAATAGGAAGATTTGAACCTTTTGTTTTGCTTGATTTTGTAGGGTTTTCTGGTCAGCAGAATAACTAATCATTTCCACAGGTCACCTCTGGTCACTTACAAGAAAAGGTATTTACTTACTTACTTATTTTTGAAATTAATTCACACATTTTCTACTCAGAGAAGTTTTAACCTTGAACTCTGGGATTGTGGGCCCCTGTCATTTAGCTCTGGGACAATTCACATGACTTTTGCTTTGTGCAAGGTTTTGAAGTCTTTCCTGAAAGGGGAATCAATAACATAAGAAGGTTTTAAACACTGGAGTATCATTGAACCGTAAATATTGCTTTAAACTTGGAGCTCAGTACGCTAATATTTATTTACCTGAATGGAAACCTTTGGAGGAAATCCTTAGGTCAGCACAGGTGTATGATCAAACACAGTGTCCAGGACCTAGAGTTTCGGTCGCCCTGTGACTATTGTCTCCTGTTCCTTCATTATTTCTTATTACAGTCTAGTCAGAGTTCCCTCTTTCTCCTTCCTGTCCTTTCTTTTTTCTCTTTGTAGACAGGAACACATGTAGTCTGACTGGCCTTGAACTTGCTATGTACCGGAAGATGATCTGGAACTTATGATCTTCCTGTCTGTAATTCTGAGTGCTAGCTTTATTGGTCATGTCCAATTCTAGAGTTCAACCCACATCCCCCATCACACCAGGCAAACATTCTTCCAAGAGAAGCCTCTACAGGTCCCTAATTGATTCCTTTAGCTTCTGTTGGGCTGGGAGATGGTGACCTTGGACCTCCTTGGAAGCAGCTGATTCTTTCTTCCCTTGAAGGCATTTAAAGTAACATTGACTACCGCCAGCTGTGTGTCTTGCTGCATTGCAAGTTCATAAAGAACTTGGGATGGCTTTATTGGTTATGTATTTTAGCATTTGCTTTTTCCAGCTGTCCATCCCTTCACTGGGAACTTTAAATCTTTATTAACCCAGAAGATAAACAGCGGACTTTTTCAGACCTTGAGTCCTTTCTATCAAATGTAGTGGGGCTTCTCATCTCTAAAGGTGGTCAAGACTACTCTCTACAGGCTAGTAGGGCCCCAAAGGCACAATCGTTTCCCAACCTTTTTCTCTTAGGTTAGGCAATAAACCAGGGCAAGGTGAGCTTAGTTCCTTCTGGTAGAGCATCTTTGCTCCCTCATGGCAGGTTTTAAAAGGGTATTCAGTATTGCAGTCGAACAGGGTTTTTCCATCATTTAAAAAGGGCTCATTAGACTCTGCAAATTGATGCAGTGCACAGAACACGGAGAGGGTCTGGGTTCCCACATAAATTAGCGCCATTTCTGCAAGATGAAAAATGCTTTGGCCCCAACTGCCAGCACTACAAACACAGCCTGGCTTGGAAAAAAACAAGGTGTGCCCACTGTGCCTCTTACATCACCAGCAGTCATAAAAGCTCTGTAATTAAAACTGAGCTGACAATTTGCTTAATGATGTGTGAGGCAGGGGAGGAGAATCCAAGTAGGGCCCCTGCTCGCTGGTTGGCTGGAGTTTCTGCCATTCCAGCCTCTGCTGCTTCGGCAGTGGCAGCTACCAAGATTCTGTTACACTTGAGAAAATGGTGACTCATCTGAGAGACCTCAGGGAGGGCGAGGAAGCCAAGCCACAGCCTTGAAATCATCAAGACTCTTTTCACCATAATGAGTTTGTGTGAGGGAGAAGGTACTTAAGGTGTTCTGGAACCATCCATTTATAATTAGCCAGGTAGAATTAAAAAAAAAATTTAAACGATTCTTCACAATATAATGTAGGCCAATTAACAATGTAATTGGTTTGCTACAGTAATATGAGGGAGGATTTCTAATCCACTCTTGCCTCAGATTTACTATTATTATATAAGGAGAGAATCTTTTAAAGTCTGAGAGGCATTAGGGTTCAATTGGAAGGAACAACACAATGCTGAGTGCCCAATGTGTGGATAAGCTTTCTAATCCAGAGATCAGCCAAAAGTCTTCTTTGACCCTTGACCCCATCATTTCATGACCTACAAAATGAAGGGCCCACCTGCATGCACTCTACATTGGAAAACTTTGGTAGCATTCTAGAAAGAGCCAATTAGCCAGCTGCTGAGGTATCGGGATAAACCATTGTGGTAGCCATTTCTTGAGTTATTCTTTAATAATTTAAAAGTGAATTTCTTAAGTACTCTTCAGCTAAAAACGTGATTGAGCAGTGAACATCAGGAGACATTTTCCTGACACATGATGTTAAGCATTTAAGTTAAAAAGTTTATCCTTGTGCCATTTCTAAAGGCCAAGCTACCATTAATTCATAGAAAAGCACTCTACGTTTGTAAACATCTAAATCAAATAAATACTTTCATGGACTCCTCTCTTCAGCTAAATTGACTAGAAAGTAAGGAGATAATTTGTGCCAACTACTACCTTATGAGGGGAACTTAAAAGTTACAATCGATATCGGATAATGTCTTAGGCAGGCAGAGGCAGCTCTTAAGATCTGACACTCACAATCCCCTCTGTCCCTGTTTTGAAATCTCTAAATAATTGTATAGTATCAATTTATCAGAATGGATTTCTTTCAGGCCAGAATTATAGGCAGACCTGTCTCTTTTCAGCTGGTGTATTTTCTTTGGGTCAGTAGCTGCTCTTTGAACTTAGAATCCTCTGGTGGTTTCTGAGACATTGATCATCTCCCTAAATGAGGCTTTCACCAAGGCACATCTGGTTAAATACAACACCATCTTGAGTAACTGGGAATAGAAGACTAAATTTTCGTTCACCCCTTGTGCATATTGGGGTCATATCTGATGGAATCACCAAATAGCTTATGCTTGAACATCAAACAGCTTCCAAACTCTTCTCTGTCACCAAGGCTGGGATTTTCTTTTATTAATCTGGATGCTACATGTGTCCTAAAACTGTATCCAATGTGGAAATCCAGCTGTGGTCCACGTCTTGATAATCATCTCATATAGTACATTGCTTTAATTTCATCTCCTCGGCATTTAAACTGTTTCCTACGGGGATTTGTGATTCTCTTCTGTGATTACTGTTTACCTTGGATTCTTTTGTTTAATTTATAGCGTGATGGCAAGTAAGTTAATAAATGTGCTCAGCAGAGCAAATCAATTAAGATGATGGTTTCAGATGATGGTGGCTGGTTGAAAATACAGGAAAGGAAAAGGATGAATTTAGAGACAAAGAAATTTTGATTAAAAAACCCAGTATGGTTCTTGATGAGTAGAGTGGCTTAGGTAAGTTATTTAATGCCTCTGAGCTTTAATTTTCTTATCCACAAAACAGGAGAAATAAAGTAATAGTTATTAATCATTGTGTGAGAATTATGTAACACATGGCGAGAGCAATGGTGGCTGATTGGGAACATGCTGCATGCTAGACACCCACTGTGGTGCTGTGGTAAACAATTTGATACTCTCAGTTTCTCTCTCCCCTACCTCTTTCCCACTGTCTCTCTTTGTCTCTCTGTGTCTTCCTTTTCCTTCCTTCCTTCCTTCCTTCCTTCCTTCCTTCCTTCCTTTCTTTCCTTCCTTTCCTTCTTTCCTTCCACTCTTCCTTCCTTCCTTCTTTCTCTCTCTCTCTCTTTCTTTCTTTCTTTCTTTCTTTCTTTTCTTTCTTTCTTTCTTTCTTTCTTTCTTTCTTTTCTTTCTTTCTTTCTTTCTTTTTGTGTGTATATGTGTGTGTTTCATGTAGCTAGGCTTGCCTCAAACTCATTCAAGACGACCTTTGAATTTCTGAGACCTATTGCCTGTACACCCTGCCTGATGTCTTTTTTTTTTTATTCAACTTTGTATGTATGATAGTTGGCTTCTTAGGTAGTACATAGTAGCTTAAAAATGTTCAATGAACAATTAAATAACCTATGCCCTATTTTTTTAAAAAACGATCTTAACTATTTAAAGAGGATTATAATGCATAATCTCATATAATGACATATACTAGAATAAACAGCCAACACTTAACTCCAAATCAGTAAGTATGACAAAGATATCAGTGGGCTTTCCTAGGACAGACTCCTGGTTGTAGTTCTGAAAGTTAACTGAGCCCACTTCCTCATTAAGAGAGTTCATTGAAACTTAGGACTATCTAGCAGATTGAGTGACTGCCACTTATTGGGTACCATGTGCCTGTCAAATAAATGATTGTTCATATAAGTATGATTTAATCTCTCCAAATTGTTCCCAAAGATGTCTTGTCAGAGGTTTGAAACTCTTTACCAATGAGAAAAGAAACAGCCTCTTCTTGATAAAGTTCTGTTGATGTCAGGGTCCTTCTTTATCCCAGAAATCCAACAAAGTCTCCTGAGCTCCGGAATGAACAATGCATCAAAGTTGAATGGCCAAGAAAAGAGAGAGCTGGGTATAAAATGTTTTCATAATGAGCATCTTTGGAGCTTTCATCCAGAAACACCCAAATCCTACTTGTGGAATAATATTGGCACATTGACTCAAGCTTTACTGAACATGGTAGAAAGAAATGGATAATTTACTTCTTCATATGATGGATGAACAAAATGGTGGTGGTGAGGGAAGTGGGAGTGGATGAGGAAGAGGTGACTTGGTGAAGGAAAGAGGGAGGCTACCAATGCCTGCCTAAAACTGTCTGAGACCCATAAATCGTGTACATTCTTCACAGAAAGCTACAGCTTGTAAGCTACAGTTTGTGACACTAAAATCCTCTTCTTTTTAAATGGTTATATTTATTTATTTATTTAATAAATTATTATTAATCTTATCATCATCATTTTTTCTCTGATACATGCATGTGTATTTTTGTGTGTGTGTGTGTGTGTGTGTGTGTGTGTGTGTGTGTGTACCTCAGTACACATATGTTATATCACTTATGTGGAAGTCAAAGGACATCTTTTGGAAGTTGATTCTTTCCTTCCACCAGGATCAAGCACTGGTCATCAGGCTTGGGCGACAGTACCTTCACTCTCTGAGCTATTTTATGATTGCGAAAATTCTTGGCCATTTTAATACATTTTGGTGTCTCCTAGAGTAACTCCATGACAGTGGGGATGACGTTGGAGCTCAGTGGCAGAGGACTTGTCTAACATCCTCACTGACTGGTCCTTGGCCCTCAGAACTTATCTGGATGGAGCTTAGAGCACATTTGAGACTGCTTCTCTTAGTTATAAAAACAGCGTATGGAAAGAGAAAGCCCTTGGTCCTTAATGAAAACATGCCATCCTCTCCACGTTAGACATACTTCTAGAATTTTCCTTTGTGAACTGTGCGGGGGGGGGGGGGGGGGGGGGGCGGGGAGGGGCAGGGTCTCCATCCAATAGCTGCTCAGGAGCTTTGACTTTTTTACTTACCTCAGAGTCCAGCAGTCCACTTAGTTATCTGATTTCCCAGCTGCATTTCTCAAAATAGATGGACGAGAAGGAAACTTCTGGCAAGGGATGTGATGTGTTGTCTCCTTGAAGGTCTTTTCTGACTGGCTTACTGAGAAATGGCATTAGTGGAGCCTGCCTCAGGTGAGCCTCTCCCCCTGAGCAAGCCACTCCTGAAGTATCTAATATTTAATTTAAGTAGATGGCTGTAGCAGAAGCAGAGGCTGTGCCTTAGGAGGCAGCAGGCACATTTGTTCCTGGTATGCCTGTTGAAAGAGGGGGGATTTTGAGAGGTTAATAGAAACCGATTGATTTTCTTTCTTTTCTTATTAGGTATCTTACAAATGTTAAGTCATATATGGATCTGGATTTTGTTATTTGTAGAGGATTTGTTGATGAAATTAAAGGACTCTTGAAGTCAAATGTTTTTTTTTCCTTGTTATTCCTTTAAAGAAAGAAAATAAGATTTTAAAATCCAGGGCCAATTTCTACTGAATTATTTACAAGCCACAAGCAGACTCTCCTCTCTGTTTCTCTGCCTTATAGCTTCTTCCTGTGTTCTCTCCTTGCTGTTCTCAATACCATACATACCTATGCTGTTATCTTCTGTTTCCTTTCTTCCTGAATTCTTTCTCCCAGCTTACTTGTTAACTTCCTCATTCAATACTTCTGTTAAAAGTTTGCTCATTGATTGTGAATCTACCTTGGTTAGGCATATTTGTAGATCATGTTTATGTGTGTGAGCGCACATGACCATGGAAGGCAGAAGTCATAGAATATCTTTCTCAACTGTTCTTCACCATATTTTTGAGACAAGGTCTCTTTGCTGAACCTGGGGCTCGCTAGTTTTAGTAGACTGGCTAGTCAGCAAACTTCAGAGTGTCTCTGTTTCCTCCCCAGTCCTGGGACTGCAAGGGTGTGCTGCAGTACCTCGCTTTTTTTTTTTTTTTTTTTTTTTTTTTTGGTGGATATTGGGGTTGGAACTCAGGTTCTCATGCTTACAGAGCAAGCCTTTCACTGGAGACCCATCTTCCCACTTAGAATCTCCTCTTTTATTGAATCATTCTGAAACATTTCCATCTTGTCCTTATCCCAGCAGACTCCCAGAGTTCGCCAGACTTTAGGGTCTTTTGTGTTTTCTGCTATGTTCCTCTCAGTCCTACAGGGAAGGTTCTCCTCTAGCAGAGCAAACGATAAACTTTCAGAGGGGAGTGAGGATCTTCATTGGCTGGCATCTGCCCAGATATGAAGGGCACAATATTTTATGTGTGGGGGATTAATAAGAAATTGTATTAGACACCCAGGGGAGCTTTTATTTTGAGACCTATGTGTATGTTGTTTTGTACTGAGTTTCTCAAAGGGGAAAACCCATTTTTGTGTTGGATTTTGCATAATTTTCCATCATTCATTGGTTCTTTTGGAGGACACTCACAGAAGTATTGGTGGAACTTGCTTCTGCTTTTTGTTGGAGAGCCAACAAATTCATGGCTTAGGGAAGGTTTGCAACTGAAGGGTGACTTGTGGCTGCCTTTCCTTGGAGAGGTTAAACAGCTTATACAGAGGACATTGTGATATGAGTCAGTGTGAGAAATGTCTCTGGAGGCCAGATGCAAGATGGGGTTAAAGCCCTTGGGTTCTCTCCGGGTAAAATGTCACCCAAGCATTTCCTGAAGCCCAGTGTAGGAGCATATAGGTACTTGGGCTCCTCCATTGTGGAGCTCACTGCTGAAATGTATTTCAGCAGTGAAGAGGATGGCTCAGTCCAGAAAGCACAAGACCCAACACCAGAACACACATTAAATGTTGGCACAGCAGCTGATGTTTGTAATCCCAATATTAGGGTGGTGGAGACCGGGATCTTTGGGGCTCAGTGGCCAGCCAATCTAGCCTAATTGGTGAGCTCTGGACCAGTCAGTGACTACCTCCAAAGGGGTGATAGTAGCTGAGATTGTCCTTTGGCCCCTCACATGTGTGACATACTGGACACCCCCCACAAACATGTACATATTCATTTGTTTAGTAGTCCCAAATCAAGGACCAGTTTTGTGGGGATTATTTCTATTTGGACATCTGTAAGTTTAAATGTAAGGTGTCAATTGGGAATATGTCTCCATCAGGGAGAACATCTTGGCCTAGGTGGCAGCCTAGGGAAGCTCTCCAAGGTGCGTGGAAAGGATTATTGTCAAATTAGTGATGCTTTTCTTCTTCATGTCTTCTCCAGCTCTTGGTTAAACATTGCTGAGACATGTGAGTAAATGAATGTATCTGTCTGTCTGTCTGTCTCTGTGTGTGTGCCTGTTTGTATGTCTGTCTGTCTGTATATGTATGTGTGTGTGTGTGTGTGAGTTCATGTGTTTGTGTATGTATATATGTGTATCTGTGTGTCTGTGTGTGTGATTGCATATTTGTGTTTGTGCCTGTTTGTGTATGTATGTGTCTGTATGTGTTTGTGTGTCTTTGTGTATGTGTGTATTTATGTGTATGTGTCTGTAAGTGTTTGTGTGTTTTGTGAATTTGTGTATGTATGTGTATATGCCTGGGTATTTGTGCATGTATGTGTTTGTGTGTGTTCATGTGTAGTCACTTATTACTTAAGGTAAGTGATGTACTTATCTGTACTTTACCTGGATGCTGAGTGTAGAGCCTTAGATCAAAGGGTGAAAGAAGACCTTATCACTAGTACTTTCTATAGGTTCTGTCTTGCCACACGAGGACCGAAAGTGATGCTTAGTGACTGAACATGCATGAGGCCTTAGGTTCAGTCCTCAGAGTTCTGTATCCCCTACTCCGCTTAGAGTAATACCCCAAATGTGAACTGATGACTTAAGGAATGCCCATGTGGAGAGGAAAATTTCCATGCAGAGAAGCATTGGCTAAAGGTTTAAATAAGATTCTAATGACCACAATTCATTCTAAATAAGTGAAATTAAAAGATAGACAGTAATCTGTAGGACTCTTTAGAGCCAGCACTGTAGTCAAATATTATAAATGCTAACATATAGTATTCTAGGCACAAACTGACTGAGAGCACAGTGTGATCGAAATGGATAAACGATACATAATATGGAAAGCAGAAACAGCCCACGGCTATGAAGCAATGCAAGCCAGAGAAAGAGAGCTTCTGGAGAGAGAGAGAGAGAGAGAGAGAGAGAGAGAGAGAGAGAGAGAGAGAGGGAGAGGCAGCCCTTATTAATTACCCTATTCATACTGAGTCTGTTGACTAAATAGGAAAAACCCACGTTTTTTTTTTTTTTTTTTTTTCTGTAGTAAGGGATATTTGAGGCAAGTATCTGGGCCCAGAGAAATTTCTAAGGTAAAATATATTCTTTTCTCTTTTGTTAGAACAAAAACCTCAAAGTTAGAGATACAGCTCAGTTCGTAAAGTGCTTGTCTGGCATATTCAAGTCTCCGGTTTGAGTCTAGACACAACACAAAGCAGGGATTGGGGGCCGGGGCACACACCTTGACTCGAGGTGAAGGTAAGTGAGAGTGTTAGGAATTCGAGGTCATCCTTGGACTCATAGAGTTCAGGGCATCTTGGGCTCCTTGAGATCTTATCTCAACAAACAAACAAAAACAAAACAAACAAACAAACAGGATAAGTATGTTTGGATTAAGTGGATTAATTTCTCTCCTCTCTCTTTACCCCAGCCCCATCTGTTTAAGTATTAAAAGCAATAGCTCTGCTCATTCTGTCCTCTTCTGCTGAGTTATATACCCCAAGCCTGGATGTATTTTAAAGTCTAGTTATCTTTCCTAAAACAAGTAGCAAAGTTGCATTCCACCTTTAAAAAATCATTACTTGCTTCTTTTCTTTCTGAGTCTCAAGGAGACATCACTGAGTTATTCTCGTGTCTTGTTGGTTTTCATCTTGTGCCCTACAGTAGCTTCTGTTCCCGATCATTTGATACAGGCTGATTGATGTTGTCTGTGGAACTGTGGTTCGTATTCCTTCTAAGTAAGCCTTCAGTAGCCACTCTGCTCAGTAGCTGCACATGTCTTTACGGTGGGTCATACTCAGAGTTGGGAGAACAACTCAACCCTTAAATTTCTTCATGACCCCAATGCCATCCCTTACCTGTCGGGTTTCAATGTTCTTATTAGAAATATGCTTATGCAGTATAAAAGGATGTTATTAAAAACACGTTAAAATGAATCAACTGTACTGAGTTCCAAAAAAGAACAAAGTGTTCTAAAAAGGTTTAATAATAAATGCCTAAAGGGATAAACTGTTTCACTCTAGGGCTATTAATCTAGCACCTTTCATGAGCCCTAAACTTCTGTAAGCTAAATAAAAATAGCACATGACAGCTTATATTTGTATAGGAAATAACAGAGCGAACAGCAAAGACATTGGGAAATTGCATTTTTTTAGAAGATAATTAAAGGTCATACTATTTAGCCAAACCATAATCCATCACAGCTCGGCATTGATTACCGCTCCAGCCATGTGCATTCTTAATTCCATTAGTGAAATAAAAGACAGCCTTTGAATTTGCCACTTTCTCGATACATAGCAAGTACAAATGGCAAATTACTCCAGAATCCAGAATAGCTCAACAGATAAGCTCGTCCTCTTCGGCATCTCCAATCTACAAAGTTTTAAGTAGCAATAAATTTAACAGCCGCCTTCTTCACAATGTGCGGTAATAGCCGCTCTCTGGAGATCTGAGAATGTTCAAAGCAAAGCTGTGCTAACCATTTACCCCCACAGTGAGCTTGCAGAGACCCACCACTCCACACACACCTCCCATCCACAGCTGTCCTGGGCAAAAGCTGGTTTCCTCCAGGGCCCTGAAGCTAACGGTTATCATTCAAATGACTGCAGCTCAAGTGTGTTGAGTTATATTTCTAGGCAATGGTGTTGTAATGGCTGTCAAAGAGAAACACTGGAGTAGGTTATCTGGCTTCCCCATCTTCTTCAGGTGTAATGTTGTCATTCATTTTGTTAACTCTCTCTTTGTGTTTCAACCCAGAGGAGACCACAAACTGAAAAGTATGCACCAGTCTATTTTTGCTTTCTGCTGGTCTGTTTGTGGGTGTAATTGTTTCGCACTTAGCGAGCCACAAATGAGCTTATATCTGTAGAAGAAGTTTTTAAAGAGAACAGAGGGGCATTATTCTTTAGAGATTAGGACACAGCAGAGTGGTTCTTTTACCTGCAGAGAGATGGATGTAGAAACCTATTAGCCAAATTCCTCACAGATAATTCCATTGTAAATTTTGTAAGATAGTGTAGATGGGGTGGGGTTGGGGGGGGTATCAGAATTTTAACTTAAGCTGGATCATTGCTAGAAAGCCTACTTGGAAGTTCTTCTAGTTGGTCTTTCAAGTGCTTACAATACTGATTGTATGAGTAGTTCTTTCTTCCCAACTCCCCCGACCCTCCTCTCTCTCTTTCACACACACACACACACACACACACACACACACACACCACTCACACCATACACTAAAAGTGTCCAGTGTATTACCAGATAAGGTTCCTGATCTGGGTTAGGTCAACTTTTATTTATCAGAAAGACTGAAATTCTTTTTATTTTTAAAACTACTCATTTATATAGCTTAACATATGTTTTCTATAGTGATTATGGATATTTCTCTCACAGGAAGTATATAGTTTTTTTTTTTTTTTCATGAGTTTGAATTAGGGCTCAGAGCATCCAACTGTCACCAAAGGCCCAAGAAAAATATTCTATAACTGAATTAAGCCTGTGTTTTAGCACAAGGCCTTTCAGTGTGGTTAACCAGGGCTGTGGTATTTTGACAGCATCACCGATGAAACGCTAAGGAGTGGCTGATTAGTAGCACAGCTCGTAAACTGAGATAATGATGAGGGGGTAATCACGAGTGCTTCAGGGCATAGGTGATTTCAAGCAGGAGCCAGAGAGGAATTTCTTCCTCTTGCAGAACCCTCTAGCAAAAGATCATGATGCAAGACAGTAGCTCTTGGAGTCTGGAAGTCTCTGACTTGGTGCCTGGAGCAAGAAGCCTTGCATGGGACATTCAAATTCTAGCCAGAGGCTCCTCTTGTCCCTTTGTACTTTCTGAGCAGGCGGGCAGAGGCCTAGCTGGGTCCGAGGAGGGCTGTGTCATGGTTTCCCTGGCTTGGTTACTCATTAGATTAACTCAAAAGTTGATGTAAAATGATGATAAAACACACTGGATCATTCAGTCTTGGACTTCTTGGCTGGCTCTCCTTCCTTCCTTCCTTCCTTCCTTTCTTTCTTTCTTTTTTTCCCTTCTTTCTTCTCTCCCCAGTTATGTGAAATACTATTCTCTAAACTAAGGCAGTTAGTTACCTCAGAGGATGTTTTTATTACTCTTACACAGAAAAAATGATAATTTATTATTATCATAACTGCTGGTATCCTGATACTTTCTGAGTGTGGCGATGTATATAACACTTTTCATTTTCTTCCATAATGCAAGGGCTGAAGACTTTTGTAGATTTAATTCAATTTTGTGTGTGTGTGTGTGTGTGTGTGTGTGTGTGTGATGTATGGAGACTAAAGGTCAATTATTGGGTGTCTTTTTTTCATGGGGTGCTGGCGATCTTAGCTTCTTCATACTTACCTGGTAAGCCTGCTGAGCCCTGTACCCAGCTGTTGAGTATTTTATTTTAATTAAAACTTTATTAAAAAAGAATTTTCAAACGAAAAACATGACACATGAAAATTAACCAGACCCAAATTCTATATATCCCCATGAACTTTGATGCGGTGAGAACAGCCCTTCTGAAGCTGGGGCCTTCACACTGGGTTTTACCCTTTCGTCAGACTTCTTAGACTTAATGGCATCTACCTTAAATCAGCCTTTCTCAACCACAGATTATTGTCAATGACAAAATGCACGAAATTGTTTGAGTGGCTGTTTTCTAAATTTTCCTGAGGAGAATTCATCAAGGCCCACCTGTCCTAAGTATGTTGGTGAGAAGTCAATTTATTAGGTAAATTGATATATTGTGGGAAAGTATAAAGATGTAGCTGGCACTCAGTTGTCTTGGGCAAGTTTTTTGTTGTTGCTGTTTGGATTTTTTTTTAAACATCTGCATTTTAATTTGTGTGTGTGTGTGTGTGTGTGTGTGTGTGTGTGTGTGTACATTTGCTCTCAAATGCATAAATGCATGAGCCACAGTGGGCTAGGTGCCTTTATCACTGGTCCATGGGCAAGTTTTGCCCTTTATCTCTTCCAAGGCTTATTCTTGTGACCAATTAAGATGGCCGCATTTAGTTCTCAGCCTCCTGCCTGTTGACAGTTGTCAGTGTAAGCTCATCCTTCCAGAACAATGTACAGGTGAACTGGGTCCTACCTGTTTGTCTTCATTGCCTCTCTTTGTTTCTTTTCTAGAGGTCTTGTTATCTGACTACGGGCAGCAGGTTCTAATCAGCAGAGGGAGATTGTGTTTAAGGAAAATAAACTTTCCAATGCAGCTTACTCAATACCTAGCCTACTGCAAACAACAGTAGCAGCAGCAGCAAAGAAACATACTCAGGATGTTTGTGAAGATGCCACTAAGCTGAACACCAGTCGTCTGTGAAGTCTGGTGGGCAGGCAATATTATTTGTTTAAAGACCTGTTTTAAAAACCTAGTGTTTATCTGCTGAAATGGAGACAAGACATGAATGAAACCAGACTGGTGTTCTCATGTATGTTATGGTCACATGACAGAGACAAATATACCAACAAATACAAAGTACACACCACAGCATTCAGCTGTCTCCTAAAATCAAGGTGGAAAAGGGTTAAGGGTTTAGCATTGAAGCATCACATCTGTATTAATCATTCCTTGCCAGACAATTGGGTTCTAGAGGGAACCTGAAGCTAAAGCATGTAGAAGGTTTAAGAAATCATCAAGATCATCTGGATACAGGTACTTAGGATGGGGACGAGAGGAGTGAGAGCCTGCCAAGGCTCTAACGAAAAGGGAAGAAAAGAATCTTCATTTTGTAGATAGGGACTGATTTAAGATAAGATGGCTTGATGAGTGAGCACTCAGATATGGGTATCAAACATGAGAATGGACTACACAACGGAGGATAAAAAGATGGCGGGCTCATCGGTGATAAGGGAAAGCCAGGAGCAACAGGTCCTCAGGAAAGAGGAAGAGTTTAATGTCGAGGAAGTTGCATTTAGAGCTGTGTGGCCTTCACACAGAGATAATGGATAATTGTGCTAGGGTGTATATTTGAGCGTCAACCCTGGGTAGATTATGGATGTTGATGAGATAGTCCAAGAGGAGTCAGCAGAGAAGAAAAGAGATATAAAGGATATCCTGAGGGAAACAAAAGATAGCAAGAGACACACACTGCTGAAGAGAGCAAAGGCACAGGGCGCCAGTTTGTGCCAGTTGATAAATAAGGATCAGTAATCCCATAGGATCACGTAGAAGACAGTGGGGACTCTGCCTTTTTGATATTAGCATCCTAACATCTCTCATTGCTTCCTGGACTCAGAGCAGATGCTCAGTGATGCTGAATAAGTGGGCTGGGCCTGTGAAGGAAATTCCAAGAGTTGGCTGTGGCCACGGTGTCTTATGTTACCAAAAGTGAAGTCAATGACTGGGAAGTGTCCATTGAATCTGGCTGTCGGGAGGGTATCTGTGACAGCAGGGGAAGCAATTTCAGCAGAACAGTTTGGTGAGAGGCCAGAATGCACTGTGAAGAGTGAGTGGCCCAGAGAAACATGGCGACAGAGCTCCTCTGCTTTCTCAAGAAACACGAGACTACAGGCTATGAATGTCTGGCAAGTGTAGAGTACCTACTCTAGCGTGTATGAGGCCCAGATTTGAAACCCCACCCCCCCATACCGCACAAAACACAGCATGATGGATAAGGGTTGCAGTACCAGTACTCAAGAAATAGGGGCTGCAGAGATGGCTCAGTGGTTAAGAGTACTGAGGTCCTGAGTTCAATTCCCAGCAACCACATGGTGGCTCACATCTGTAACGGGATCTGATACCCTCTTTTAGTGTGTCTGAAGACAGCTGCAGTGTACTCATATACACAAATAAAATAAATCTTTAAAAATTTATTTAGAACAGAAAAGAAGTAGAGGTAGGAGGAGCAAGAATTCAAAGTTACCCTTGGTATAGTGAGTTCGAGTCCAGCCTGGTCTACATGAGGAGCTGTCTAAAAGAGAAGGGGGAAAAGGATGGAAGAGAAAGAAAGGAAGGAAGGAAGGGGAAAGAAGGAAAGAAAGACAGGAGCTGGGTGTGGTGGTACATGTTTTTAATCCTGTATGTAGGAGACAGAGCCTTAACCCTTAGGTCAATCTAGAAGAGTGAGCTCCAGGCCAAGGTTACACCCTGCTTGAAAAACAATAAATAAACAAAGCAAACATTTAAAAATATACACAAAGAAAGATGTTAAAGAGAAAAAGAGTAGACTAGAGAGAAAAGAAGAGGTACTTGTGTCAGCAAATGGCCAGTGCCCCTTAAACTGCCCAAGAGGGTAGTTTCTAGGACGCCTCTCCCATGGCCCAGCTGACTCTTCCCTTCTATCCTTGGCTGGCGCGGGGCCCCAGGCTGGCATCCACATTTGTTGCTCCAGCCTCACAGGCATAGATTTTATGAAGTTCCTATTTATGGAGTGCCTACTCCCTGACTTCCACCTCCTGTTGTTTCTGCTTCTCATTCTTGAACCACAAGGCAACTGACTGTAACGATCCTTTGTTTTCTGGAATCATGAAAGGGTGGGAGAACTAAAAAAAAAAAAAAAAAAGGAAAACAAAAGTTGCATCTGGAGACACAAAGTCTCATTATATTTTTATCTCCTTTTCTCTGTGTGTTTTTCTTTTGGTCACATGAAGTACTTTGAGAGCTGACAACCAAAATGTTCTTTCAAGATCTCCAGTGGGTTGGTGATAAATTGAGAAGGTGGGGATATCTTTAGTTAACACAAAATCATAGCCCAAAACATACTTCTTTTGAAGATGCTTTAAAGTGTAGAAGAAAATCACTAGAAAGTTGTGTTTATTGAAACAAAATTTCATCATCATCATCATCATCATCATCATCATCATTCATGGCTACAGAAGGCTGCTTTTGCACAATTATATAGTGAACTTTGAGCACATTCTTCACCTCTGCTACCTTCCCCTCCTCAGCCTTCACCCCTCCCCCAGTCTCTTTCATTCCCCAGAAAGTGAAACTAATCTATATAAACTATTAGGACACACACAAAAAGCAATAAACCAAATGTCATAAGCAAAACAGAACAGTGTACTTTTCCTCCTCCCGTTAACATTTTTGTTCATGTGTTTCTAATTTGTAAAGAAAAATAAATTAAAAATATGTACAAATGTCTGTGTACACCAGATCCCTGTGAACTTCAGGAACAACAGATGGTGGTAAGCCAACACGTGAGTGCTGGGGACTGAACCTGGGTCCTCTGCAAGAGCAACAGGTGTTCTTTGGTGCTGAGCCATCTCTTCAGTCCCCTTGAGTAAACTTTTAAAAGCTAATCAATCTATTAGCCATAGACATCTATTTAATTAACTACTAACAACTTCAAAACAGTGGTTTATTTGATTTGATACTATGTATTCACTGCCACTATAATTTTAATAGTGGATAAGTTTATGGTGTCTATAAATCACAGCTTGGGAGTTATTTTCAACTTCACTTTCAATATTTATTGCTTGTCTGGGCTCATCTAATTGAAAGTCTTTTGAGCTCCATACGTTAGGACAGACATTACAAGTGGATCTGTTTTAATCTGAAAACACTCCCTCTGCTTATTCTTCTTCTTTTTTTCTTTTTCTTTTAATGTTCAATGAAATATCAGAAACACGGACTTAAAACAAAGTGGTTAAAAAAGGTAGTCTGGTTGTCAGCATGATTTATAATGGCAGCTGTCTGTAGTTTTATACAATCGAGTCCTCATTGCCCTAAAAACAGGTAAATTACTGTGTGGTTTAGCCCTAACCACAACTCTTACCAAGCCCTCGTTCCCAGGCTTGTTCCATTTCGCTTTCTTTTTTCTTCTTATTCTTGCAGGTTTGTTTGTGGCTATGAAATAGCATTGGTCTTAGGACTCTTGATGAGAAAATGGAGTTGCAAGATTGGGAAAGCCACTCAGTTTGGTAGTGTTTGCCTGTCAGGTATGAAGCCCTGGGTTCTGTCTCCAGCATCACAGAACTGGGTGGTGGGCATGCGCATCCGTAACTCCTGCGTTTGAAAGGTGGAGTTGAAGCTCAACCTTGGCTACACCACACATTGGAGGCTAGCCTGGGCTACATAAGACCCCCCCACACCTCCTCTGTGTGTGTGTCTTTTTCTTTATCTCTGTCTCTGTGTCTCTCCATTTCTTGTCTGTCTGTCACACACATATACAGGCGGGGAGACAAGAAAGGAAAGAAAAAAAGAAAAGAGAAGAAAGAACAAAACAGAAAAGAAAAGAAAAGAAAAGAAAAGAAAAGAAAGAAAAGAAAAGAAAAAGAAAAGAAAAGAAGAAACGGGACAGCAAGCTTACACATTGCACAGCTGCAGGAGTCCAGTGTAAGGGAGTGTGGTTCACACTGCAGTGGGTATTTTCCTCACTTGGGGAGTTGGGGGAGGGGGTCTGTTTCTGCAAGCTTCCAATCCCTACACAGGTCTGGGAATCAACTCTCTCTTTCCCACTCACAGGGCTCAGAAACCTGTTCTCAGGGTTTTGAAGCAGTCAAGGATGGGGAATGCAAAAAGGCTTCCCAGAGGAAGTGGTATTTGAGTTAGTCCCTGAAGGGTTCAAAGAACTCCATGGATGAGCAATAGAAGAGCAGCTTTGGGCTTCTGGGAAAACAGGAAGTACTACCAAAGTCTAAGAGAGAAGGTCTCTTTGGGTGAGGTTAAAGAAAAAAAAATTTGTGTGTGTACATCATGTTGTATGTGAGTGAGCTCAATCTGTCTTCCAATGTTTATCAGAAAATAAGTACTAAACAAACAAATCAAATGTCCAGTAGGGATCTGATATTTCACTTTATTTTATTATTTTAATGTTTTTTTTTTTTTTTTTCTAGAAAGGGTTTTTCTGTGTAGCCCTGGTTCTCCTGGAACTCACTCTGTAGACCAGACTGCCCTGGAACTCAGGGATCTGCCAGACTCTGCCACTCAAGTGCTGGTATTAAAGGTGTGTACCATGCTGTGTCTTAATTAAGGGTATATTCTAAAGGAGTCCTCAGTGGGGTGAGGAAGAGCATGCCATTTGATTCCAAAACAAGTCAATCATCAAACACCACTAAGGAAAGCAGTGACTCTCTCCAACACACTGTGTTCTCAGCCAGTCTGCCTGTTTAATTCTCATTCCGATTGCTTCTTTGGCTGGGAGATGGATCTTTCCAGAGCTCTTACTTCTTTATGAGGAAAACAGGGACAGAAATCATGGCAATCTATGTTGCCAAGATGATTGGAAGGATTAAGATAATAAATCTGACATCCCTGATACAGTATGTAGTTAATAAATGATAGTTCTAAGTGGGTGGTGGGTCTTCACATTCTATATTTTAAATTAATTACTTGTGTGTGTGTGTGGGGCGGTGGATCCAGAGGACAGATTGCAGAAGTTGATTCTCTTACTACCATGTATAGTCCCCCAGGCTGACTCAGGTTCTCACGCCTGACTGCTAGCACGCTTATCTGCTGAGTCAGCTGACTGATCCTAATTGTCTGATACAAAACACTAATCCTCTCATTTTGTATGTTACATGTCTGCTAAATACCTAATGTAACCCTGAGAATAAGTGAACCTTACAGTGACTTTTAAGGGACAGAGATTTGGGAGATACATGAAGTGAGGACTCAGGTATTAGAGTCAATAGCATCATCTAGAAGAACAGAATCATCCACCACACTTGATAGCCATATACTACATGAGTGATGGCAGTATTGGAGAGGATTCCAATTGGATCATGATTGCTGAAGCTCCATGTGGTTAAAACTACAAGGAGGAGCTGCAGATCAGTACGCAGGTAGGCCGTGGGTATCACATGGAACTGGAAAGAAAGAGGATGTCCAGGACACAGGGAGAAATAAAGTTTGGGTAGCCAGCATCTTTTATTTTGTTGTAATTTTAATAATATATTGATGTCCAGTATTGCTACAACAAATGATCCACAATCTGGGTAGCTTAAACAAAAATTTTCTCTATTTTTGTCATTCTGGAACCGAGAAGTTTCAACTGAGGTATTGATCATATTGGTTTGGGTAGCCTGTAGGTGAGGAGAGAGGACCCACCCTTACCTCTTTTAGCTTCTTTCTGTGAGTCTGTGTCTAATTTCTTTTTTCTGGTGAGGACATATAGTCATACTGGGTTAGAGTCAAGGACCCCAATGGCCTCACGTCCACAGTGACTTTGTCCCAAATAAGGTCATATTCATAGATGCAGTGGTCAAGAATTCAATATATCTTTTGATGAAGCATAGTTCAATCCATAGTAGAGAGGTTTGTCCTATCAGCAATGTGAGTGATTGAGTCTATCTGCCAGGAAGAGGGAGGGAAATCAGACGGGAGCAGCCTACAGTACTACATGCTAAGCAGAGTGACCCAGCACTGCCATTAGATCTAGTAACAAAGGAAGCAGAAGTGATCCTGTGTGACTTTCCATGAGTCCATAGTGGAATGCTGGGGATGGAGCCAGGAGCTTTTGGTTAGATGTGAGCATAGACTACTCTTAGGAATCGTCAGCAGGCTGGGGGGTTTAAGGAAGAATATTTCAAGATGGGGCATCCTGGAATATCTGCGTACACGGAGCCGAAATAGTCTTTAAAGGAGGAAATTAAGTTAAAACAAGACCCTAGGGAGCAGTCTGATCCAACATGAGTCATGTTTGGATATAAAAAAAGAAGTATGCAACTTTCATTTTTCACTAGTGAATAATATTTGACCACGTAAATATATCGTTTTTCCTATCTACTCAGCCATTTGCGATCTGCAGAGAGGGGCCTTGGAAGGAACAAATCCTGCTGTGTGGTTAATGCTGCAATGAACCCAGAATAGAAGGCACCTACTTAAGATTCTGGTTTGGGGGCTCAGCATGTTAGAACCATATAGCACACACGTCTGGGGACATGAGTTCAATCCCTAGAACAAGTGTAAAGGGCAAAGGAGAGAACTAACTGTAAAACTGTCCTCTGACTGCCATATGTGTATCATGGGATGCGGGCCTCCACAGATACATCACACACACACACACACACACACAGGGGGGGGGGTGGAGGAGAGAAGGGGAGAGACTCACAATAAATAAAATTTATTTTAAAAAAGGATATTGGGTCATTCCCTTTGACTGTGGCAGAAATACTGGATCATATGCTCATCCTGCTTTTCCAATTTTTAAGTTTTTGCAGAACCTCTATATTGTTTTCTATCATGTGTCTGCCGACTTACATTCGCACTTCCAGTATATAATGATTGTTTTTCTCTACATACTGAGACACTATTTCCTGAATACCTCTCGCTTCACCTCCAACAGTACGGGAACCCTTCTGTCAGTGTGTGCAGGCTAAGCATCAGTTAATGCACAACAGTTTGCAAATGGGTAAAGTACCTGCTTTGGCTGTTTCCTAGCCAAGAGTTGGTGCTGTCTGTCTCAGTGGCTTTATACCAGGGCTCACAAGCTTGTCCTGGCCTGATCTCTTGCTCTCAGGGTGGCAAGGGCTCAGCTGAACAGCAGCCAGTTCAGAGTTTCAGAGCTGCACCTGGAAGATGGGAATTGCCAGAAGCTCTTTCTGCGTCACCTGAGAGGTGCCTCCAGATCCACCCACCCTCTGCCATCACCTCCCTGTCATCAGGCAGGACAGGCAGGTTTCTCCCTTGCAGCTGCCTCCTTTCTTGCAGAGGCCACATGGGTTTAGAAGGCACTGGAGCTAGCAAGCCACCAAATGCGATCTCCAACATCCCTGTGGCAGGGGCTGGTGAAGCAACCTAAACCCATCTGGTTTTCCAAAGCCATCATTTTCCTTGTTAAAATGTGAGAGGTGGAGTGGAGGAGAAAGACAGAGAGATAGACAACAGGAGAGAGAAGAGAGAGAGAGAGAGAGAGAGAGAGAGAGAGAGAGAGAGAGAGAGAAACAGAAAGAGACACACACACACACAGAGAAACATACAGAGATAGACAGAAAGAGGAAAATGAGAGACCAACAAGCAGAGAGACAGAAACATGCAGAGATGTTCTGGCATTTCTAAAACTCAGTATTTGGAACTGGGGAGATAGTTTAGCTAGTAAAATGCTTGCCTTGCAAACAGGGACCTGAGCTTGATTCCTAAAACCCACATAAAAAATACCAGCTAGCAGCACAGTGTCTTACCCACTTGAGATCCTCTTGCTGGGGACGCAGATGCAAGTTTGATCCTTAGGTTCTCCTGGGACTAACTTGTGAGTTCCAGGTCAGTGAGAGATACTGACTCAAAAACAAAGTGGACGGCATCTGGAAGACAACAGCCAAGGCTTCTGGGTTGTGTGTGTGTGTGTGTGTGTGTGTGTGTGTGTGTGTGTGTGAATGTGTGTGTGATATTTTGTATAGGTATAGGTATATGTATATTATAGGTATAGGTATATGCATATACACATGTTGACTTTTAGATAATATATATATGTATACACACACACACACACACACACACACACACAAACCAAGTACCTGCATACTCAACATACACACATATCACACATACACACATATACACATATATACACAGGTACTTGCATACTCAGTGCATACACATACACACACACACACACACACACACACACAGTGTTTCCTCTGAGATGAAGTTAGGAGTTGTGGCACTGAACACAGAGGCTTAGTTAGAAGCATGGTAGCCACTTACAACACTCCGTGGCCTGTGGCCTTCAGCAGTGGAGTGTTACAGGGAGCTGTGAAGCTTGTCAAGGGGACTTATCTGACCTTTGGCTGGTAATCTGGAATTGCTTTACGCCTGGCTTCTCATGGACTAATAGCACTTTTGAGTTTAGCTTAGGTTATCACTTGACATCCCTGAAATCCATTTCTAAGGTAAAAGGAAGGCTTAATTGGGGAGGAGGTACGTATCCATTTTTAATGAAAGAAGTAAAATAAAATAAAAACCCTTGATGTCAGATTTTGCTATGGGATTCCTGCTTACCTGTTACCACTACGGCCTAGCTATCTCAGTGGAACAAAAGGTGGGTATGGCTTCTTTGATTTGGGTCTATCTTGCACAGTCTTATAATGGATTGTGAAGGCCATGGGAAAATGCCTTTGCCGTGCATACTCATCTCTTTCAGCTTCTATTTTTAATTTACTTAATTTTTTTCTCAAGATATACTTTACAGCACGTGATCTGGTCTAACCTGACTCACATTTCTTTCCATTTTTGTCTCTCAAGTATTGGGACAACGCTTAGGTGTTTCTGTGCCTTACAATATTCTTGTGACCTGTAGATGGGAGATGGTAAGATGAATAAAAAAACATGCTTTCTTAAAATTCACCAATTTCTGTATTTAACAATTAAAGTAAGACATTCTAAAGTTTATAGTTATAGATGCATCAGAACAGATAATTACATGCTTGTGAAAACTGGATTCATCTCTTGGTAAATAAACTGTCTATGAAAATTGACTTCTAAGCCAACTGTGTTGGCTTAGGCCTGTGATCACAGCACTCAGGAGGCTTGGGTAGGATTGTTGAGAGTTCAAGGACAGCCTGGGCTACAATAACAACAAAAATAAAACCAATAAACAAAACGATATAACAAAAAGCCCTCTTCCAACCCCTCCCCCCACCCCCAACAGACCACTACCACCAAAACCAGTACCACCAAGAAACAGGCCATTTGACATCTATCAGGACACATGAATTCTCCAGAAGTTTTCTTGACCTGAGAAAGCTAAGCCTACAGGTTAGGCTTTTGGTGGGGATCGCCAGGGTTCATTTTCTAGATAGGATTATGCTGGTGGACTCTGCACAAATCTAATCTCTCCTAGCAGAAAACATGAGACACTAGGCTCGTAAGACCTACTCACCTGCCCACAAGCCTATCCAGCCCCAACAGAGAACCTATGTCCTTGGGGTTCCTATGACTGGTTGATTCTCAGTGACTCTCCTTGCAGTTGGCATGATATAAGTTATGGTGGAAAGAGTGACAAACAGATTTTATTGGTTGGTAGATTGAACGGACAAACAAGAAAACAGCTGGGGCTGGGAAGGTGGGTTGATTGTAAAACGCTTGCCTCTCAAGCATGGAAATTTGAGGTTGGGCCTCAGAACCCACATTTAGAAAGCCCGATATAGTGGTCTACACTTGTAGTTCTAGCCACAGAGAGGTAGAGTCAGGCAGATCCATGGGGTGTGCTGGCTGGCCAGCCAGCCAGCCTAATCAGTTAGCTTCCAGGACAAAGAGACCTTGTCTCAAACTGTGAAATGGATGGTGCTTGAGTTGCTACAGTTAACATTATCTTCTGACCTCCACATTCTGGTGTGCCTGTTCTCCCCAACACTCAACAGCTTCCAAGCACCAGCAACGCCATATATCTACCAAGTTTTGATCCATATTGGGATGACGTGTAACCTTTCTAGGTATAGGAATCGATGACATAAAGTTCAGCAACTCATCAGAGCTACCAATGTCCTTGGTTCAAACAGCAAGCCTTTTGAGAGTGGCCCAATTCTTATCTTTTAATTATCAAGACATTTACCTTGTGGACAGACAAGGCTAAGACGAAGGGGTATTTCAGAAGCCTACGTACACCATGTCTTGGAAGGTTCCAAAGATGAAATGGGGTTTTACTATCTACACATAGCCTCTGTATCCATTAACAGGAAAACAAACAAACAACTGGGAATTTGACGAAAGATCCATAAAAATGATTTGAATTTACTGAGCGAATAAATAGCAGGCAGTTCCAAGTTCTCCATAGTGATAATTCAGAAAGTGGATCAAAGAGCTACGATGGAAGATGCTTGTTTTATGACAGCTCTCCAGAGAGAAGCTTCCTGTTCTTGAATTAAAAGTCAAATGATGGTATATTATATACTTTTCTTGTGGCTGTGACGTAATATCTGACAGAAGCCACTTAAGGAAAAAAAGGCTTGTGTCGGCTTACAGTTTGAAGGCACAGCCCCTCATGACAGGGAATGTGTAACATCAGGGGTAGGTGGCAGACAACTGTCATGTGACACGAATGATGAGGAGGCAATGCAGCTGTAGTTGTAGCCCCCAAATAGCATCCGCTTTGTACTTGGAGACAGTCCTTGTAGCTAGCTGATTAGGCTGTCTGTCTGTCCATCTGTCTGTCTGTCAAGAGATGAGGGCTGGTGTTCAGCTGGCCACCTCTTTATAGAACTCATAGAACTGTGCCACAATCCCTCCTTAGTTAAGCTTTCATGGGAACAACCTCAAAGGTACCCAGGGGTGTGTCTCATAAACAGCAGTCAAGTTGACAGTTATTAACAACAGATATCAATATTAATAATAACTTGTAATATTATTTTAAGCCCCATTCTAGCCTGTATATAATGGTGTCATGTATTGTTCATGTCTGATGTGGATCTTTTAAAATTTAGTTTAGTTTTTTATTGTGTGTGTGCATGCGTGTGCCTGCAAGTACCCAAAGAGGCCAGATGGGATGATCAAATTCCCTAGAACTCTAGTTACAGGCAGTTGTGAGACATCTGACATAGATGCTGAAACCAAACTCAGAACCTCTGCAAGAGCAGTGAGTGCTCTGAATGGCTGAGCCATCTTGCCAGCTTCTGATGTGTCTAGTGTTGATACTAAGGCTTGCTTAAAGCCAATGAAGGATTCTGGCTCAAAAAATAAGGTACACAGCAGTCTAAACAACTGCCAGATTCTCCTCTGGCCCCTTCAAGTATGCACACATGTACATGTGCCTGCACACACATACACCACACACACACACACACACACACACACACACACACACACACACGGCACAAAACAGGCTTTAAGGCAAGTTACTTATTTATTTATTTATTTAAACAGGGACTTGTTTCTTATAATCCAGGTCTTATAATCTTGTATTCTCCTATCTTAGCCTCCTGAGTGCTGGGATTCCAGGTATATGCTGCCATGCCCAACACGATTCTTACTTAAAGAAGTAAGTATGAAAAAAATGTACACACGTACCCACCCACCACACTACCACCAATAACAACAACAACTAGCCACCACCAACGTGGAACAAGTGCATTTGGGCTTTCTCTCCTAACCTCATAATAGATTATCTTGAACCATGTACCTAACCATGTGAGTTTTGCTTTGATTTCCTTTCTGGTCTACGCCCCACCTCAGTGGTCATGCTAAGAGGAAGCAGGACCAACTTCTTGAGTTTTCTATTATGTGGCTCCATTTGTCTGAAGCTTTGGGGCTTCTGTCAACATGCACAGCTTCTTTTCCAGTAGAGCAGTCAGGGATTTTATGAAGGAAATGGAATTTCCATTTCCATCGTCGTCATATCACATTGCTGCCGAAACGTTGGACCACTTGTGCTAAAGGGCAAAAGCACATTGCATTGCACACAGTCTAGGACTTTTGCAGTCCATTAGGAGAATATTACAGCCTCTGGCAATGGCTGAATTCAGGGAACTTGGACATCTGGATGTTGCTGAGTTATCCCAAGTCCCCAGTCACTTACCCATCCCATTCTGAGCTTCTCCTCAGGGGGGACTTCCTCAGAGTCTTGGCTCCTGCACAGGAATGTGATGTTTAGAAAGTCGTTTTCCTGTCCTTATAAACAATTCCATCATAATAACCTGGCTTCTGGCACCAGAGGTTCATTTGAATTTTGCTCAGCTTGGTTTACAATTAAGATTTAATTAGTAAACTCATTACAAAGACAGGAAACCTCCGACTTTCCCCTCATTCTCTTTTAGGTCTCTTCGAGGACCCAGCCCGTCCTCTGGGCTGTGAGACATTGGCAGAAAGGTTTCTCCAGACAAGGTTATTTATATTACAGCAACTCCAGCATAAAATATTGTTTTTTGCTTTTTGAAAATAGACGTCTGTAGCTAGTCACTCAGAATTTGGGGTTGCAATGTCTTTATTTAGAAAATATGTCCCGGTCATGTTTTTAAACTTTGGACTCAGAGAATTGGTTTGGATCTTTTTAACTTCTTCTAAACAACAGGAATAAGAATTAAGACTGGGAGATGGTGGAGTAAATACCAAGGGCAGACAAAGGACATTTGGTTTTGTAGTGATACCCTCAAATCATTTCACAACACAGACCTGTTTCAGTCTTTCAAACCATGCAAGGAAGATGGCACAACCCTGCAGGAGAAGGACTAGATTAATATTTTGTCATTTATTTTTTTCTCTGTGTGATATCTGCAGTTGGGTGTGTGTAGGGGGTGAGGTTTGACTATCCATGAACACACAAGGGAAGGCTAGAAGAGGACATTAGGACCCTTCCTCTACGGCTCTCATCCATCTGTCTGTCTATCTATCTATCTATCTATCTATCTATCTATCTATCTATCTATCATCTATCTATCTATCTATCTATCTATCATCTATCTATCTATCTATCTATCTATCTATCTATCTATCTATCTATCTATCTCTCCCTCCCTACCTACCTACTTTTCGTCCTTTCTTTCCTTCAGACATCTTTCTTATTGAACTTGAGGCTCATGTTTTGGATCATCTGGCGAGCTGGTGAGCAGAAGCTACTGTGTCTCCCTCACCTCTAGGGTTCCAGGCATGCAGAGCCATGTCTGACTTTTTGCATGGGTGCTGGTGATTCGAACTCAGGTCCTCTTGCTTTCACAGCAAGTGATCTTACCTACTGAGCTACATCTCTAGCCCAAAGTGTAGGGTTCTTACAACAGGAAAGGTTGGAGTGATGGCTCAAGGGGTAAAATGCTTGCTGTCCTACTATAGGGACTTGTGTTCAGATCCCACCACCCATGTAAAATCCAGGCATAACTGTGGAAGAGCAGCAACAAGAGGTTCCCTGGTGGTCACTGGCCAGCCAGGCTAGCTGAAATAGTGAGGTCAAGGTTCAGTGAGAGCATCTGTCTCAAAAATAAGATGGGTATCAACCAAGGAAGCATCTGAAATTGTCCTCTAGCCTTCACCTGTGCATGAACAGATGAGCAGTTTCTGTACACGGATGCACACACACATACACACACACTCCCTCCCACACTCTGCACACACACACACACACACACACACTCACACACACACACACACACACATATATATATATTCACACACACATACATATATAGGTACATATATATCTTTTAATAAATTTTATATAATATTAAATATTTTGTAACATATTATAAATTATATAAATATATTTATATAAAAATAAAACATATTTATATATAAATATATTTTAGTATATATAATTATAATATAAATATATACATATTTATATATAAATGCAATAAATTATATAATAAATTATAAAATATATTAATATATACTAGTTATATATAATGTATTAAAATTTAAATATCAAATTCTTTAGGTATTTAGATAAATATATATAATATATCTAAAGAATTTGATATTTAAAACTTTTAAAACTATTACGAGGAGGCCATACTATCTGTTTCTATGACTTTTCTGGAGTCACACACCAAGCTTGTAAGCAAGGCAGACATAAAGCAGAGCTCTGGCTAAACTCAAAGGGAGATGTTATTAAGAGCTGTAAAATCTAGCTCATGGTCCTTAATAGGTGTTTCTCTTGGGCAGTCTGTGTGCTTGTGACCCTGACAGCTTTTATAAGGACTTGGAATGTGTCACCAGATAGCGCGGTGATCCCGAGCAGAGGAGAGTACAGACCAAACTTTTTCCTCTGGGAGCCTCAGCCATCATGGAGGAAATTCAAACTTCACTATACAATGGCTGGGAAAACATTGGGGAATGTGAGACTCACAGCTATCAGCTAGATATCGGCTCAGTAATAGAGCACTTGCCTAACATGCTTTAGGCTCTAAGTTCAATTCCCAGCAACGGTCTAATTGAGAAGTGCATTAAGTGCCCCATCTGCCTGCCTCTTCCTGTCTCCTCTGTTCTGGGTTAGTAAGAGTCCCAGTGTCAGGACCCCAGGCTTTCGTGATCAGGTTTGGTTCACACTCTAGGTGCTGAGTGTGGCATCTGATGTCACTGGACCAAGCAGATAAGAACTTTGCAAGGAGACGGTTCTGTCCATAGTGAGGTTGTCCTTCCTGCAGAGGAGAGAAGGAACCAGAAAAGTGGGGAGCTGCATGGAGAGAAGCAGGCAAGGAAGGAGGCAAAGACCAATGGGCAGAAACAGAGGGCTGGAAGGAACGGAAACCCCAGGAAAGTTTGAGCAGCAGCTGGATCTCACGGGTGACTGTGAAATTGAGGTTTCACATAATGGAATAGCAACCATTGGAAACCTCGGGAGACATCCCACTGAGCTACCAGGGCATTGGCAGTAAACAAAAAAGAAGGGGAGTTAGAAATCTTTTATTTTCTCTGAGTTGGGAATTCCATTTAGGAAGGTATTAAAAAGGGAAAAGAAACAAAGTTTATGGTTTACAAAACAGTAGCTATTTTAACAAATTTAGGTGTATGGCTACTTGCCTGTAAGCCCCAATGCTTGGGTGTTAATGGTCGGTAACTAACATAAGTTCTAGGCCAGCCTGAGCTACCCAGTGAATTCCAGGTTAGCCTGAGCAACACAGGGAGACCCTGTCTCAGAGTACAAGCCAACAAGTCAACAAGCCAATCAAACCGCCAGTCCTGAAAGCTGCTATGGCTTGGGGCATTTGGATGTGAGTGGATTCAATAGATTGTTATCCAATTATGTACCTGCCTGAGTGGGAGGGATCACATTACTGTGACTTGGTGGAAGACCCATTTTATTCTTAGGCAATGCATTTATTTATTACAATTTTGGGGATAATATACAAAGTAATGGGTTTCATCGCCATTTCTTCATACTTATGTACTGCCATATTTAGTTTTCATTTGCTCTCAGCTCCCACTGCCTTCTCCATGATCCCTGATCCCTCCACTGGCTTCCATTTCTTCATGTCTTCTTTCCTTCATATGCATACACATCACTCTCTCTAGTCCCACCGTCTTTATGATCTCTCCCCTTCGAGTGTCCCTCTTTGGTTTCATGACACACAAACATACATAAGCACATATGTATGCAAATATATGGGCATATATGCATATACAATTGTTCATCCCGAGTCTGGCTAATGTCCATGATCTCCATCATTTTCCTACAAATGTCAGACTTTTCTTTTTCTTTGTGAGTGCATGACGTCATCTTGTGACTATGTGCCCCCTTTCTTTTATCCATTCAGCTGTATACAGACATTCAGCTGGGTCTATTTCCTAGTGATTGTAAATAGTACAGTGGTGCAAGGATCCCTGTGGTGCACTCACTTGGTCATATATACAAAGTAACCAAGCTGGGTTATACAGTAGTTCTAGTTTCAGTTTTTTAAGGTATTCCAATCTGGCTTCCACAGTAGCTTTGGCTGTGTGTCTTAATGTTGGGTGAAGTCCTGGGCTGTACAGGTTCAGATGCTCAGACATGCTTATGTAGGGCATTTATGAAAGAATAATGAAGTCACTAGGCTTCTAGATAGAGAATTAGTTAAAACCCTAGACATTTGACTTTACTAATACTCTAAACAAGCATAGTAAACACTTATATGTGGTTTGCTATATGCCATGGACCACAAGGGTTCCCTGTGTGTAATATCCATCTTTATAACACCCTCCTTCTACCAAGGCCTCATAGCACCGATACAACTGCATCTGGGATTAAAATCCCAACAGTCCAGTGTAGAATTTCACCATTCTTTGTCATAGTTTTGTTTCCACAAGGCCATGTGACTTAAAAAATTTATTTGCCTATTGAATCCAATTAAAGAATTTACCTTCATTAGAAGGTTAGAACCAGGGAAGGAACCCATGAGCCAATGTGATAGGACAGATACAATGGAGCACGTACTTGGAACTCCCTGTAAGAGTATACCTGTGACTTTTCTGATAGAGACAAGAAAGGGAGGCAAGGCCCATTTCAGCTCATGCTACAGCAGTGGGCTGGGGGGTGGGGTGGGGATAGGCTAGATCTCTAAAGTCAGGAGCTGCCTTAGAATGTGTTCTATGGAAATGAACATGTTAGGCTGGGTATGGTGTTACATACTTGTAATCCAGAATTTAGGAGATCAAAGTAGGAGGATTGTAGATTTGAAGCAAGTCTGGGTTGCATAGCAAGACCCTAAAAACCAACAAAACAAACAAATAAATAATTTAAAAAGCAAACATCCCAAATGAAGGGAATGGACATTGTTCTTGCAATTTTGAGAGAGCCTGCAGAAAGCACGGAAGTTCATGGGAATGACATATTTGCAGGACTTGATTCCTCCCTTGCTGGGAGCCCAGCAGTGTGTCTTCCCTTCCCCTAGGGCATAGCCAGGACATGGTTTATGTAAGCTGGGAAGGCTTTGCAAATGTATATATCATTGTATTGACTTCCTTTGTCTTCTTGTGTGTGGGAACACAAATCCCTCAACTTTTGACCTTTGCAGTAGAACAGGGATCAAAGAAGAACCACCAGCTTCAGTTTCCTTTAGTTCCAGCAGAAGCTATTCACACACAGCAACTCATAACTAGACTTAGAATTCTGGGCTCAGAGCTGAACTTGCAAAGGGTCTTCTGACTTTCAAGGCACAGCTCCCCAGGCATCTTGGTGGAAGGTCTGTTTCCAGTGTCCACCCCCCCCATCATGTGGGTACCTCTTTTCGACTGACTACTCACAGGAGAAGAAGGCAGAGAAACGACTGAGAACCTTCAGTGAGAACCTCAGTGATTGAGGACTTCAGTATAACGGGGATGAGGAGTGAGGATACGGCTTTGATTGTGGAGATCACATGGCAGAGGCTGTTCTGATGAGGATGCTATTGGACCCTGCAAGGTACAAGGGCAACTTAGAAGAGGGAGGGGGTGTGCAGATGGTGAGTTGATGAGTGGTGCTTGGGCATGAGGAAAAGACAGGAGTTTCATGCTTATGCCAAGCTGATGCATGTGAGGAACGTCAGAATCAGAGGCATGGGTGTGTGGAAGGAAGATTCTACAAGCTCATTTTGGGAAGTTTGAAGAGGGATGTATGAGTGTGATTTCAATGAAAGCACCTGGAAACATTTGACTAGAATTATAAAGTTCTAATTGTCACAATGAATATGCTATTTAACGACACAAAACTAAATGAGGAAAAACAAAGCAAAAAAAAAAAAAAAAAAAAAAAAAAAAAAAAAAAAAAAACCCTGAGTCCTATGGTGTGCCATTCAGAGATTTTTTTTTTTTTTTTTTAATATGGGGATAAAATTTAATAAGAGAAAGAGATAAATAAAACCCGAACCAACCTCAAACAACCACCTCTGCCACAACAAAACCAAGAAACAATGTAGCCACTCAGTGCATTAAACATTGAAGAAAGTTAACAACTGTGTTAAATGCAACAATGAGAAACAATGTAGCCACCCAGTGCAGAAAACATTGAAGAAAGTAACAATTGTGTCAAACACAACCGATGAGCCAAAGATAATGAGGGCTGGAGGCTGGATTCTGTGACATGGGACTCTTGGTGAACTTGATTAAGTAGCATTCACGGACAACAATGGGGTAAAAACCTCACCTCAAGGAGTTCAGGGAGACAGGGTGGCGAAAATTCAAACACAGAACCTGAGGATTCCTGGGAGTCTGATGTGAAATCAAAGAGAAAATTGGAAGGATCTGAACATAAAAGGAAGGTCAAAAGATGTTTAATGTTATTACTCTTTTAGTTAAGGAAAAGAAAGAACATGCTTTTCAATCTTTAACAATGCAGGAAACTTTAATGATTCAGTGCAGAAGAGAGTGGTTTGATGTGGCAATGTTGTGATGGAGGTGGCACTGGAGTCTATCACTTGGCTAAAGGGTTTACTAAGCAAACAATGTAGAAGGGGACGGGAGGGGGGCTCAGCAATGTGGAACAAAGAGCAGAAATCTTGTGTGGGAATTGAGCTGGGCTGTAATTCTTTAGACATACTCCTATAATTCTCTGTCTGTCATTTAGACCTCGTGCGAAGTCCAAAATTTCTACAACCTCCCAAAACAGTATCATAATTTGGGAACCTAGTTTTCAAATGTATGAACCATCACAGCTAAGATGTGGGGAGTCTCTGCTCTGGACCCCACAAGTCAGTGGTGTTGCCATTGAAACCTAGTCCCAGAGAAACAACCTCCCCGAGTCAAGGGACCACTCTTTGTTCAGGAATCTCTAAGTCACTAAATTTCCATGTCAGCTTTTAAAACCCATTAGCAAGAAGTCATCAATCATGTCCTCATTTCAATCACTCAGGACAAATAAAACTGAATGTGTAAAAATAAGCAGTGTTTGACCACCAGAAAATGACAATAAGAAATATTAATACTAGGCTAATTTGTTTAATAATACAGTTAATGGTTCCAGTTACATTGTATATCTTCCTCAAAAGCCAACACAACTATTACTAAGAGAGTCTTTGAACTGTTGAATAGAGTCATCAAACTTCCATTAAGACTGTATATTCAAAGACCCAGTAGGGAGTTACTGTGTATAATGACAATAGATGAACAAAATGCTTATTTTCTCTCCCATTACCAAGGAATAGAACTTTAAATTCTCAATTACCCTGAATGGTGTGGATCTGACAGAGACTCAGGAGTCTGCGTGTTCAGGGGTTGGAAGGGAAAAGGACTTCAGGAAGACGTCCAGTCATTAAGGGTAGAGTCAAAACAGCATGGCTTCTGCAACAAGAGGACCCCTTCTACTGAAAAGGTAGATGAGAGGGCCAGTTCCTCCCACTTTATCTGCTCCGCAGTATTAACATTTTATTGCCAGGCTCAAGAGCTAATGGAGAAGGAGGAGGAAAAGCTGCTGTTCTGTTTGCTTGATTTCTCCCGGATCATTACCAACAGCCACAGTCTGTGTTTCCATGCAACTCACTGTGAATCGGAACACTTAATGAGTATGGCTAGAGTCCTAAAGAACATCTCAATAACACCGGAGTATCCTTGGAGAAGGAATACTGAGGTAGGACTTCCGGACTCTGAGTGATGAAGACAATGTTGTCTGATCAAAGTACTTAGAGATAGCTTTAAGAAGCATTCTCTTTCTCCAACTTTAATTTCTTAAGGGTGCATATACTTATGATGGTAGCCCCACAATCAAGACAATGAAGATGAGGGGCTGGAGAGATGATTCAGTATTTAAGAGCACTTGATGCTCTTCCAGGGGACTGGAGTTCGATTCCCATTACTCACAGGCATCTCCAGGGGATCTAACACCCTCTTCTGGCCTTCATGGGCATCCACAACACATGTGCACATGTAGAGATGCATAAATGAAAATAAACTCAATAAAGACAACTGAAGATGTTTATTGCTCCAAAGCTTCCTTGTGCTTTTTAAAAATTCATTTTGCATTATTTCAGTAAGAACATTTGCCATGAGGTCTACTCACATTGCACTAAATAGAGGCACTCTGCTGTACAGTGGATCTCTGACAATCATTTCGGTTTCATAATTGGTATTTTATACCATTCTATACCATTGCTTGCTTGCCAAACCCTGATGCACTGGATGCTTTCATGTCAACTTGACAGAAGGCAGAGTTGGTTGTGGTACTCTCAATTGAGAAAATACCTCCATAAGATTTGCCTGTGGACAAGTCTGTGGTATGTTTCTTAGTAACCGGGGTGGAAGGACTGGGCCCACTGTGAGGGGTGCTATCCCTGATAGGTGGTCCTGGATAGTATAAGAAAGCAGACTGAGTAAGCCATGAAGAGCCAGCTGGTAAGTAATGTTTTTTCATGGCTTTTGATTTAGTTCCTGCCTTCAGATTCCTGCCTGAGCTCCTGCTCTGACTTTCTTTGATGATGGACTGTGATGTGGAGCTATAAGCTGATATAAATAGATCCTTTTCCCCAAGTTCCTTTTGGTTATGGTATTTCATCACAGGAATGGAAACTTGACTAAGACACATGACAACCACTGCTATGTTTCCCACTCTGTCTCAGAGAGTAGGATCACACAGTATTTGTTTTCTGAACCTGGGTTATTTCCCCTGGAGTGATGTGTTTCAGGTTCATCCATGTTGCTACGATGTGGGATTTCCTCATTTTAAAAAGTTGAACAGTATTCCATATGGCATAGTAGCATGCAAATATGTGTCATGCATTCAATTCTTGTCAAGTGTGAATAATGCCACAATGAAGAGTGGAGTGTGAATATCTCTTCAAGATCCTACTTTCAAGATGGGCATGGCTCCACACACCTATGATGCAAGCACATGGAAAGTGGAGGCAGGAAACCATGAGTTTGAGATCAACCACAGCTGCACAGCAAGGCCCTGCCTCAAATGAGCAAGCGAGCAAGCAAGCAAGCAGGCAGGCAGGCAGGCAGGCAGGCAGGCAGGCAGGCAGGCAGGCAGGCAGGCAGGCAAGCAAGCAAGCAGGCAAGCAAGCAGACAAATGGATCTGCTTTTTTCTAAAACATATTTCCCATATGCAAGTGGAATTGATAAATGATATAAAAATTCTATTGCTATTTTTTTTTTAGAGTGAACTACTTTTTAACAGGGGCAACAAATTTTTACATTCTAACCAACATCTCTAATATCTTTATGTCTACAAAAATGCATGCTGTCTTTTGGATAAATATTTATTTAGTGCACATTCCTGTACAGGTGTGTGTGTGTGTGTGTGTGTGTGTATAGCTAGAAAACAACCTCAGGTGTCATCCAACTTATTTTGAGACAGGGTTTTAATCACCCTAAATTAGTTCACCTAAAAAATCTAGGCTTCAGGACAGTGAGCCGTAGCCACCTGGATCTGCCTGTTTCTGCCTCCCTATTTCTGGAATTCCAAACTTGTTGCCACCACAAAACAATTTATGCATGTTCTGGGGATGGAACTTGTGTCTGTGTGTTTCCATGGCAAGCCCTTTATCACTGCTTTAGCCTGAAACATTTATTGCTTATGAAGATCTCCCATTTGAAATAAATGCAATATAGTAGAAATAAATTATGACTTTCCATTTTGAAGTAATAAACCCAAAGCAGTGACAGAATCAACACAGGAATGTGAGATTTTTAATTCTATAGAAAGTTATTTTGTTTTATGTTGAGCAAAATAGAGCTAAGAAATGACAAAATTTCCTAATAGAAAAGATAAGAATATATATATTTAATGTGTGTATCTTTGTTTATAACATGTGTGCATATATGTATGATTTATGCATATGAGTGTGTATGTGTGTGTGTAATGATCTAGACTGGTTATTAGCAAGAAGTGGGAATAAACCAACCTGAAGTATTCAGATGATAACATTGATACCTGTGAGTTGCCTGAAAGTAGATAAGTCACCAGAAACCTCAATCTGTCAGTGGTTCTGAAGCACTGAACTCTTTGGAAAACTTAATTTGTTTCATGGGCTGATTGGTAAAAAGTTTCAAATACTGAGCATTTCTGCATTTTCTTTGAATTCTGCTTATTTGATGTAGTATTGCTGGTCAAGCAGCATATTTAACTCAAAAGAACCCTGTCCATTTTCAAGGAACATATGTTTGGCTCATGGAAAATTCTGGAAAGGATTGTACTTGGTCTCATTTTTATACACATTGGTCTTTGGCCTTCTGAGCATTTGCTTTGTTTTCTGCCTTTGAACACAGACTTTATTTTACATTTGATTTCAGGTACAGACAAAGGCATGGTTACAAACCTGCTTCCCTTAATTCTTACAATCAAAACATTTTAAATAAAATTCCTTGATTAAAAAGAGCTGTTGTGATATTGACTATTAACAATTGCAGGTAGGGACACACAGTTTATATTCCTCTTAGTTGAGAAGAAAGAAGATTTGTTGGAAGGAAAATGAAATCTCCAGTGGATAGAATGGTGTGCATATTGGTAACTGATAAATTTACTTAAAGTAAGTTGACTCCTTACCCTTGAAAAGAAGAAGGTTGGCACAGAGGCAAGTATAGACTTCCTCAAGTGGTGAGTAACAGTTCACATCTGAGGGGCCTCTGCTACCTTCCTATGTGAGACCAGCTCTCAAACAAAACAGCCCAGGCCTGAAGTTTCACAGCAGACAATGACCACCAGTGGTCTCTCCGTGACTCTTGTCTTTTTAAACTTAATCCTGTGATAAACCTCTTGTTTCCTACACCTTACATGCATCTCCTTTACTGGTCCCGAATCCATCAGGCACATTGTGGTTGGCTCACTGTGAGCAAACACAACTGACAGTTTCCTTCCTCCGAGTAAACAGTGCAGGCACTTAGACACAGTTCAAAGGGTTTATCACCCTGATGTGGCTGTTCTTTTTAGGTGGGCAAATAGGGCTAGGTCGAACTAACTTCTAACTAGACGACCTTATTCTCTATGGACAGTCCTAATTTTTACAAGTAAAATACTGTATAATGACTCAACCAGTGGCCTGATTTTACAGCACCCATTTTTCCTGTTCCCCTTCCCCCAATCACTGCAATAACCATTAACCCCTCATGTTCATTGAATTTTGTTGCTATTTATGACCACAGCACTGAACAGTTAATAGAACGGGTGGCCCCACTAGGGTGCAGTAATGTTGGATTTCTTACTGCTTGCACCCTGGCTAAATTATCCCTAATCTACCCAACAAGGATTTTCTATCTTATTTTCAGTGGTCCTATTGTCTCTGGAGGGAGAATCAGTAAGTGCAGTGGCCTCCCCTGGCAGAGCAGAGCACCAAAGGCATGTGATGTCCTGCCAACTGCTGGGCAAGACACTCTGTGAAAACAATATCTCCCATCAATGGGTGTCCCATGGCAGCCAAAAACGTGGACAAACTCAAGCTCTCCGAAAGACAAACCATTCATGTTTCCCATTGTTCCCGCAGACATTTGCTTCCCTCTGTTTATTCCAGCTTTAATAAACCAATGAGTCACGCTGCTTGCTTCTGAGTCCAAGTGATTTCCCACTTCAAGTTTGTTCCAGGACAAGCGAGCTTGGAGATTGGAGCAGAGGGCTGGTGCGGGAGCCTCGTTTTGAAGGTTTGTTCTATAGGCTGGCCTTTGCTTTATGATTTCTTGATGGAAAGCATCGAAGCAATATCTTCCATGCCCATTTTGCACCTGCAGTAGCAAAGGTTTCAGAAGCACCAGATCACATCCCTGTCACTGGTTCAGGATGCTGAGAACTGTGTCTGGGATCTCTAACTGAATTGTAATACTCCTCGGGATTTTACCTACATCGTCTTTATTTAAAGTGATCCTCTATTTGAAGTACTATGAACAGCCAGGAAGAGGAGGGTTATTTTTGAGTTGTTCCTTTGTATCTGATTATCTCCATACCCTACTGACAGAGACCAAGATTTCCGGGCTATGTACACAGGAAAATGGCACATCTCTGTTGTAGTGGGTTCTGCTGGGGTTTGGGGCTCTTCTGCCTTCTTGGCTCGTGGTGGGAAATTCCTGCACAGAAAGTAATAGGTGGCACGCTTTGTGGTCTTTAGGAGCAGGAGAAAGACTGTATTTTTGGAAAGATGAAGTGCTTGGATATCTTCCAAGGATGCAAAGGATTTCTCCAAGCTTACCACAGCATAGTTAACAATTGTTAAAGATTTTATTTCCTGATGGTTTGGGGCTTTGACGTAGAGTCCAAGACAGGCAGGAGAGTGCCAAGCCTTGGAGATGGTGGTGGTGTTCCCATTTTTAACACCTTACTTTACTTGAGCTCCATCCTGTCTCTGTCACCTGTTATACTCTCTGTGGTGTAGGAGATCAACCTGTGGGAGAAGGTCTGAGATGACAAAGTGGAAGGTGTAATAGTTGCAGTGGCAAGAGGAAGAGCAAAGTTTAGCCAGAGGGAGGGGTTAGACGGAGGGTGAAAGGCAGACAGCATTCCAAGCTAAAGGCACATAGAGTGGGAGAGAAGGTTCCAAACAGACAGAAACATGGAGGACAATCATTAGCTGTTCTGGTACGTGTGGGGACATGGTATGCATGGTGCATGTGGGGACCACGCAGGATTGAAGCTCACGTGGGAGACAGAGACAGAAGCTGCCTGTAAAGTATTTGATACAATTCTCAACAATAAAGGGCCCAGGAAGCATTTCTATAGGAGAATGTGATAGCACAGTAGGGCTCCATCTTCAACTATGACATCAGAAGAGGGTAATGGAGACACATGGATGAATGTGGACATTATGACTCTAGGTCAGTTATTTTTATTTCAAGAGAAGACAATATATTGCTTTTAAAATGTCAACAAAGTGTTGTCATCTTTTTATTTAAAAGGTAAAGACAGTGTAGATTATCTAAATTTACTTAATTTGGATATATGAATAAGAACATTGCTATTGTCATTCTTTGTTTTGGACATAAAAATATTTGCTGTACCGGCATTGGCTGCATTGGCATTTGGGAAACATTGGATAGGTGATAAGCTCAGCGGATAAAGAGGGAGAAGTATGCTTTATGGCAGAGGAACTACTCTACTGAATTTGAGCATGGCTAATGATAAAGGGAAGGTAGAAATAAAGGTTTCTTAAAAATACCTAGGGCAGCAATGCTTGTTATCTGAGCACTGTAGACAGCCAGGCAGGAGGATCACACATTAAGGACAAGCCTGGGCTACCTAGCATGTTTGGTGCCACTCTGTTCTCCAGAATGGGATCCTATATTTTAAAACAAAACAAAATACAACAACAAAAAAATCAAACAAAAGTCTAAAGACCAAAACAAAACAAAACCCCTCAAAAATCATAAAACCAGCAAAAATACTTCAAAGCAATCAGTGCCTAATAGTCAGTACCCAATCCTACAGTCGGCACTCAACAGTCGCATCCAACAGTCAGCATCCAACTGTCAGCATCCAACTGTCAATATCCAACTGTTAGTATCCAACTGTCAGTATCCAACTGTCAGTATCCAACAGTCAGCATCCAACAGTCAGCACCAATGGTCAATATGCAACAGTCAGAACCCAACAGTCAGCACCCAAGAGTCAGAATCCAACAGTCAGCACTCAGTAACCAGCATCCAACAGTCAGTATCTAATAGTCAGTATCCAACAGTCACCACTCAACAGTCAGCACCCAACAGTAGTCAGTACCCAATAGTCAATACTCCAGTATATACCAGTTCAGTCTGGTCTCAAATTTTGCAATACCAGAAACAAGTAATCCTTGTATAATGAACAATTTTGCACCCATTGTTGAGGTTATTGTCTCTTGAGAGCTAGGCAAGGAAAGTGGAACTCTTCCCAGTTTACAGGGGAGGAAGTTATATAGGAGGTTGAATGACATAACCCCTGAACCACCTCTGCAGCTTCATATCCTAGAAATATACGACATGGATTGTACGTAAAAATATTACCTTATATATGCTATGTTACATTTCTGGCCAGTTTTCTCTTTTCATGTGGCTATTGGAAACTTAAAATTACATTTCAATTTCTCATGATATGTGACAACACTATTTTAGAATTTTCTGGTATTGTTTCTTCCCTAGCATTAGAACTGCCCACATAGAAAACCCATGTAACCGTGACTCACACTCACAGTTGCTTCAGTTGCTTCTGAGCACTGTGAGATGACCAACATTGACAATGGATTTTAAAAAAATAATGACTTAATTATGTACAGATATTCTTCCATTAGCATTTGTTGAAACTATGTTAAAAAAATATAAAGGAACCAGATCAAAATGTCAAAAAGTAAAATGTGACAATGGCAAGATTATCAGCATTTTCCTGATTACTGTTTCAGCTGAGAACATTAAAGAAAGTGATAAATGTGCTGTCTCTTACTGTGGGAGAGTTGTGGATACTCTATTCTAATTAATTCTCTATGTTCAGATACTGGCTAGAAATTAATACATTTCCTTTGTGACCTTTATATTTGATACATAGCAAATTACTTCCTCATCAATTAAAAAAAGTTGACCTATGCATTAGTTTCTATCCCTAATTTATCATGGTGTTGACAATAAGCAATCCATCCAATTAATTATTATTCATTAAGAATGCTCAAAGAGTCTATTTCTTTTTACTCACCATCTATGTTCAGAAATGATATAAGGAAGTCATCCCACTGTAGGTTGGTGAAGTGATTGGTACTTCCAAGCCTGACAATCCAAGTTCAATTCCCAGGACTTATGTGACAGAAGAGAACTGACACTGCAAGTCGTCCTGTCTCTGTCATATGCATGTTGTCATACATGTACATACCTCCGAATACAGATATATACAATAAATAAGTGCATGTAAGATGATTAACAAAGATGTTTATTATTTGTGCAAGTTTCTACTTTAAGCAGTGATTTTTCTTTCTTTTAAAAAAATATATTTTATTGACAGTTTCTTACATGCTTATACCACATTTTGATAATATTTACACCCATTTCTTTTATTTTTCCCTCCACTCACTCTGGATCTCTTATTCCCAACATGCCCTGCCCCCACTTTCATGTGTGTGTGTCTCCAGTTGTGCTTTCTTGATTTCCTCTCTGGCTCCTCTTCTACCTACGTATTGGTATTTCCCATCTTCTAGTCCTGGTTTTCTTTTCCATTGTCCTTGCATACTCATGAGCTTGCACAAAGAGTAGATGCATTCTCACTGGATGACTAATTTAGACTCTTCTCTGGTCCAAGTAGAGAAACAACTGCCAAGCCAACCAGACGGCTTCGCCTCATTTACTCTGGGACCACAAATTCTAAAGCCCACCGTGGGAGTAACTCAGGGTAGACCATGTGGATAGCATGCATGAGGCCTTGGAGTCAGTGTCCAGCAACAAAACAAAGAAAAGCCTAAACTGAAGTCACTGACTTTTTGTTTCTTCCTTTGCCTTTTCTCCTTCTTGGGCAATTGGCATCATGATTGCATCCTTGCTCCCAAACATGCCCAAGCAGAAATTGAGTGATTAATCTTGACTTTTTTATTACTTACCACATATGTTCTGTTACCAAGTCCTTCTAATGTCATCTGAAATGTATGCATCTCAGCATCACATACCTCTTGCTCTTCACTTCATATTTTTATTCTTTCCAAATTTCTATCGAAAGACGGATGCTATTGCAGAAACTGAAATTGTTTTGGGAAACAATCTTAATTTCTAAGCAGGTCATTCATGAGTTGGCATGCCCTTGCCTGTAACTCTGGTTCATATTTGAATCTTGGTTTCCCTTCCTGAGGTAGTCAGCATCTGTGCTCCAGTCTAAGTCTGGTTCCTGCTCCTTTTTCTTTTCCCTCCTTCCCTCCCTCCCTCCCTCTCTCCTCCCTCCCTCCTTCCCTTCTCTCCTCCCTCCCTCCCTCCCCCTCCCTCCCTTTTCTTTCCATTTCTTCCTCCATTCTTTCCTGCCTTCCTTTACCTCTTCCTCTTCCCTTCCCTCCATCTTCTCCTCTTCTGTTTGCCATCTTTGTCCAGATATAACCCATCTTCTCCTGTGATCATCTTAGGACTAGGGTGCAGAACTATCTTAACTGTCCGAACCTTGTAGGTTCAGGAGTGTGTGTGTGTGCGCGCACGTGTCTTGTATACACGTGTGTAGAGGGGGACAAAATAACTTAAGATGTCTTTAATGTTCTTTCCTACCTTTACTCTATTTCCCACATACTGATTACTAATTAAATGATAAGAATGCTACTAAGAACTTTCACAAACCATTTAACCATGTGAATTACACTTATTTATTCTTCACAAAAATTTTTAGACTAAAGCTTAGGACACAGACAAGGAGAATTTAGGGGTAGGAGAAAATGAACCAAGCAGGAGAGGTTTCCCCACTGGCCTGAAAGTGTGGTTCCATGCTGTGACTGGAGTTCCTTTGTCTAGAGCTGTGGGCAGATAAAGGCCAAGCTGCTGAGCCCTCCAGACCCTTGGGAGAATGCTTGCCCTTTGCTCCTGTTTTGGGGGTAATGACAAATTCCCCTCTCAGCTCCTCTAGGCCTTTGGTTAGAGGTTAATGGTGCCTTGGATAAAGTCTCCTCTGGTGGAAAAACAGGGCTGAGCTGTTTGCTGGAGGTAAGAGGAAGAGGAAATAAAAAGGTTTCCTGATTTCTGCAAACTTGTTTTGGTTTCTTTTGAATGTTGAAGGACTGGAATCTCTTGCTATAAACATATATTTTGTTATGTAGATGTATCATCAGCCTCTACCCCCTGCCTGCATCTCTTCTAATCACCTACAGCCCCCAAGTTAGAAGGATGGTAAACAGTAGTTAGGAAATGCTTTAGTAGTTAGAAATGTTGTCCCATTCAGCGGACCAGTTACCCTATGTCCAATCATCTTTGAGTAAAAACGAGGCACTTTCTTGCATAATATTTGTGTTAAACCCAATGAAAATTTTCTAGTTGCATATTTGTGTCAATCATTATTAACTGAGAGAGCACTAGGCTATCTGATTAAGGCTGCAGAGGAGACAAAAGGCACCACAAAGACCTTTCCCCTGGAGGACCTTTCCAGACTCAGAGGAGCCTTGTAGTCTACCTTAACAGACCTATAGCCTTTCAAAGGCTGGGCCTGTGTTTATGCAAAAGCTTGGTACTCTCAGTACTGACAGGGGCTGGCACCTGAGATGTATTTCAGTACATAGTGATTAAGGAACAAATAGCATCCCCAGTAAGAAAGGGAGTCTATGCTGAGTGCCTTTTCCTAGATGGAGGTAAAGGAAGCAGACTCAGTGGAGTGATTAGAGAAGACCAGTTGAGTTAGTTCTTACGGCAGATGAAGATTAAAAGGAATAATGAGAACATATTCCCTGGGGCTGAGAAAAGCTTGATAAATTCATATCTAAGCTTGAAGGAGTTTATGTTGAAGGGCAGGAAGAGAGATAACAAAGCCATCAAACTCCTGGAGAGTAGCTCAGACTCAGGAGCACTGCTGGAGGTCAAGGAGAGAGTGGAGTAAGGCCCTTCACACTGGCAGCTTGCTGGTTCAGGTCTGACTGATCTCTTTCCAGTGGTTGGAAGGTAGCGAGTGCCTACATGATTTAATGAAGATCATTGCCATTACTGGGAATAGAACAGAAACTTCACCGGGTATGTGAGGGCACCGTCTTTCCCTTAAAAGGGTGTTGTGATCATTCCTTTGGAGTGTTTTATTAACGACTTAAGCATATTTTCTTTTAATTGATTCTCTTCTCTTCTCTGCACCCCTCTCCTCCCTCCCATACTTCCTTCTCAAGTAGAGCTTTGAAATATGCACAGCTGGGACAATGAGAAAACTCAGAAAATAAAGGCCTTGATGCCAAGCCTGAGCTTATGGTAGAATAAGAGAGTTGATTCCTACAAGTTGTCCTCTGACCTCCACGTGTGCTATGCGGAATGCACATCCACACATGTATACACCCTCACATATGATTTCACATATATCACATACACATGCTTACAAAACACCCAGACATCCTAAAACAAAATAAAAATTTAAAAACATATAGGCAGTCAGACACACAAATAGACAGATGTAGATGACAAACGAAATAATAAATGAAAATAGATAGAAACTAAAAATCTTCACCAAAGGAAAGCACTGCTTCCAAGGAGCCAATAATTGGAGATCCAGGACAATTCAGATGTACATAGTAGGTCTACCCCTAACACACACACACACACACACACACACACACACACACAAAGCAGCCTCTGTTTCTAACTGCATAGTATTCATTTATACACCAATCAATTAGCTGCAGCCAATTATGCAATTTCTGACAGAACCCAGAGAAACGAGATAAAACATATGTTGAGGGAAACACCTCAAACATAACACAGCCTGAACACTTATCTTTCTGTCAGTACATTTGGAGGCCAATCCAGTCTGGCTCAGAGCAGAGCATTAATAACTGCTGTATGAGTAGTAGACTCATGTCAGCCAACTCACCAGCTAGGGTCCTGAGCTTGAAGGAGGCAGGAAGTAGTCTGTGTGCTAGCTGTGTAGAATCTCTGTAGAAACAGAGGGCTTCACAGCAAGCTTTCCTTTTCCATTCCGTTGGCTGCCTCATGAGCAACTCATGCCAATGTTTCAAAGTTAGAAAGAAAAAGAGCTGAAGAGAGAACAAGAGTATTTGGGGGCTCTACTGAAGCCCACGGGATAGAAGAGCTTTGCTGATTATGGTATTTCTTATTTAGCTCCCATGATGCTCTTTTGCTAGCTGAGAATGTTTGGTAGACACCACCTATTAATTCTTCCAACATCCCTGGGGAGAGAGGTAATGCCAAAGGTAATTTGTTATCACTGTGTGGATTCAGAATTGGAACAGATTAACACTCTCTCTCTCTCTCTCTCTCTCTCTCTCTCTCTCTCTCTCTCTCTCTCTCTCTCTGTGTGTGTGTGTGTGTGTGTGTCTGTGTGTGTGTGGTATATTCACACATGGGTGTGCTGGCATATGGGCCTGTGTACAAAGAGAACAAGGGTATCCTGCTCCATCACTCTCTACCTCATTTGCCTGAGATAAGGTCTCCCAGTGAATCTGGAGCTGGACTGTAAACCAGCAGCCCCAGCAGTCTATTATCCTGGCTCTATCCCGCAAAGTTTGAGGTCACAGGTACACTCTCACTTGGCTTTTTATGTGAGTGCTTAGACTCAGTGCAGGTCCTCAAACTTGCATAGTGACTGCTCTTATGCAGTAGCTATCTCTCCAGCCTTTTAAAGCGACCCTCTGTAACTGACTATGACACTGACGGTTTTCAAGAAAGTAGCAGATTTTCTTAGTCCAGTCCCTCGAAGCTTCTTGCAGAATGCTCATCTTCTCCAATCTCTTTGACCAGATGTCTGTACATCAGTAAGAAGAATGGACACCTTTTTCAATAGATTATGATTTAGAATTTCAGCTTTGGGTTTACTTGGGACTTGAATGCTTGGACGGAAAAATCCCTAACCTTCAATATTGTCTGTGTCATATTAAAACCCCAGTGTTTCTGAGCTAATCTTCCTGTGAGGTTTTGTGTCTAGGTTTTATATCCTAACCGAAGGCCTTCCTTTCCATAACTTGTTGTCGCTCCTTGTTGACCACAACAGAAGTTCCATGAGATCACAAATTGTGGGATCTTAATCCTATACTTCTTTGTACCAGCCCAGTCTGTGTGAGGGAGGCTTTTCCTGAACACTGACATATGGGGATATGGTCTCGAATGGGTGGAATAGAGCTGTTAAAAAATTAGTAATTTCTTAAAAATATGTGGCATGTGTTCTTATGGTAGGACGCATGTGCATGTGTAAATGTACATGTATAAATATGCCCATGCATGGAAGTTACAGGTTAATCTTTAGATATTATTCCTCATGAGCATTCCTCTCTCTCTCTCTCTCTCTCTCTCTTCTCGTCTCTATGCTCTCTCTCTCTGTGTGTGTGTGTGTGTGTGTCTGTCTCTGTCTCTCTCCTTATAGGATCTCTTACTAATTTGGCTAGGCTTGGTAGGCCGGTAAGTCTAAGGATCTGCTGTTTCTTTTCCTAGCTCTGAGACGGCAAGCATGGACTCCATGCTGAATTTACTTGGGGTAGTTATCAGCACTAAGAGCGAATTAGTTCTTCAACTTTATTTAATTGATTGACAGACTGTGGTCCTAGTTATTCCTTATAGCTACAAACTCAGAAGGAACAGGCTAGGCATCTCTGGAGCCCCCTTCTATACTGAAACCACAACTACTTGTCTAATCCAGCCCCCACAAGCTACTATTCACCAAGTAGCCAAGGGGACAGCCTTTCCCTGGATGACAGTCACTGTGGAGTTAGCCTTCTTGGTTTTCTTAACCAATGCATGACAGCATCAGTTTTTCTCCTGTTCGTCTACCGTGCTGACCCCAGAGGATTGGTAGGAAATAAGATGTTTTTTTTTTGTTTTTGTTTTTTTTTTTAAACCATGAAATCAACAGGCAGAAAGATACTCCTTTTGAAATTTCTGTTCAAATCAAAGGTGACCCTTGTCCAGGTTAGAGTTTCAGGAAACCTGGTGATTGTCTTCCTAAAGGACAGCTGTGCTTGTCAAAGGACCATAAAAGGTGGGACTGGGATGAGCTGCTACCTCCAGGGCATCCTGGGGACTAACCTGAAGTGCTTGCCCCCGTTCTCTTTCTTGCCTGTCCTTTAATGGACATGTCAGCTCAACTGGCATCCTAGGCCAGGGTTCCTAAACTTTTACTTTGCAGTAGAATTAATTTAAATAAGTATGTGACCGCAGAGGACTAGTCTACAAGGGGAAAGACCCCATCATTTTTAATTTCTGAATGCTTCTGGCATCCTGAAAAAACATATAACTTTGTAGAAACCCCAGTGGCATTAAACGTTGGAGAATGACTTAATCCATGCCTTTTCTACTGGGCATGAGAGATTTCTTTCTTCCCACAGTACGGAAGAGTCGGTTGCTTTCAGCTTGGCCCTCCAGGAAACTCAATTAAATTGTGCTAGGCAGTATTCTTTTCTATTTTGTTAGAAATTTCACTTGTGAATTTGTAGTTTAGGTACTGGTCCCATAGGGGCTCTGGATACTCGTATAACATTTACTTAATTTAAAGTTAAAAACTATTTCGATTTTTTTTTAAAAGTTGGTGGTATAAGTCTTGACTCTAGTGTATTTTTCGAAACTTTTAGTTTCAGTTTGGAGTCTACCTTTGAAGCCACCCTCATTTCCCTGTGGTTCACACTACCTCTGCGGCGGCTGGGATGTTACTCTAGTTGCCTTGGCAATTCGAAATATTTGCAGGAAATAAAACAAACCTCTTAGGTTTTGTTTTGTTTGTTTGTTTCTTCACTTTGCAACACAAAAAAAAACCCGTGAATTCAGTGCACACCTTTCAGAAGTAGAGATGAATTTTTTTTCCATCTTGCCAAATGAGAGTTGATGGCCCTATGCTTTTACTTGCTTAATAACAAGAAGGACCTGGCAAGATAGCTCAGTGGGTAGAGCGTTTTCTGCACAAGCAGGAAACCCTTTCTGTCTCCAACACCCACATGAAATGTCAAGTCAGTGATGTGTACCTGTTACTCCACTGCTGGGAGGCAGAGACAGGAGGATCCCCGGAATTTGCTGTCAGCCTAGACAAATAGGAAGTTCCAGAACTCTGTCTTAAAAAATAAGGTAGGCTTTGGGTCTCCGCATATGTTTCCATTAGAGGAGAAGGGGAGGAAGGAATAGAGGGAGGAACTCTGTGACGGGAGGACTGGGAGGAGGGGGAGGGCTGATATTGGAATATAAAGTGGATAAATAAATTAATTAATGAAAAAAACTAAGGTAGGGGTTGCTGTAATGGGGCCTGCTGTCAAACCTGAGGAGCTGACTTCTATTCCTAGGCGCCTTATGTTGGAAGGAGAGAACTGAGTCCCCCAGTTGTCCTTAAACCGCCATGTGTCACGCCCACAGCCACACCCGCCTACTCGCACCCACACGCAATAACAGTGGTTGACCTCATCTCCCCGTTTAGCTGAGGAAGGCCCCTTTGCCTCTTCCTCCTTCTATCCATCTACCTCTGTTCTCCTCTCTATAGTTCAAAGAAGTTGAGGAATTCCAGTTAAGCAAGAATGGGCAGAAGTGAGATCCAATTTTCCTGATTTGATCAACAAAGCCAAATGGATGGATTAGCAGAATGGTCAGCAGTATGAATGATTTGAAGCTCTCCGATCCTGCAATCTGACCCGCCTGCTTAAGCTCCTTGAGTTTTCTGTCTCCTTCTAAAATGTGAATATAGTCATTGATGAGTTAAATGACAGCCAACCTGCCCATACATTTATGGGCCTGTATCCCAGTTATTACGATTTAGGAGACTGAGTCAGAAGAATGGCAAGTTCAAGGATAACTAGGATAGCTAGTTGCTAGCTTGGGCAACTTAGTGAGAAATGTGTTAAACTAAAAAATAAACAGAGGGTGCTGTGGATATAGCTCAATGCTTGGCTGGTGTGCATGAGGTTCAAGATTCAATCTCTTATGGATTTAAGTTAAAAACCATTAATGCTTAGTAGTCTACCTGTCACAGAAGCTCCCTCAATAACCTTCACTGTTACCTGAAAGCTGTGGAGCTGCACAGTGTCATTTGTGTGGGTGCTGCAACTGACAACAGCAACAACAACAACGACAACAACAACGACAACAACAAGAGTCATAGGAATGGTTAGGAAGTGCATTAATTTTCTTTAATCTATTATTCACTACAATCGGTTGATTAAAGGTTTTTTGGTTTTTGTTTGTTTCTTTGTTTGTTTTTGCTAATAGCAAAATTACTGAACTAAGGAAACCCTGCTTTTCTTTGCAGGTTGTGTTCTTTGACACCAACTCAAGTGGATGCTGAGTCATATCTTATTCAACCCTCTTCTCCAGTCATGACAGGAATCTCTGTCGGTTCTTATAGACCTGATTAGATGGGTATACAAGAGACAAATGCTGTAGTTTGAAAAACAAAGCAGAACAAGCCCCTGGGAAGCATGAACTGAAGGCCTGTGGTAGCATGGTGGTGGGTGCCCTCGACTCCGACTCTTTTCCTTCCTGTAATGATAATCTGCGTATTTTAAGAAAGCTGTGTTCAAAACACACATCTGATTCTCTCCCGATTTCTACGGTCTGATATGACTATGAAATAAATCTTCATTATGGAGGTAAAATGCGTATTCTAGGAGCTGGTGGGATGGCTCAGTGATTAAGAGTACTGACTGCCCTTGGGGGACCTGGATTTGATGCCCAGCACCCTCATGGTGGCTTACAACTGACTTTAATTCCAGTTTCAGGGTATCCGGTACCCTCTTTTGGACTCTGTGGCACTAGGCATGTACATGCAGGGAAAACACTTATACATATAAACTACAAATAAACAAGTAAGAAAATAAGAGCTGTAGACAGAAGGTGTCCCTCCTTGAGGACATGGAGGTATTTAAGGGCCACCGAAGGGAAGAAGGCATCTGGAGGTCTGCATCAGTCTTGCACAGGACCAAGTGACCTGCTGAGTCATGAGGATGACTACACGGTCCTTCCCTTTGACTCAGGCATTCCCAGTGTGACCCATATATGCGGATATACAAAGACGTATCGATGGGCAGCTAGTGCTTCCTGATATGTGCACACTTGCTTCACAAGTAAGTTTGGGATGAGTTTGATCCCAGAAGCCCATAGTAGAAGGAGAAAACCAACTTCTGAAAGTTGCTCTCTGACCTCTGTAAGTATTGCATGGCATGTATATGCCCGCACTCACGTATGCACATCACACACAGACACACATAGACACACACACACACACACACACACACACACACACACCCCTAATTAAGCAAACGTATACAACAGGACCTTCTTGCTGTTTATTAGTTTGAACTGGAAATTCCACTGACTTGGGCCTGCCGGACCCAGAAGTAAGTCAGCAGCCACACTGAAAGTGCTTTGTCAATCTCCTATCTAGAGAGAGGGTAACTTCTGCTGTGAGACAGATCTACAACTAAAGCCAGGAGGTAGAAGCAAGTGGGAGGGCTAATCGGATCTGAACCGAGATTAGATCCTAGAGAGATGTGTCTAAGGAGCCAGGATAAGGGCTGAGGGCGTTTGTGGTGGCCTCTGCCTATAATCCATGTACTCATGAGGTAAGAAAGTTGTGAGTTTGGAGCCAGTCCCAGCCACACAGGGAAACTTGTCACCAACATACAGAGGAACAAATGAATGAATACACAAACAGTGCAAGCCAGTGAAAAGGTGCCTTTTCTCCAAGTGATTCCCGTTCAGGCTCATCTCTCCGAGTCTGCACCAAGGAGCAGAGAGGATAGCCATTTGATTTCTGGGCAGTTCCTATTTAACATGTGGCACCTCCTTGTCTCTACATCTTTGACAATATTACAATCACACTCTCATCTTAAATGAATACAGGAGGAGATGTGGGCAGGAGTCTGGAAATTCAGTCTTGTCCCTCACAGGCTGAGTGGCACCTGCTGATCATTCCTTGGAGCTTTTGTTTGTTTATCTAGAAAACCAGGGCTTTGTCTAGGTCATTTCTCTCCTCTCTAATAGGACAAAGAGCTACTACCACCTGGCTTAGCAGATGACACGGATCAGTTCTCTTTCAAATCACTCACAGAGGCAGAGGAATTGTCATTACTGGTTATCTATTCCCTATTTCAAATCACTCACAGAGGCAGAGGAATTGTCATTACTGGTTATCTATTCCCTACGTCCTCTAAGGTGATTTTGTATGTTCAGAGTGGCATGCATTCATTTCAGGCTTGAGGCCCTGCCATAGAGTTGAAACTAGCAGACTGGGTGATTTTAGCTTATGTCAGAAGTTGCTATAGTAATTCCCCCTTCTTTAGTCAATAGCAGTGTTTAGTAGTAAAACTGTCAAAAATTTAACAACCCACTAGGTCCTTTGTTTAAGCTGCCCCAAAGGCAGACAGAGCCAACTGCTATCAGTTTAGATCTACTAACTAAACCCAAGAACTCCATGAGAGCAAGGCATGTGTTTGCCTCTGACTGTGGGAGACAGGTAGAGGATGCCTTCTTTTGTCAAAGGCAGTAGACTCAGAGACAATATAAGGGGGGCTTGATTCCCTACCTCTTTGTTTTTCCTTGTGAAGTTTTGTTTGTCCTGAAGTTCTGCAAACAAATGCTGGGCAAGAGGCTCATGTAAATGAAGGCTGGGGATTTCTAAAAGGGAGTTTACAAACAGAATCCCTAAGACAGAAGCAGGATTTTGAGGCTATTATGGTGAATGTAAATTCTACTTGAAGAGCACTTTTAGGCCCTAAGAGTTAAAATCTGCAAGCTTTGCCTTCTAATGCAAGAAGGGATTCTTATCTTTGGACAAATAGTAATAACTGACTTAAATGCTGCACTTTTTGGTGAACTAAAATCTAGACATATCTTGTTTTCTTTGAGTCATCGAAATCAGGTGAAACCCATAGCTGAGCTAGCATGAACAGGACAGATGGAATTGAAGGGTAGGAAGCTAAATCCAAACCTTCTAAAATCAATCAATCAATCAATCAATCATCAATCAATCAATCAAAACAACAACAACATCCTTGGCAACATTTTGAGGTGATTCTCAGGGCCTGAAGGTGTAGCTCAGTTGATAGATTGCCTAGCACTAATAAAACCCCTGGGTTTGATCCCCAACCCTGCACAAAGCTACATATGATGGTGGTGCATGTCTGTAGCCCCAGAACTCAGAAAGTAGACATGGGAGGATTAGGAATTCAAAGGCATTCTTAGCTTCATAAGTTCTAAACCAGCCTGGTCTTCTTGAGATGCTGCCTCAACACCTCTCCTCCTCTAGGTAGTTACTTTTACTGAAAATGTCAAGGACATTATTTACCCATACCCTCAGAAAAGCCCGAGGGAGATGAAACACAGAACAGCTGTTGAGCGAATGAACAGTGGGTGCGTGAAGGAATGGGTGGGTGGGGATCCACGGGGTGAGGCCAGTCTGGAGAGCTTTGCTTCAACCCCAGTTTTCAAGTGTTAAGAAAAACATTTACTTTTGATTGAATGGCTGATTGATTGTGTGGTTCGGGCAGAGGACAACGTGCAGGAAATAGTTCTTTCCTTCCATCGAGGGGGTTTCTGGGGTTGAATTCAAATCATCAGGCTTGGCAGCAAGCACCTTTGCTCACTGAGCCAGCTTGTCAGTCCCAGAGTGCTGGTTTGTTTTTCCTTGCATATCTTTTGTAGCATTTGATGTGTTTCAACCTCATCTGCAATTATGACTTGAGTTTTCTGACCACTAAGACTGACCACTAAGTTTGAACTCAGCTACTCACACCTGCTTGGCAACAGTTTTTACTTAATGAGCTGTCTCCTTGTCCCCAAGGGAGTTTCTTCAGGGCTCTAAGACTGTATTACCACAAATCCAGTTCTCAAGGGTAAAGAAGTGAACCCCTGGTAGGTTGCCCACACTCCAGGGCAGACCCCATTCCCAAGATGCAATCGGCAAAATGACCTGCACTTGATGTGGAAAAAAAAATAAAAAAATTAATAAAATAAAAAAGAAGACATCTCAAACTTGGAGAAGGGGTGGGAAGGAGGCGAGGCTGGCCATGGGAGGAGCCATCGGTATGTGAATATGTTGAAAATACATTGCATGGCCTTTTCAAAGATTTAAGAGAAATATTGTTTTTTTAAGTGGTCAAATAATAACCAGGATTTGATTTCAAATCTTTCTTGAAATCGTCATTTAACTTAGGGAATTGTATGTGTGAATCCTGCAGCATGGAGAAGGGTTATAAATGAGATAGCATGCACAAGATGCACACATGTGCTTTGAACGAATATCATGCAGATGGAAGACTGGGGATGGTAGAGGGCAGAAATCACCCCTGCAACGGGCACTCGCTTAAGCTTTATTTGTGCAAACAGGTAGTGGTGAGCTTTCAGAGAATATCCTTCTGAAGGTTCATTCTTCTCCAGCCAGATTTAACTATTTAAACACTCACTTAAATATTGAATATTTAATGGGATAAAACCTTGCAGCATAGCTGACAGCATACATCAAAGAAAAAACTCCAGAATTCAAGTTTATAATTATGGTTCTTTTAACTCTCTACTCTTAACTTAGGCACCCCTTAATGTCTGCCCTAAGTACTATATTTTTAAGTAGGTCATGTAAGACTGATAGTTCACTAAAACTTGTGGAACCATAGAATTGTATCTAAAGTTGTGACAGTCTAATATGGAAGTATTTGTCCCAGGAACTACAGAAGGTAGGTTTGGGTCAAATGATAAAAGCTCTGGCCAGTGAGACGTAGTTAGATACAGTGTGTGTCGTGTTTAATTTGAGGCCTTGAAAAGTTGAATATGTATTCTTCATGTCCATTTTCTGTGAACTTGATTGGCAGTGAGCTGTTGACCATGTAGTGGTCAAATACACCCTCTAGAGCTGCGTAGAAATACTATAGGAAGATAGATGCTGGGCTGTGAATGACCATGCACAGTAGAACAAGGCTGCCTGCTTGCCCTGGACTATGATGTGAGAGAGACACAAGACTCTGTTATTTAAATTGCTGTCTTATTCTTCTAAAGAAGCTAAATCTTTACCTCTGTTCATATAGGATATTGGCACTGGAAGAGGTGTGTTATTATCACAAACCTGAAATATGAGTCATTGACTCTGAGGGTGGTTTATTGCAATAAAAGCAATATGTGCATGTAATGGGTTGTTAGGAATACTGAGTACTGCTTCAACAGCTTGACCAATTACATGAGAGCTAGGAAGAGTCAAGTTAATAATACTGGAGAGGTTTGGAAGAGACAAAGTTGATTGAAATTGAGACCAGGAAACGTACTAGTTCATGTAATGGGGATGATAGATGGGTAAGCCAAAGAGAATAGAATGTCAGGACTTGAAGACAGGGAAGAGTGTGTGAAAATAGGATGTAGGGAGGCTGGATATGTAGCTTAGTTATGAGATTGCATAGCACACATAGAACCCTGGGTTCAATCCTCCACACCACCTAAACCAGGTGTGGTGATGTATTCTTGTTCTTTTCTGACTAGAGAACTGGAGGGAGGGATGTCAGGAGTTCCAGGTAATGATGCCAGCCTGAGCTACATGAGATCTCATTTCAAAATATATAAATAATGAATGGGTAAAGATCATCCTGATACTTAAACAGAGAAAATGGACTTAGGGCTTTTGGAAAAATGGAGGGGAAGGGGTAAAATAAACAAACTAAGCAGATTGAGTGTAATTAAAGTAAAATGGCATGAAAAATAAAAAGGAGATTAGAGTTAGCATTTCTGTGGAGTTTGTGTTCATTGCCAACTCTGATATGAAATACATGAAGACACTGATATACTGAGCCTGTTAATATATTGAATTATTTTTGCAGTTGTGGGGATCAAACCCCATGCCTTGCACATTCTAAGCACGTTTGGTGGTACTAAGTGAGTTACATACCTGTCCCCTTCCCCCACACAGTACTGAGATTTAAGAGGCAGAGTATCAGAAGTGAGATGGCTTAGCAGGTAAAGGTCCTTGAAGATAGAACAGACTCCTGAAAGTTGTCCCCTGACCTCTATGCATGCATTGTGATGTTGCCTGCACACACAGAAATGAAGGAATAGATAAATGTGGAAAAATATAAAGGAAGAGAGGTCATTGATGAGGCACTGACTTGTTCCTGTGTATGAAAAATTTGCAATTGATGAGGAGATGGAATTAAGGCTGCTTTGACTTTGCAGCCCATAACCGGGGGTACAAACATGGCATGTGCAATCTCCCAGAGGGCTCTTGCCTTAGTGAACTGTCTCCAGTCTTTCCTCCGCTTCACCTTGGCGTTGAGTTATTAATAGAATCAGTCTTGTAAGTAAAAGAATCATCACAACAAGATTTCTCATATTTAGCATTCGTAGCCACTCAAACTTAATTGCCTGCTGAAGAAGGTAAACGAAACTGGTACCTACAGTTGGACTTGAGACTAAGGAAATGGAGTAGCTGCTTGGAACAAGTGTCAGCCTGTGACAGGTTGCTACATAAGCTCTGTTAGACAGGAAGAAATGGGCTTGCTCCTATCTGGAGAGTGATTCCCCTCTTCGCCACCTTGGTTTCCATTGGTTTTGAAGTGTACTGAAAGAGTTCTTTTGTTTTTCTTCTGAGTGAGTTGGTTTAGACTATAAGGCTATCTGCTTTTCTGCATGTCTGTTTGACACTCTGCTTACCTCATACTTGCTAAATAGAAGTATAACTAAGACCAACCACCTTGGTGATAAGGATAAAGAGAGAACAAACAGCGAACGGCCCTTTAGAGACAGATGGCTTTCTGTTACTTACTAGACCCATATGACCAGGCAGGAGGCTGGGTGCATCCACCTTGGGCTTTTCATCAGTGTAGAAGCCAATGTCTTTGGACATAGAAGTTTAGTACTTTGGAGGAAGAGATATAGGCTTCACTCTGGCAGTAGTTTGTCCTGTGTGATACATTCAATGGGCAGGGAGAGTGGAATTTAGTTTCATTGTTGGTGAGTCTGTTTCAAGTCACAGCTTCCATGTTTTGTCTTCACCCTAATTACTTGAACTCCACAGGTTGCCCAAGTCATTAGAAAGTACAGTTTCCAGGGCTACCTACCCTCAGTCGACCAATTCAGTTATTGTTTACCTTCATCAGCCTGCTATCACTTGGTTTAAAAAAAGTACCCAGCCAAAGGAGGATGGCATACATTTCTAATCCTAGCACTCTGGAGTTGTAGCAGGAGGAGTGCTCTGAATATGAAGTAGCCCAACTTGGGTACCTAGTGTGATGTTACCTCAAAAACAAATAAAACCCAAGCAAGCAACAGCAACCGACCAACCAACCAACCAACCATATACAAAAACAAACAAAAAGTAGCTGAAGTTTATTTGAGTATTGCTTGGCTGTTCTAGAAATAGGAATTCTGGTAATTTCTATGATTTGGGATTAAGATTGAGTGACATATTCAAATCAGAATGGCTATCAGCAAGAAAATATACAATGGCAAATGTTGGTGAGGTGTAGGGGATAAAGGAATCCTCATGTAATACACTGCTAGTAAGAGTTCAAATTAGTCCAGCCACTATGGGAATGTATGGGGTCCTAAGAAAAAAAGAAGAAGAAAAGAAAGAAAGAAAGAAAGAAAGAAAGAAAGAAAGAAAGAAAGAAAGAAAGAAAGAAAGGAAAAAAGAAAGAGAGAAGAGAGAGAAAGAGAGAGAGAGAGAGGGAGGAAGGGGAGGAGAGAGGGAGGTAGGGAGGAAGGAAGAAGGAAGGATGGAAGGAAGAAAGGAAGGAAGGAAGGAAGAAGAAGGAAGGAAGGAGAAAGGAAGGAAAAAAGGAAGGAAGACTATATGACCCTGCTGTACTATGTCTGGGTATATACTCGAGAACCAAATTCAGCAAGTTGTAGAAATACCTGTGCACCATGCTTAGTGCTGTGCCACTTGCCACTGTCATGTTACTGAATAAGCCTATGTGCTCATTAATGGTTGGATGAATGAAGAAAATGAAATGCATATTTACAGAGCAGAGTATTATTCAGTCATAGAGATGAATAGAATTATGTCATTCTAAAGACAAATAGGTAGAACTGAACTCATCATACTAAGTGAATCTAGCCAATCATAAAGGCAAGTGTGACATAGTTTCCCTCCAATGTGACATCTAGGAAAGAAGAGGACATAGAGGTGAGGGGGAGGTGTATTAGAATTATGGAGAGAGATGGAGAGAAGAAGGGGTGACAGGATAAGAGAGGGAGTGAATATGATATCAGTGTAAGGAAACATCTAATGAAATTCCTTAGTTTGTACTATTAAAAAGAAAACAGAGAAACAGAGGAGTATTCAGGAACCAGACTAGATATCTATATGTATACATCAGAATGTATATTTAAATATCAGAATACATCAATTCAGAAAACATGGAGCTACCCTCATCTAGGATGGGAAGGGCTTCAAAGGCTAAATTTTGGGTAGAAGATGCATTGGTCTTCTGAAGTATGAAAATTAAATTATGTTAGACATGGGATGGCATAGTACACCCTTTTCATCCCAGTTCTCCAGAGGTTGAGTCAAGGATATCACAGGCTAAACTTCATTAGGAGAGAGTGTCTCAAAGGACACAAGGTTTAGTGGTAGCCCCTTTGCCTGACTTGTGGAAAAAAGAGAGAGAGAGAGAGAGAGAGAGAGAGAGAGAGAGAGAGAGAGAGAGAGAGAGAGAACAGACAGACATAGACCCAGACACGACACAGACAGAGACACAGAGAGATAGAGAAAGACACACAGAGAGACAGAGACAGAGAGACAAAGACAGAGAGACAGAAAGAGAGATAAAGAAACAGAAACAGATAGAGATAAACAAGGAGGCAGAGAGAAAGAGATAGAGAGATGGGGTATGGACTTTAGATAGCCAATGGCATTCACATCAGCAGGATGTTGGCGACTGAAGTAATAGACAAATGGTGGGCTCATTCATTTTAGAATGTGTGCATCATACTGCTACCTCAGGATACTTAGCTTTATGAAAAAAAATTTTGAGTTGATCAGTCTGCTTTCATCTACAAGCATACGAATGCCCAAATAAATGGACTGAAAGAAGGAAGAGAAATGATTGTGTCTCACAGACATTGCCTGGTAGGATGGTTAGAACTTGGGCTCAACACATTCCTCAGATACCGTATACCCTCTTGTATTTGTACCGTGTCTAACCAGCTGTGTTAGCTTGGTACTTTGGTTCTGAATCTCATTACTTTCCTTCTTGCTAGGACACAGTAATGAACAAAAGGAACATAAGGAGGGAAAGGTTTCTTTTGTCTCACAGTTTGAGGCTATCCCAATTCGTCATGGTGGGGTTGTGACAACAGGACCTTGAGGTAGTTGGTCACTTTGCACCCAGGCAGAAGCAGAGAGAAGAATGCTGTGACTCAGCTGGCGTTCTCTTCTTTACTTTGTCCGGACCACAGTCATTGGGTTGAGTCTCCGCAGTGATAAACGTAACTCAGTCTCTAGGTTAGGATACAGAAGTATTAGAAAATGTGGCAGGGGGTTTAAGTTAGTGTTTTTATAACCAGAGCTGAAAACAGAATATTCAGGAAATATCTTCTGTGATATTTCCTAGCATCTGGACTGGATTATTTTTGCTCCTTCAATATTAGTGGCTGGTTCTTTTATCAGCACTTCATTTTATATCTGAGGAAGACTTGTGTTTTCTTCCTCTGATGTTTCTATAATAGCATTTTAATCATGGCATAGGATCATGTAATGCCTCAAGCACATTGGCTGGAAAATGGTTTATAAATAAAATTATTGTTATTATTGCCATCTTTATCTCTTGTAACAATACTCATTATATTAAGATTATATCTAGGCTGGACATAGTTCAACACATGTGATTATATGTAATCAGTCTATTTTTCTGCTTTTTAAAAACCATCTTGCTCTCACTAACCTTTGTTCTTATCGCTGAACAAACTATTGTTTGCAAGTGGTGAGAGACTCCAGTTTGCTTTGAAGAGTAATTCTTCACAGGTTTCAACAAGAGCTTGCTACTGGTAGGACTGGGATACAGGTAGACGCCTTGTTCCCAGTGGTCATGAGTTGATGGCTGTTTCTGTGGTCCATAGTGATCAGATTGCCAGAGCTTTCTTCCGAAGCTCAGAGCCCTGGATGCCAGAACTCTGATTGATGAGAACAACTAATAGAGAACTGATTATTTGGGCTTGATAATAACATTGCTTTTAAAATACTGAAAGTGGCTGCGTATAGACTGGACTACTCTGTGGGGTTATGAAGTTCCTGCCATTGCAGGTGTTCTAGAATACTTAAGCCCTCTTAATTGGGATCTGTGAAGATCATTCTGATAGGACTGAAGCCACTAAATCTCAGGGTGGTTGCTATTCAGCTACTGTCACACATCTTGCCTTCCAAAGAATTGTTTTTATGTAGTTTAAAGGGTCTTAGCCCATATCTATTGCATAGAGATTAGATGATTCGAATATCATTTCTCTAGTGTCCTTCATGGGAAAAACATGGATCAGTCTTCTGTTTTTATTTTTGAGTCAGGATCTAGCTGGATAGCCCAGGCTGGCCTCAAACTAGAGATTCCTCGGCTTCAGCCTTTTCAATGCTGGTATTACAAGCCTGTACCAACATGACCAGATACAGTTACCATTCTTTCAAAAGAATTAGCAACTAATTCTCATTATCCTTTATAATTAGCATATTTGATGTGTTACAAGGGTCATCACGTAGCCCCATAGTTGTCTGGGAGCTGTGGGTGGTTGGTTTTGAAGGTGAGATGCCTTGAAATTAAAACATCTCCCTCTTCTCTTTGCACACTATTTTTTTTTTACATGATTAAAAAAACCTTCTAAGTGAAAGCCTACACAGTTAAAAGTAGTGCTATTATGTTTATAGCATGTGCCCCTTCTCCGTGATAGTTTTGTGGAAAGGTCATGTTGATTTTAAAACTGACCAGATGGGAACATCAATAAGGCAAATGAATTACCAGAGCCCAAATAACAACCCATGAGGCCAGACTGCTAAGAGTGGTCCAACTAGAGGATGCATTTGAAGAATGATTGGGTCACTGGATGACATCGAGAGTCAAACACTTGGCAACATGTCTGTTTCAGGCAGGAATGATAGTATTTCAAGAGATTACTACAATCACTACAAAACCATACAATGGAGACTTTTTCTGTTGAAGTTTGAAGCCCAAGTCCTGTGTTTTCTACGACTTCTTCCCACGCCATACTTTTACAACATGTGGCTCATAATTGCAGACAGGATATGTACCTGAGGTAGGTATTTATTTAGTTGCTATGAAACTCTAGCAGTCTCATAATCCTGATAGTTTTAATTATTTGTCTTGTGATATATATATATATATATTATATATAATTATATATAATATTCAGATAGGCATGTGTGTATGTGTGTTTGTTGCGTGTGTGTGTGTGTCTGTGTGTGTGTATGAAGTGTGTTCTCATGTGTGTACACATTTAAGTGGAATGTAGATGACTATTACCCATTGTCCCTCAGGTAGTATCCACCTTGGGTCATTGTTTGTTGTGAGACAGGGTCTTTCACTGACCTCTCTGGTTGACTGGTCAGCATGCCTTAGGGACCTATCCACTTGTCTTTTGTCCCACCTCAGCACTGGGGTTACAAGCGCCTGCCACCATGCCTTGGCTTTTAAACATGTGTTCTGGGAATGAAACTCAGATTACTTTTCTAACCAAGCTATCTCCACCTCCATATTTTTTTTTAAAGTAAAACCTTTTAATTTTGTGGTTCTTTTTAGGAGTTTTCAAATGAAAAAAGATTTTATTTAAAAATGCAACTAAATCCTACTACTTTCATTAATGTTTGTTTATCTTGAAATACTGTCAATTAAAAGCTATAGGTTTCTGGGGTCCTAATCTTGTGATATTCATCTTCCTTGCAGTACTGGCATTCTCTGGGGGAGACTTCAAGAGAGGCCCTTGCATACTGCATGTCTGTCTTCTTTCTTGCCATTTTCTTCTCCAAGTATAGCTAAGAGATAGCAGCTGTTGACTGATGCCACTTGTGGTGTTTGCTCATGAGTCAAGGGATTGTTTCCATTTTCTAGTTGAGTTTAAGTACGCAAACAAGAAATAACCCTGCACTAGGCAGTCAACAGCCAATGCACATCTGAGAGGCAGCTTTGGCAGGTATCTGATCTGTGGTGTGTTCCCATTATGGACAGCTGCAGACAATGAAAAAGGCCAAGGACTTCCTCTGTGCAGATCTGCTGTATTGGGTTTTTATCCCTTTCCTTGCTGATGGATGAGGAAACATGAGTGACATCCCCAAGGACCTGCACCAGTGCAATGTCATTGCATGGACCCCAAGCTTCCTGGATTTGGTTCATAATCTTCCACTTAAGTGCAGTGTCAGTCAGGTAAGACACAGAGTAACAGACGACCATCCCTGGCCGTCACATTCCTTACATCTGAGCAGCCATGGCACACCTCACCAATCCAGATCAGCTTTGCCTGCTAAAGACATTTCCAAAGGAAACCAGCAGCTTCATTTCGCCTGAGTGAAAGTCCTATTTCCTCTAGTTCTTTCTCAGGTACTGGGCATTGAACCTAGGATTACACGTAAGTTAGACGAGCGCTCTACTACTGAGCTGCATCCCCAGCCCTGCTGTAAAGTTCGGATACCTACCCATGTGGAGCAATTACAGTCACTAAATGCATCAGGCAAGGAGGAAAGGATCAGTCGCAAATGTGCAAATGCTGTTTAAGCTCCGTGTTCAGTAAGTATATTCAATAGGTTTGCTGAGCCATGGGAGATCCTTTCCCACTCACATCAGCTTTCTCGTCTGTGTCTAAATTTTAGCTTTGGTTCCTTTCACTATTTGGAATTCAGGAGACTATTTCATTTCCCCTCTTTGATATTTAATTAAAATATAGTTATATCATCTCTTCTTCCCCTGCCTCCACAATCCCCCCTGTGTTGTCCCTCTCAAATTAAGTCTCTTTTTCTCTAATTGTTATTGTTATATGTATATATGAATACGTATATAACAGCAAACTGAATCCATTTAGTATTGCTTGTATGATATGTTTTTCAGGCTGAACATTAGGTATTGGGCTTATTGCTGGGTAGACTAATTCTTCCTCTCTCTGTGGTTATTAATTGCCTGTAGCTCTTTATCTAAGAGTGGAGTCCCATGAGATTTCCCCATTCATGTTGACATGTCAACTGGTGTTCAGATCTGGCTTAAACAACCATATTGTTGAGATTTTATGGATGTGACTGCCTTTGAACCAAATGCAGCTAAAAAAAAAGTTTCAATGTCTAATTTGAAAGCACATCCCATTAGTCACCAAATTCGCCACTTCTTTCTAGCACCATTAAAAATCTGTGATTAAGCCCAGAGATCATCATTTCTATTTCCACAGATTGTCCTGGGACTTTCACTCTATTTTATTTTATTCTTTTGTTTTTGACACAGGGTTTCTCTGTGTCATTCTGGCTGTCCCGGAACTCACTATGTAGGTCAGGCTGGCCTTGAACTCATAGAGATTTGCCTGCCTCTGCCTCCCACCCCAGAGTGCTGTGATTGAAGTCCTGTGTCTCCATCACTGCCTGATTTTCCTCTAAGGAGGTGTCAGGTGGCTCTGCAGAAAGAAATTCTGTATATTGAATGTGTAGGCTAAAAGTAATATTTTAAAAGTTTTTTTTATCAGTGTAATGTTCTCCTCAAAAAAATAGTGAATAATTATTAAACCTACTTGCCATTACTTTTTCTTTGAGGTAGGGTCTCAGTGGTCCAGGCTGGCCTCAAACACTGTGAGTTCTATGTAAGTGAGAATGAACTTGACATCTTGATTCTCCTGCCTCCACACTTCAAGTGCTAGACTGACAGGTGTAAACCACCATCCCTAGACTCATGAAGCTTTTGACTGTCCTAAATACTTGTGCCTGACATAAGTATTAACTTCCTAAGTTTTATATTTAACTAAATGCATGCTTTGTTAATTTGGTTATTAGTTTTCTGTATTTGCAGTTTAATTTTTATAAGTGCATGTGTGTTCTATCCATTTTTAATTTTTCTTTCTTCTCTCTTTCTTCTTTTGTTCTTTAGTTCTTTTGTTTGTATGTGTGAATATTGTGTATGCTTGTGTAACATATAGATGTTCCTGTGTGTATGTGCATGTAGAGGCCATAGGAGGGGATTAGCTGTCTTCTTTCAATTACTTTCTACCTTATTTCTTGAGCAGGGTCTCTCCTCAACCTTGAAGCTCATGTTCTAGGATGGCAGCTACAAGCTTGTGTTCCTCCAGTCTTCCCTAGTGCTGATGTTGAGGTGTCTGGAGACCATGACTGGCTTGGTACATGGATGCTGGGACTTGAACTCAGGTTCTCATTGTACAGCAAACACTCTTAACCTGGAAGTCACTGCTTTGATGCTGATGCCTCTTAGTATAGTTTTTGAATCTTTCCTGTGACCAGCACAAAGCTGAGGATGTGGTGGCATCCAGCTATTTATTAGTGGAATCCCAGATGAAAATATCTCAGTCAACACATTATGGTAAAGGTTCCAGGTCTCCAGTTTTTTGCAGTAGTGATTATTTCTGTGTCTTTTCGTTTGAACAACCCATGTTGAATTCCCATTCCCTTTCATAGGGCAGGAGTTTAAAATAGTGGTAATTTTGTCACTTGAGCCATGTTTATTTCTCACATGGAGAGCTGTCTGCATATAGTGGCTTAACAGTGTGCCTGGGTGCCAATAGTAGGAACAACCAAAACTTCTCCCATAAATTGTCAAACATCTCCCCGAGAAGGAGAACCAAAGTCTTTACCTCAGTGGAACTACCAATCACAGTGGGAATCATGTTTGCTATTGTTGGGACTCAGAATATGATACTGAAAATGTGTCACTTTGGTCCATTGTCTGTCACGTACTCACTCAAGACTGGAAGGCCTGAGAAGCAGCGTCAGAAGCACTCTGTCTCCTCCCTTCCTATTTCCTGTCCTTTCCCCTGCAGCAAGCCATAGAAGCCAGAAATCTGGCTCAAAGTGAGTCATAGGAACTGAAATCCCTCTTCCCCAAAGCAAGTCATAACCACCAGAAATGCTACTCGGCCGTTCACAACCTCCCTGGGTAGAGGCCAGCCATAAGGAAATTCTCTGACCTACCTTTGTCCTGCAGTAGGTCACAGGACCCTCACTGCAGAGGGATTCTGCTTTATACCCAGGAGGAAAGGATGATCAACAGGAAGGCTAAGAAGAATCTGAACAGACAGGCCCTGTTGGCTTCTCCTCCTCAGCCATACATTAGATCTTTTTCTTTGTATCTAATGTCTCTTGGGTTACCTATTCTTCACAGCTCCTGGTAGAACAGTACATTCTTTTTATGGACTCCTTGAGGCTTTCTTTCTGAAGAAGCCTCTTGGTCATGAAAACTTGGATTAAATAGTTAACCTTCCTTCCTTCCTTCCTTCCTTCCTTCCTTCCTTCCTTCCTTCCTTCCTTCCTTCCTTCCTTCTTCCTTTTCTCCCTTCCCTCCATCCTGCATACCCCCTCCCTTCTTTTCTCTCTCCTTTCTTTTCTTTTCTTCTTTGTACTGGAGATTGACCACAAGGTCTCATGTGAGCTAGGCAACCAATCCACCATTGGGTTATAGCCTCTTTTTACTTAGAGACAGGATTTTATTGAGTTGCTGTCTTTAACTCACTCTATAGCCAAGGGTACCCATGAACTAGAGATCCTCCTGACTCAGGGTCTCAACTACTTGGATTGCTGACTTGATATAGCTTTAAACGCAAGGAAAAAGGTATAAATCTCAGGTTCTAAATCCCCTCCCACCAGAACAAAATCACAACAACAGTAACAAAACCTCCCTCCCTTCCCCTGACTTTTTCTAAATGGGCCAATGTAATAAATGTGCTCAGTGAGTCATCATGTCTGGTTCCTATTGCGCTAATGATCAATGGAATTAAAAAGAAATCCTGGCTTTCACAATCACAAGATTAACAGGTCAGATTCCCTTGGAATGCAAAAATGCTACTTTAATATGCAGACAGTTAAATTCTACTGCCTTGGGTGGGAGAGGGTGGGCACCAACTATGAGCAAAGAAATTAGAAGAGAAGTTTTGTATCCTCTTTTATATCTTTTGCCTGTGATCCTCCTTCCTTGTTACCTAATATTACTCTCTTTCAGTCTCCTTCCTAAATACTATACTATACCCACATTTACATATATGCAAGAATACTACAGGCTGGGATCCACAGAGGAGGGAGGAGCAGGCAGCTCTTTTTATTTCCACTGAGCTTGAGACGTTTCACTTAGTATTAGACATTCCAGGTCCAAGTAAATTTCATGATTTTACTTTTCTTTATAGCTGAATAATATTCCATTGGATGTCTGGAAAGAGAAATTCTTATTCACTGCCTATGGGAGTGCATGTTAACACTAGTTGTTATGGGAATCAGTTTGGGGGGGGTCCCTCAAAACACTAAAAATGCCCTATGACCTTCCTGGATGTTTACTCAGCTCTACATCCTACCACAAAGATACCTATGCATCCTTATTTGTTGCTGCTCTATTCACAATAACAAGGGGAAGGAAGAAGCTCTGATGTTCATCAACAGAGAATAGACAATGAAAACACGGTAAAAATACACAGTGGAGTATTATTCAGCTGGAAAGAAAAGTAAAATCTTTTATAAGAAAACTCTTGCTGCTAAGTATATGCAAGGCTAGTTCAATACTCATGGTCCTAGCTCAGCCTTCCAAGTGCAGGGATTCTAGGCATGTACCAACATGCCCATGTAGTTGATGGTTATTGTTTCTTTTGCTAATCTCTCTTTAATTGTAGAAAGAAACCACAGCTTTCTATTTGTGCAATACTAAGATCCAGTTGCTCAACAGTTTTTGACAGGTATGTGTATTCATGGAGTACTCCTCAAGGATTTGGGCTTTGATATAGGGAAGAGACTCAGGGCTAGACTCATCCAGTGTACACCATCTCCCCTTCCTCAACTACAATCCAGAAAGGACTTTCAGTTGACTTTGTAGAGATTAGAGAATGATACTTTAGGGCATAGTAGCACACAGTCATAGGGTAGAAGACGCACCATCTCCAGGGCTATAGTTGAGTCCCCTCTTCCCTTTGTGGCTCATGATTAGCAACTGAGACCTCAGTGCTCAGACCAAGACAAGCCTCTCCCTGGAGCTCTGGCTCCTTTCCCCAAAGCTGAAATTCTGGTTTTGCTCTCGAGCTTTTATGAAGGAGAGAGGCATAGAGTTGGCTCCCCATGTTGTGAACATATGAAAGACGACCCAACAAATCCAACACCAATGAATCACAGCCATTTGGATTTTCTGGAACTCATTTCTCTCTGTGTGACATACTTTACTTTTGTGTTTTATTCTTTCTCTCCGTTAAATTCAATACTGCTGAGAAAACTGTTTGACTCTTGAAGGGATGATGTCACCCATCCACAGGACCCTGGAATAAACCACTTCCCTGCGAGGTGTGTCTAAGCTAACTACTGAGTTGGTGCTGGGTAAGTAATTTGCACTTGAAATCGGAAGAGCGTTGTCAATCAATTCTTGAAGCTCCGCATTGACCCAGAGATGCTGTTATCTTAAAGCTTTATCTGCTAAGACAATGTTGACTAAGGCTTTCCTTTTATTCCTGTCTGTGCTGAAAATACAACAAATAAGCTTAATTCTCCACAAAATCTTCAAAAGTACCTTTTAGCTCAACACAATGAGCTAAAAGTTATTTCAAGAGGCTGACAAAAGAATTGTGGAAGTTTTTATACTTTTCATTCTGTATGTATGTATGTGGGTTTTTTTTCATATATAAAAGCACCCAGTCACATTTAATCTTGGCTTGCACCAAGCCACATTAACTTTGTTTGCATAGAACTGATAGATCTGCCTTTAGCTGTTGTGGTCCCCTTTTCATCTCTCCAGTAAGCCTTCCAATTTAAATAAGAGATTAAGTACATCCTCACCTGGGAGATTCATAGATATCATGCACCTTTGTAGGATGTAACTTCTGGGATTTGACTCTATGCCTAAGCCGTGTTTGTTGATGGAAAAGGATGGCTTACCAAAGCTAACCATGTCTAACTGGAAAGAACTCAATGACCATTGACTGAGGGAATGAAAGGGCTCCAGGGGAAGATAATTTGCTGAGATAGAACGTACCACAGTGCATAAATCATTTAGGTTGGCCTTGCTCAGCAGAGATGTTAGGGAACCTCTGTTCCTAGAGATAAGAGAAATCTAGTAATTTTTCTTTATATTACCCGTAGGATGGATACCTGTGGAGTGTAGGTGGGGCTTCCTCTGGTTTACATCTGGCCTGTAGGACCACAGGTTGGAAGCCAGCTTTTCAATGACCCCAAGTTCCTTCTCCTCACCTCCCAACCCTACCTCATTTCTTGAGTAAACTTTGCATTTTAGAGACATTTTAGATTTAGAGCAAAGATAAAAAGATAATGCATGATTCTGGCGGGGCTTAGCTTAGATTTCTTAACATTAACGTCTCACATTACAGTGGAACTCCGACCTTATTTTATTTTATTTGGATTTTTTTTTTTTTTTTGGAGACAAAGTTTTATACCATCACCTAGGCTAATCTGGAACCATCTCACTGTACAGTCCAGGCTAGCCTAGAATGCACAGTCCTCTTGTCTTTTGCTCCAAAAATTCAGGGATTAAAGACACGAGTCAGTAAACCTAGGGCAGATTACATTTTAAAAGTTTGTTGTCTTGTTTATGCCTAAAAGGCTGTTTTCTTATGAGTCCAGCAATGCTCATGAGAAATAAGAGGCTTAGTATTTTGACAATTGTTTAGTTGTTGGTGGGTCTTGCTCCATTTTTTGTCAACAAGGTAACATGCTATTTGAACTTACTCGAAGTTAAGATGTACAGGGATGGCCTACACGCTTCCTGATGTGTGTGGAAAGGGATAAAGCCATATCAATCATCAGTCACATCTCACACTTTACATGTAGGGCAACAGCTATGAATTAAATTATCTACAACTTGAAAAACTTGGGTTTTCTTTTGTGTGACCCTTGCTCTTTTCATACTGTCTGTCTTCTATCAAAAGTCTTGTGACTATTGGTGAAACAAGAAAGGATGATAGGAAAGTAAAACAGAGAGCAATCAAAGACTAATAATGTTGATTGGAGTTAATGAGCCTCTTGAGAGTGCCTTGGAGAAAATATGATACAATGGGTAACGCTTGAGGTAATGTTTCCAGATGGTTGTTAAAGATAATTTTGGTTAGGCTAAAAAGGTAGTTAATAGTTAAGATCACTCACTGCTCTTGTAGAGAATGTAGGTTCAGGTCTCAGCACCTATATGGTAGCTCACTCCAGTCTGGAAGTCTATAACTCCATTTATAGGTGATTCAGTGCCCTCTTTCCACTTCTGAAGATATCAGGCATATATGTGGCACACTTACGAAAATGCAGGTAAAACACTTAAAGCACAAAAGTTAAAAAAAAAAAAGATTATTTTGTTTTCAGTTAAGATTTTGTTTTCAGTTTTTAGGGTTCCCAAGTATCGATAACAAGAACATTGTGACAATTTTATTTGGCTGACAAAGCAATGCTAGGAATTAAGAAGGAGTGAACTGAGAGAATCTTCCTTGCTACCCATAGATTCTTAGATGAATATTCACATGTGTTTCTCTTCTTGAAGTGGTGGAACTAGAGCTAGATCACAGGGGAAGCTGGGGGAGCCATCCTTTGATTCCAAATCAGAGAGATCTTTGAGACAAAGGCAGAAAGCCCTGGGTCCAATTTGAGCCCTGAATAATGTCCAACTTTGAGTTTGTTGTGGCTCAGGTAGAAACCTAGTGGCAGAGTCAATTGCTTTCGACACACCTTGTGAAGGTGCACAGTCCCTCCCCTTTCTCCCTTTCCTTCTTTCTACTCCTCTGCCCACCCTCAGATGACCTTATTTATTTGTCGAGGAAATCTATAGATTAAAGGAGATAACTACTAAGAAGGAAAAATGGAATTATGGATATCCGGTAGACTCAGGTTTTCTCCATAAACCTTTGACTGAAGTTAATAATAAGATTGTTTCTTCTAATCTCAGGTAGGAGGATTAAACCACTAGAAATAGCATATGAACACTATCCACTCGGCCTCTATATAAACCTTGATTTACTTAGAGAAGAGAGGAGCCAGTGTACAAATGCTTCCCAGAGTAGAACAAAACAGAGGGCTCGTTTCATAATTCCCTTCAAGGAGCTTGCACCAGGGAAGAGAATCTGGTGGATCATTTCCTTTTCTTATAGTGAACTCTTCTTTTCTTGTAATGAACTCACCACACAGACTTTATAAAGTGATGCACGAAAAAACAGAAGTTGATAGGTTACTCAGCCTTCCACACAAAAACAAAATGAGATCTAGTTAGACATCAACGTACGAATTGGAATCATCTCAAGTGGGGAATATACTATCTATGGTACATCTGCATCCTAAAGGATATGATTGGTCTTTTTCTGGTTTGAAATAGACTCTACTTTCATTTCAGTTTCTGCGGAGTCAGGGTGACTGCCTAAGTCTGATTCTCTCCAGTAATTCTTGTTCAAACTCCTATGATCCCTTACGGTCATCATCCATCCTCCACTGCCATTGTGCAGTTGATACTGGCCACTCCATCTGGGTCGCTGCGATCATCCCACTGTGCTTTGAATACTGGTGCTACTGGTTAGCCTGGGATAAAACTCATGTGTCGTAATATAGTGAAGACTCACGTCTCAGCTTGTTAGGTGGTAGGTAGTAGGGTTGCCTAACACGGCAGCTCAGTTCAAAGTGAAGGCGAGAGGGAGTGGAGATCATAGATCATAGATCACAGAAGCAGAAATGCCAGAGTTCCTTCAGTGGTGGAGGGAACTTGCAGGCACATGAATTATCCATAGAACTCACCAACATATGTGCAGCAAAAGAAAGCCGGCGGAGCAATCAGAGGAATCCATCCAACTAATAAGAAGCTTATAACTCTTTGGCAATTTGTTTAACTTGGGAGTTATTGCAAAGACAGAATGGTATTGAGCCCTGGGGATATTGGCATCAGCACCAGGAGCCTTCCACTGTTAGGACCAAGCTTTGCCAGTGGGACTTTTTTTTTTTTTAATTCAGGTGTTCATGCTGAGTTTTATAGACAAGGCCAAGAGTTCTGGAAAATGTAACATTAATCACATTGGTATATGAGGTTAATGAGGCTGGTGGCTGTACAAATTCCCCCATGCGAATATGAATCACTAAAGTCATTCCAATCTGGAGGACAGAACTCTTTCGTTCCCTCATTATGATTCTGAGATTCCATCAGGTACTCAGAGCATCAAATGTCAGCAGGCAGGCAGGCAGGACTAGCTGCCATTCTGTGAACCTGTGTCTTTAAATTTCCACATTAGTTAGTATTTTTATTTCTTTTATTTCATGCAGCGTCTCACCATATACCCTAGGCTACATTGAACTTGCCAGCCTTCTGCCTCAGCCTCCCGAGTGCTATTGTTTTCATTAGTCACAATACCTGCCTTTCAGTTTAGTTCTGAGAATTATCCTATTATGCACTTAACTCGTGACTCTGGAATTAGGGGCAGATGTCTCCTGCCAGGACTGATTGAAAGTGTGGTTATCTTGCTTTGCTTTTTAGGACATCTTACTGACCTTCAGTTATATACAGGGTTTTCTAGGAACACGAGATGAGGACAGAGAATCTGTAGAAGAAAGTGTTACCTGTTCATATCTCCTATAATAAACCTTGCAGTACATTTCTTGGACATTGACAAGAGTTACAGTTGATTATTATTCAATGCTCAAGACCAGGAAACATACAATGATAAGAGTCATACTTTAGAGGAAAAAAAGTCAGAATACTTTGTCTTTGTTTATAAATCCGAAGGGCTGAATGGAAGCAAGTGACAGTGGCCTAGTAAAGGCTCCTCTCCAGCTACTGAACACAAGCCCTTGAAGCTTCTTACTATCCCCTCTGCCACCATGAGGAGTGCTAGCCATCTCCTAGTGATTCTGCCTCCATGCTTTGAATTATCTCTTCCCTTCTTCCTCTCTCCTTCCCCCTCTCCCTCTCTTTCACCTCCCTCCCTCTCTCTGTCTCTTGCTCTGTCTCTCTCTCTCTCTCTCTTCTCTCTCCTCCCCCCCCTCTTTCTCTCATATGTATGGTGAATTTGAGTGTCTAACTATGTACAGCCTTATATGCACATGTGATCAAAAGTAGATACTGTGTATTTTCATCTACTGCTCTCCACTTGAATTTTTAAGACATAGTTTCCGCTCAAACTCAGCTCTCACCTGTTGGCTAGACAGGTTGGCTGTGAGCGTGAGAATCGTCCCATTTCCACCTCCCACTGCTGGGTTATAGGGCATGACATTTTGTTGTGATTTTTATGTGTTGGAGATCTCCCCAGTGATTTTTCTCACCTCTCATGTTGGCTCTTACATCAGAAGATGCTTTTCTTTTTTCTTTCCTTTCTATTTCTTCTTCCTCTTCCTTTTCTTCTTTCTTCCTCTCCTCTCCATTCTTCTTCTCTTCCTTCCTTCTTCTTTTGAGACATTGTCTCTTTATGTAACTGAGGCTTTCCTGGAACTCACTATGTAGATCAGACTCTCCTTGAAATCACAGATATTCTCCTGTTTCTGTCTCTTAAATGCTGAAATTAAAAGTATGCACCACGCAGCAGGCAAACCATGTATTATTCTAGCATCTGTGTCATTATCAAAGCATTCAGGTCAAAGATCCCCCTAACTCTTACCTTTCCCTACACAAAGTCACTTTCTATACTTCTGTGTGAGAGTCAAACTTTTCTTCCAACAAAGCTTCTCATGTTATATCTTAAGTTAGGCACACATTTCCCAACAGAATATCAAGTAAGTCGGCACAGCCGTTAGGAAAGTAGATTCTGGAAGTAGAAATACCTGGCTAAAGTAAGAGCTGAGTGTGTTAAACTTAGCTTTGTAAGTTGAAATACAAGAATGGTACTCATAGCTCAGTAGCCATATAAGATTAGACTGAGCATGTAGGGGGCCATGTGGTAACTAATGCTTAAGGTATTACTGCCAAAAATTATTATTACTTTTTGAAGCTGGTGTCTGATTTGTTTATGATCTCTAAAATGCTTTTGCTTTCCCGTCCTTGTTCAGATGTTTGCTTTATGTAGAATGTTCTTTCTTCTTATCCATCTGCCCTCTGATATTCTGCAACTAGATATATTTTCAAGCTTGTTTCACTGGCTCCAGAAGACAGATGTTTTCTTTCTTTAGTTAACTCCTTGCTTCCCTTTACTCCCATCCCTCTTCTTTATCTCCTGCTCCTCCACAGAGTTTCCTGTAGCCTAGGCTGGCCTCACACCCACTATGTAGCTAGGGATGGCCTTAAACATCTGCTCCTCCCGCCTCACATCCCTGGGCTTATGGATGTGCACCAGCAACCTCAGCTTTGTATCCTCCTTGGTACTCTGCATCATGCCTTGGTTTACATTTACTGTGCCCAAACTCTGCCTTTGCTGTATCCCAATCTCCTTTTCCATACTGGAGACTCTTTGATAGTAAACAGGATGTTCTCACTTTTCTGTTAGCATCCAGTCTGGTAGAGGACTATCAGTTTGAGACAGTGTCTTGCTTTGTGGGGATAGATGACTTGTTCTCTCAAATCCTTTTGCCTCAGCCTTCCTAATGCTGGGATTACAGGTAAACACCACGATGCTCCATTGTCACACAGCTTTTAAAGTTGATTCGTTGTTCACTTATTCAAAGATTGACATGAGTTCCTGCAGAGAGAGAAAGAGAGAGAGAGAGAGAGAGAGAGAGAGATGAGAGAGAGAGAGAGAGAGAGAGGAGAGGGAGAGGGAGAGGGAGAGAGGAGAGGGAGAGGGAGAGGGAGAGGGAGAGGGAGAGGGAGAGAGTTAATCTGTAAGGTTGTACCCAGCACCTAGACCCTAGACAGGGGCTAGTTTGTGAAATTACCACATTCTCCTAATGACCAGTCTTCCTATTGGAAATGTTCCTGATCTTCATGATGTGCTGCACTATCTATGAAGTTACTGAATTTTCAGAGCTGTAAAAAAGCTTGGAGAGACACGAGACTTACTTATTTCAGGTTCTTTACTTCACATAGGACAAAACAGGCTGTGCCGGGTTATTTAAGTTGTATTTAGTTGTCTGTTGGCAGTAATGTACATCAAACCAAGACTCTCAACTATACTAGGCAAGAGCTTTATCACTGAGCTACATCTCCAGGCTAGGTGCCATAGTTCAAAACATTCCCTAAAAGATGGGCATAGCAGTACACATATGTACTTCCTCATACTGAGAAAACTGAGGCTTGAAGGATAACTTGAGCTAAGCATTTAAGGCCAACTTGAGCAACACAGAAAGACCCCACCTCAACAGGAAGAGAAGAGGGGGGAGGCGAAAGGAAGTGGAAGGAAGAAAGGAAAGAAGGAACAAAGAAAAGGAGGGGTAGAGGGAGAGAAATATTTTCTAAAACTCAACATAGATTCTCATGCCATTAGACTACTGCTTCTAGGACACTGCACTTCCATAGACACCAGGCCCATCTGGGTTCACAAGAGTCTTCAGCTCTCTGAAGAAGGCAGTGACTCACCTGCTTCCCTACCACTAGAGTTTCCATAATGTCCAACACACATAATATTGTCCATAAATATTGACTCCACAGAATGAATTACAAAGAAGTTAAATGATTGGGTCACTGCATCGCATCTTCCAAGCCGTAAGCCTGCAGTCTCTTCAGGACATCCAATTAGCTTTGCCTTACCAAATGTCTACAGGCATCATTCCAGACTGATTAGAGAATAGTAGCTTGTATGTGATCATGAAAGATCCAGTGTTGACTCTTACAGACAGAACAAGAAAGGATTCATTTTGAGCAAAAGAAATCTCTTAACCTCTGGCAGGAAGAAAAACGAAAAAGAAATATGATTACAATGAGGACAGAGGTTGGTAACAAAACCCACATGAGACATATATACAGGTGCCCTAACAGTTTTCCTTCCGAAATATCAGTTCAGTGGTATGGGGAGGTGGGGGGAAGCTTGATTCTTTTTCTTAATTCAAAGGTAGTGGTTACAATTACTCGCAGGGTTAATGAAGGCTGTTGAAACAGAGTTTCCGTTGGTGGTTAATCCTCTGCCTTCCCTGGGTTCCTTTTAGACACCTGCCTGACACAGTATGCTCCTAATGTTTGCAAATGTATTACTATCAAGGAGGAACCGTTTACTTAGAGAAACACAGGTAAGTTTGGAACAGATCAGATTCTTGGTCTCTGGGCTTTGGAGTCTTGCGGCATTTCAAATGTGTGTGTGTGTGTGTGTGTGTGTGTGTGAGAGAGAGAGAGAGAGAGAGAGAGAGAGAGAGAGAGAGAGAGAGAGAGAGAGAGAGAGAGAGAGAGAAACCTGCTGGGGAACATGGCGTGTGGAATGAATGAATTCACAATACTCAGAGTGAGGGAAATCAAGGAAGCAGAAAGAAAAAATGCACTCAGACTCTGTGGCAGTGTCACCTGCATGTGAGTAATCCATGGATTTTCCTTAGGTCTTCACATTTATGAAGTCATGACATTCTTGTTAGCAGAAATTTTGTCCCAAAGGCTAGAGAAGTGGAACCCAGGAGGCCCAGCATCAGGGAGAGGAATTCTGTTTGTGCTCTGTCACATGCTTCCAAATGACATTTTCTCCCAATTTCACAGGCTTCTCCAGTGGGACTAAATGACATGTAGAGGGCCCATACTAGTCTCAAGATACAGTAGATTTTAGAGGCAAGAAAAAAAATATCTAGATTTGAATAATTGCATTTTGATGAATGCAAGCCTTTCAGGGAATGTACTGAGCTGGTGGCTACGTGGGTCCTGGGGCAGGTAAGTGTGGCAAAGCTCACTGCTACCGTTTCCTTTAGAGCCACCTCTTTTCTATCCCTTGTCACCCTACCCAGACCTTTTTTGTTTTGTCACCTCTTAAAAAGACCCTCCTTGTCTCCCTATGCTGACTCTTGACAACCAGATCTCAATTTCTTTTACAACACCTTCCAATGACATTTCATCCTGTGTTTGGAGTTTATAGAGAATAGAAGTCAGGGACATGGTTTTCATTTTATGCTGATGGGAATCACCTCTTCGGAAACTGGTGATTTCCCAGCCTTCTTGGGAATCTTAGTCTCAAGCCAGATCTTTGACTTCTTTTCTGCTTGATCTGCCATGGGGTAGGGGACTAACAGTACTTTTAGCTTATAATGCATGCGCAGGCAACATATAGCCCGCAAGCCATCATTCCTTCATGGTCACAGGGTCTGAGAGAAGTCACTCATGGTTGTTATAGACAGAGAGTGGGGAAGGGATCCTGAGCTACAAAAGAGCAGCCACAGTGAAGATGCCACTCATTCTCAGGGAGAGCTTATCAAACATTTTGTGGTCTTAACCTAAGTACGCATTTGAGAAAGATCAATGTGCAAAGGAATTGGAAGGAATCTTGATGGAGTACCAAGAGAAGACCCATTCCCAAGCCAGACATGGCTATACTCATCTTTGAGCCCACTGGAGACATTTTCAGATGAGGAATTCTGCAACAATCAACACTAAGTCACAGCAGTTTGTTAGTGCAAGATCTCTGTTTCCTGACCCCATGACTCCCTCAGTACTTTCAGTCTTTCCCAAATGGGAAATATGATCTGTTAGGTAGCCAGGAAAGAATTTCACTGGCAAGTCCCTATTACTCATTTCCCTGGACTAAGATACAAGTAAATACTGTAAGCCTTTTCTTTTTCTTTTTTTTCTTTTTTTTTTTTTTTGGTTTTTTCGAGACAGGGTTTCTCTGTGTAGCCCGGGCTGTCCTGGAACTCACTCTGTAGACCAGGCTGGCCTCGAACTCAGAAATCCGCCTGCCTCTGCCTCCCAAGTGCTGGGATTAAAGGCGTGCGCCACCACCGCCCGGCGCCTTTTCTTTTTTTTTCTTTTTCTTTTTCTTTAATAAGAAAGGAAACCTGTTCCTCTAGTGCTGAAAGCCTAGGCTTGCATTTGAAGGACTTCATTTCTATCTCTAGAAGCACTGCTATCCACCAAGACTCCTCCTTTTCCTCCTCCCTCTCCCCTCCTCTTCCCTTCTTCCCCTCTCCCTCTTCTTCTCTTCCTCCCCTTAGTTATGAAGCCCCAGCTGGCCTCCAACTCAATCTTTCTGCTTCTGCTTCCTACGTGTATTCCCTGTTAGATAGAATCCTTTTAACGCCAGGTTTTAGAAGGTAAGGATAAGGGTCCATCTTATTAAATGAATTACTTTATTCAGTTTCCTAATATAGAATGTTAATAGTCATTGTTAAAAAATAATTTTTAGTACTTTTCATTGTTAGTCTCTCACTTTTCAAGAATTTATTATTTAGTTACTATTATTGTTTTTGTTATCATCATTATTAATTACTCTTTCTACAGACAATTATCAGGACCATAGTATCTTCTCTGATCTTCTTATATTCTAGCATCTTCTTCTGCTCCCAGTCCATCCTATGCAGCTATTGATACCCACTTGAACTGTTATGAGACTATCCTAACAACAAACAGTGTCTAGGTTGTGTGATCAAAGCTATAAACTTATAAACTTATAGCTTGGATGTTCTGAATATTCATCTCTCTAAAAATCCTACACTTAACTTTATTGTAAGGAACCAATTTCTGAAGAATATCACTTTGTTTTCTCTATACACAAATATTTTTTACTCTACCTGCACATCCCACTAAGATTACTGTCTTTAAGTGCAGAATTATGCCTAAATCTCTACTCCTTTTGACTACACTTTCATTGTATTAATATAAATGAATTGTGTGCCACAACATTATAATATATAGGAATGATAATAGGGGTGTTGAGTTCATGGGCTGTATTTTGCAGTTAGTATTTAGGTTAAACTACTGCTTTGAAAGGCAAAGATGATTCCCACCTTAGGCAAACAGGCTGTAGCTTAGGAATGTTGTCATTGCCCAAGACCCACAGTTGGAGGAAGAATGTTCACTGGGCCCCAGTTGTGGTATTCTTGGATCAATATTCTTTAGCACACAACACACTGCTTTGTAGTAGAGATTGCATCCATCAACAGGAATTACATATGCTTACTTAGAGTTTAACATCTGCTTCTGAGGTTTGCTAAAGCAAAGTGCTATGCAATCAAAGTCAGAGAAGGAACAAAGTAGAACAATGGGAAGCCCTAACTTTGGATTTGATGCAATCACATTCGACATTGAAATTTCTGTTGCCAACACCTATCAAGGCCATTCTAAGAAAAGAAAAGTGAAGGGTAGAAAGACTGTGGCACAGAAGCGGTCTAGGTCTACTTGATTTATCCCCCACCCTACCCCGAAGAACGGTCCTAGTATTCTGTTCCTGGTAATACATCATCTAATTGACTGCATGGCTTAAAACACCACATATTTTGTAGTACCGGGTTCAAGTAGCTTGTCTTTGTTCAATTCCCTGATGAGGAAACCATATTCCTCAAGTCCTGTTGTCATTTTTTCCTTTCTTTGAGGGTTTCTCTGTGTCCATTGTGTCTTTAAAAGACTGTAGCTGAAGGCTTGACTAGAGGTAGGGCTGTGTCTTTGGATATCTGGTTCTGTTTTTTTTTTTTTTTTATGTGTTTCTAGTGTTTCTGCTCTCCCTATCCTCTTCCTCTTCTTCATATTCATCCTTATCCGTTTTCCTCTACTGTTCCCACTTCCTGTCCTTTCTTCCTTTTCCTTTCCTCTTCTCCTTCCTCCTTTTTTCTTCTCTTGCCATGAAAGCTTCCAAAGAAGAAAAGCAACCAATAGTCCTACCCAGCCTTGTAGGCTTAGATTTTTTAAAAACTTATTTTTAAGAAGAGTTCTCACACACTTAGACTCCCATTCTAGTCCACTGTCAAAAGGTAGGGAAGAAAAGATGGTAAAGAGGACAAAAGGATGTGGACCTGTTTAGAAGTAATTCTTTGAGGTGATTTCTATCTCTATCAGGATACCAGCAGTCCAGTTTGATAGTGTCAGGATAGCAAACATGCATCAGCAGTGGTGGCATGATCTAGCAGAAAACATCAGGGCTCTGCTGAATTGACATGGGGCAGCTGGAGTGACAAGGACCAGTGGGACACCAGGAGAACTTCTCTGATGTGCCTCTCTCAATGAAGCAAGAGAAGATCAGAGAAGATGAAGATGTGAGACAATGGAGCATTGAAAAGCCAGGTACACGAGCAGACTGTCACTGTCCGTTTACTCTCTCCAAACATTAGGCGTCTTCCCATGGGTCTTGCCTTAGCAAAACACCATGTGAGTGTGTATCAGCAAAACACCAGATGCGTCTGTATCACCTGACATATGCAGAAATTTCTGCTTTACAGTTGTGATGTCTATGAACCACAACAACCAGCGTGGCATGATAACTCTAAGGATGCTGTAGTGACACCCTTATCTTGGCGGCAATGCACAGCTTGGACTTAAAGCTCACTCAGGAAAAGGGACACCATGCATGGTACTGGAAACCTAACCAAACACTCAGTGAAGTCATAGATTTTGGAGGAGAACCTAGACCCATCACTATAATAAGCCATCATAATTTATAGCCATAGTTTAAAGATTTAATCTTATACTTATAGGTAAGTGAGTGTAGTTCTCACTTTTCATCAAAAAAAAATCTCTTTGAAACAAATTTAGGGCCAGTTTGAGTTCTTGGGTTCAATGAGACCATGTTTCAAGGAAGCGCGCGAGCGTGCAGGGGCAGAGTTTTAGGGAGGAAAATAACAGTTGATACTTGTTGAATATTGATTGCTATTTATCATTGCTACTTAATTTTGCTTGAAATCTACCAAACAGTATCTAAAAAAAAAATGAGACAGTGGTCTTGCTTATCCACTGGGTCATACCTATATTCCCATGTTGCCTCTGGTATCAGAACATATGCTCCCTACTTTCAGTTTCTTAAATTTTCATGGGGACATTCTAAGTGTTTACTCCAAAAAATTCTTATTCATGCCCAGGAATGAATATGCATCAGGAAGACCTGACTGTCTCCTGGGTCACATCTTGTTTATTCAATTCCATACTCCACATGGTACTTGCTGGACCATAGAAGGGAATGGTAGGGTGACTGGGCTGCAAATGGATACTCCAAGACCTTATTCTCAGAAGAGGGCTTCAGAGTGTACCCTCCTAATGCTGGTGACCTCCTGCTATGGTAACACCCGTATCTTCACAGCAAGAGAGAGGTGGCCAACTCATATGGGTTAACTGGCTACAATTAGGATACATTCAGCTTTCAAAACCAAGAGTGACCCTAGAAACATGATTTTCTTTGACCTATTAAGCATCATCCGTTTGCCTGTGACTGCAGGCATTTCCAGCAGTGGGAGGCAGGCCATCCCAGTTCTCTTAACACAGCAGTCCTTCCTTTGCATACTGGTGATATTTCATTCCTCTTTAGCAAGGGGTAGCACTGCATGGCAGATGCAGGCAGCCAGCTGTCTTAAGGTGACTCTAGGCTTGCAGGTGGTATAACTTCTGCCCTCCCAAGAAACAGCAGAAGAAAATTAAGCACCATCCTAGTGTTATCTTGTCAATGCTATGTACAGGAAATATTGTGACTACAATTACCATTTAAGAACCCTTTCTCCTCCCTGAACCTTGTATTTTATAAAGGATACACTTGGCAACTTAGAAACTAAGTAGCTTGGACTGACACCAATAAAGCAACTGTGGAAGAATCCGGTAATGCTGGGAGTGGTGGTGCTTGCCTATGATCTCTCTAATCCTCCTGTTAAGTAGGAAGACTGCACTGAGTTCAAAGCCAGTTTGGGGCATAAAAGCAAGGTTCTGTCTGGAAAATGGAAAAATGAAATAAAAATGGAAATCTTGGAAATTAGGAGTACATTGACATGCATGGTACACATCATAACCATATGACCACTACCCTTATCGGTGTTAATAAATGATTAGAGGACTCAGAAAGAGCTGATAAATACAAGGCCATGTTTGTTTGCTTTGTTTTCTTATGATTCATTGAACTCCTAAAGGGATAACCAAACAATAATATGGTTCTGGTTATATTGTGTATCTTGTGCTTCTAAAAAGTCAGTGTAACAAATTAGTTTACAAAATCATTTGAGCCAAAATTTCAAATGAAGCTTTCCTTGATTGCACATTTGGTTTTACTTGTAGGTGTCTTAGTTAGGGTTATCATTGCTATGATAAAATTCCATGACTAAAAGCATTTTGGAAAGGAAAGAGTTTATGTGGCTTTTACACCCCAAGTCACAGTCTACTGAGGGAAGCCTAGGAAGAAACTTAAACTGGACAGGAACTTGGGGGCAGGAGCTGAATCTGAGACCATGGAAGAGTGCTGCATACTGGCTTGTTCCTCATGGCTTGCTCAGCCTGCTTTCTTATAGGACCCAGGACCACCAGCCCAGAGGCAGTACCACCCACAATGGGCTGGACCCTCCCAAGTCAATCAACAATTAAAAAAAACGTTCTATAGGCTTGCCTACAGTCTGATCTTGAGGAGACATTTTCTCAGTTGAGATTCTCTCCAGTCACATGACTTTAGCTTGTATAAAGTTGATATAAAACTACTCAGCACAGTAGGGTAGCTGTATTTCATAGAGTTTGAAGATGTAATGAAGCCAGAAGGAATGTATGAGTCAATGATGAATGGCAGAGCTGTGAGATGTCATCTTCTGGACATAACATGCCCATATTCATGAATTCATGGCAACTGCACAAGACTTGCACAAGAAGAAGCTAGTCAAAATCCAAACATAGATGGAGGATAAGTTCATGGGTCCTTCACTCCTGCTTGTGGAGCTATTGGCAGTTAGTGGCTGCTGAGGGAAAGAGAATCATTTTTCATAGGTTGCCCATGTTTCTAGTACATTACCACATAGCTATGATCATGTAAACAACCTTACTTAAACTGTGAACCATAAAATAGAAAGGATGCTAAAGTAAGAAGAAGGACTTATTTTGAAGATGGAGAGGTTTGCAAGAACAGAGGTCATCAGACATCCCCTTCTGGACAGGAATAAGGCCATCTGATTGACACTGAGGAGCTCCCTACTATAACTGATATGGTCCATTGATCAATGATGATGTGTGGGGAGGAGGGAACAGAGGCTGAGAGTACCTTTGACCAGGAGAAAGTACATTAAAGATTTGCAGTAAATCATAGATCCAGCTTGCTATGCTGTGTATGTGCCAAACCTAGTTCTATGGCAACTGATACTTTATTCCCACCAAGATAGTTAGCTACTAAGAGTAACTTAGACTGGATCTGAAGAAATATTCTGCAACCAAGGAGATGCATCTAGGGTAGCCAGGGCAAGATTTTGGGACAAATATAATTTTAAAAATATAGTACCATTGTTAATTCTTTGAGAATTCAGAACATTGTAATATGAGCATATTTACCCCTGACTCCTCCCAGATACACCTCTACCTCATGACTATCTTCCAACTTCCTATCCTCTTTATGCTTTTTAATAACCTAGAGTCTCATTTGTGCTCCCCATATACTCATGGATGTGACAAATAGAGTTCTCAACTGGGAAGAGCCAGTGATGTGAGCTAATTGCAAGGGAAGGACCATGCCTTCTTACCTGTTGTATAACAAGGGGAAATTCTGAATCCTGGTCTGGGTGGGTCCTTGAGCACAACAATAATAAAAATTCTTGTGACCTATGGTTCTCATGTTCCATATTTCTAAGTGATGACTGAGGCAATTAATAATTCTTTGGACAATATCATGTAAACACTTTAAAAATAACCTTATCAATTCTCTGAGAATTTTATGCAATGTGTTTTGATCATATGTACCTCCCATGTTCCTCCCCCTAACTCTTTACAGATCTATCCTCACCTCCAACTTTGATATTAACTCCTTTTACTTCCAAAGCAGATTTCTATAGACTAATAAGATTGCCTATTTGCCTCGAAGATTGATGTTGATTACCACTGTGAGATTACTGGTTGGAGGATAGCTTTGATCCTCAAAATGGCCAGAATTAAAGATCCTGCTGAGATACAAGTCTCATAGTTAAAAAATAAAGTCAGTTAGACATAGCATCAAACTTCCTTCTAAATATCTGTGCTAGATGACATAGACAAAAAGCCATTCTTGGTCTTAATCAGAGAAGCCTTTCTTTGAAACGAATGACTACAAATACAGAGTTATAGCTGCCTAGGATGCCAAGAATAAGGGATAGCTGAGGACTGAATCTTAAACAAGGCATTTACTCATGCCCACTAAGGTTCCGGAAAAAGTGTGGAAGAAAAGTCAGGAATCTTGTGCGTATTGGGAGATAGAATGAAAGGCTATGAGATGCCATTCTTTAAAGTCCTCAGAACTCCTGAAATCATGAACACACAACTGCAGTGAACTTTACTTGGCCCACAGAACACTGAATCTATCAATAGCCAGTCATGGATCAGATACAGGCTCACTGCTAAGTCATTGTCTTCAGTCATGGATCCATACCTGCATCCACCAGGCTTCAGCAGATAGCTCCAAACCTATCTGTACAGATGGCCCTAGTTAGATTTTGTGGGTCACAAATCAAAAGTGATAGACATGAATATGAGAAAGAGATTATTTTTTAGGAGAGAGAGAGCTGGTAGAGAAGTGTGGTAAGGAGAAGAGAGGGGATGGGGCGAGAAAGGTCAGTTTGTACAGTGCATGAGTGACATTTTCAAAGAATAAATTTCACTAACAGAAATGTTCAGTTAGAGTTTGAAATCTCTGGGTAACAAAATAATTAAGTTTGAGTCATTGGCACATTCTAACAAGAAAAGTAACTTTTATAAAAAGGCAAAGAGCTGAGACTCTTAAGAAGTCATTATATAGATCAGAACCTCAGATTTCCATCGAAAGGAAAGTTTTCACCAAAGAAGAAAGGAAGAAAGGAAGGAAGGAAGGGAGGGAGGGATGGAGAGAGAGGGAGGTATAGGGTAGAATACTGGAAGGAAGGGAGGGAAGAAGGTCGGAAGGAAAGGAAGAAATGACAGAGTATGGAAAGAAGAGGAAGAAGAAGGGAAGCAGGAGGAAGAAGAGGCGGAAGAAGAGGAGGAAGAGGAAGGCAGCACACACATATGGTTTAGCTAGGTATTTTCCCACAATGTAGTAACACTGAAGTCTGTATCAAGACATTTAAGTCCAAGCCATGGTTACCTGTAAGAAATAATTGGTGTGGAGGAGTTGGCCAATGGCCACCAGTCCAGCACCTATTACTTGCTCAGTTTTCCTTGATTTCAATAGAGGATTGTCATGGCTAAGTTAAACACAGTCAAACTACTTTGTCCTCCTCCTCCTCCTCCTCTTCTTCTTCTTCTTCCCCCTCCTCTTTTTCATCCTCCTCCCTTTCCCCCTCCTCCTCCATCTCCCTTTTTTCTCTCCCCCTCCTCGTCCTCCTTCCCATCCCCTTCCTCTTCCTCCTCTCCCCCCTCCCCCCTCCTCCTCCTCCTCCTCCTCCTTCTGTGGCTAAGGCTATGGCTTTGTTATGTGCCTTGGCTCTTAGGTCTCTCTTCTTGGATTTACTTAGGTTCTTCCTATCCTTTTCTCTTGGTTGGGTAAGTGACCTTTTAACACACACATTGTTGCCTTCCCCCTTCTTTCTAGTTTTATTCTTATTCACACAAAATATCTCATTCATAGAGGAAATATTTAAACAAGATGATATGGTTTCAACTGTCCTTTTCTTGTATATCTACAATTCCTAGAGACGCCTGCACTCTTGGAAACAAAACAGTTTCTGAGCTGTAAGGCACCTTTCAGTGTGGCTAAGACAGACTAGTGTCTAAGAGGTTGACTTGGAAACCAGAAGACTGGAGTCAAAACCCACTCTGTCACTTGTCAGTGACTGATCCTCTGGCTTGTCTCTCAGTCTCTCTAATTCTGAATTTTCTAGACTGAAATGGCTAAAGTAGTACCTATTTAATGGTGTGTTTTGAAGACTGGGTTAGACTACGTGCCATGCATGAGCCAATTGTGTCTTGTAAGACATATTTAATGCTATGACAGTTGGTTAACCTTGTGCCTGGGGATCTCTAGGCCTTTGCCACTGGACTGAAGTTCCAGTGGTTTGTCTAGTCTCAGTTCCCTACATCACCAGTCTCCCTTCTGTTGTCCTATGTGCGTTCCTTGCTTTCTCTTGGTCAGTCTGTTAGTATGATGTTCCCGTTCCCCTCTCCTCACCCTGCAGCTTCCATTCTCCTAAGAATGGCAGACCTGATTTCCATCTGTTCTTTTCAATTCTCTCCACGTCTCATGCTCAGCCTGTTGGACCAGCCTTTATTCTAGCCCAGATGCAGGCTCTGCTTTGCCATGTATTGCTCCATCCCAGCTGACATGTCTAGTTCTGGGTGTTGGCTCCTCCTATGCAGTCACACTGTGTTCAGTGATGTCTGAGTCATTGTGTGACCTTCTTCCCTTATCCCATTTTTGTCTATATTTTGGTCCTTCTCTGAATCTTCCATTGATAACGCTTCATCTGCCTTACATTAATTACTTCCCATTTCTTTTCTAGTGAGTTATACATTTCTTAGGGGTACACACTTAAAGAGGGTACATACTTAAACTTTAGAACATAGACTTTAAAGCAAAATTCTGTGTTTCCTAATGCTTTAAATAGTATGGCCATTAGCAATTATGGTACATATTAATATCTCTGTCTTAAGACCAATGCACATTGTGGGCCAACATAGTATCTCAGTTAGGAATCAAGGACCCAATTTTTTTTTTCTTGTCAGCTTTCAGTGTGACTTAATGAATCCGTTCACTGTAAGTGATAGCAGTTACTCACATGTGTTGCTGGTAGAGGGGACACTTAGTTAATACAAGAGACGTATCTGCACTGCCCAGCTCTCTGCAATACTTAACAAAATTACTCCTCAAGGGACAGGGCAGGGAAGGTACATACCATTTTCTACTTTCTTTGATCTTAGCACATCTTTCTTATAATTTACCCAATATTTGAAGATTGAGAAAAAAAAAAAACATTTTACAGGAGATAGATGTAACTGGTTTGGCTTTTAAGAGTGCGGGGTACATTTACAAATCCTTTAACTTCTGTGTGAACTGTCCCAACCAGCACAAGTGTAAGGCATATGTGGCTTTAGGTTTTGATACATGACTAATTAACTTGCCTTACTGACAGTATTTATCCTAAAAATGAATTTTCAGTTATTTTTACAATAATGACTTCAACGCCTAGGCACCTCCTCTTTCAAACTATCAACTCATCAGACAACCAGTCAATAAAGGAGTCCATGACCAACATTGCAATGACAAAAAGTGTGAGGAGCTGAAGAAGTCCTGAGTAGGAATGTATTCTTGTTAAGGACCAGTGTCTCAGAATCTTGGGAACTGGCAAAGCCTCCCTTCAGGGAAGGCTAAGAGGGCTGGTGAGCAAAGCCTTCTTCTGGTCCAACTACAGGTACTTATAAAGGATTGATCAGTGTGTGCAAAAACTAGGCACTGCAGCTTCCTCCTGCAGGATAATAGTAACTTAAGACTTCTCCCTTACAGAGACCCCCTACTGAGACCAGCTATCTGCCTTCTAGTGCTGTATGTTCCAAGTTGGTGCCTAGGTGGTCCATCAGAGCAAGCATGGCCCACCTGACCCAGATTTTCCTTATGTGTGTCTGTCCTTTCTTCACCTCAGTCAAGTTTCCAGGATCAAGCAGTACAGGACATGGCAAGAAACTACAGAGACATAAAAGAGGTTATTGAAATGAATTGGGTTACAGAGTCCCAGAGCAGGGCAATTCAAAGCTTCCATTTCATGTATTTCCTGGTTTGGCTTTGGGGAGGTTTCTCAACTTTCCTCTAAGAATGCTGTTTTTACTGGGTTGTTGGGCCAAAGTCATGGCAGAAACCTTGTTTGAGACCAGTTGCCTCAAGTAATAGGTCAGTTTGCTCAAGTTTCCATGGTGAAGAAGGGCTGGGTAGCAACATATAGTCTTTGTCTATGTGTGTGCGCGTGCGTACGTGTGTGTGTGTGTGTGTGTGTGTGTGTGTGTTGGTTCATACTAAAATTGGTCACTGTCTGTTTTACTTTTAATGAATGACATTATTTTTATCCCACACAGTAATGAGGACAAAATGTTTTTCAATGGATTCCTGGTAGAGCTAATAGAGAATGTGTTTTAATAATTCTCTATGACCTCCGAGTTTCAATTACAGAAGAGAAGAAAATACAAAAGCCACAAGTATCATTACAGTGTAACAGAAAGGGAGGGCAACGAGATAAAGAATTTTAATTAATATCATATCAGACATACCATCCTTTCTAGAAGACAGAGTACTGAAACACTGTGACCAAGAAAGTACTTAAAAGGTAAGAAAACCAGACAGGTACCCCCATACCTGTAATTCCAGCACTTGGGAGGCTAAGGCAGGAGGATTGCTATAAGTGAGGAGTTTCCAGGGTCTCAAAACACAATAGAATGTCAAAACAAAGTGTTGAGAAAGCAGATGGTAAAATGTGAGAAGCTTCTATGGACAGGTGGTCTTAATGAGGATGCCAAGCCCAAAAGATATTATGGTTTCTTTCTGGAACAAGGTTTGGAAGGGATAACCAGAGTCGCTGGGAACCAGACTGTCCTTCCAAGGAAAAAGAGAAGGCACTTTAGGCCGTTCAGTTTAAGATTCATTCTCTTCCAGTTACCCTACCAAGAATAAATCAGTTTACTTCAAAAGTCAGGTTTCCATCTATTCTCTCGGGCCTGTTTCTGTTGCTGTAACAAAATACCCGAAGCTGGGTGCTTTTAAAGAGTTGTTTTGGCTTACAGTTTTAGTGGGTTTAAACAAAGTGGTACAGGTTTTCTGGTCATGGTTTTCTGACTGCATCAAAATAACTTGAAAGGAAAACGGAAGAACAAACAGTCGTTATGAAGAAGGGATCCCAAGACAAGGCTCAGAAATCAGAGAGCTTCAGTGGCCAGCTTGCTCTTTGTAGGATAGTCTGATCTTGCAGAACACAGAAACATATTGGGGTTGCATGAAAACTTTATTAATCCTTCTCAAGGGCAGCATGCCTGATAACCTAGTTACCTTCTACAGGGCCCCTCCCTTTAAAGGTCCCAACACTGCTCAACATCACCACACTGGGGCTCACTGTGTTCTAGCACTTGTAACTGTCAAGGACACAGTCAAACCGTTTTGAAACCATGGCACTCACTACTGTCTTGGCAAGGCTTCAGGGCGCTCCCACAGTCAATCCACTCATCAGAAATGCCTTCAATGAAGTGGAAAATCCTTTAATTCTATTGTTAGAAATTAAAGGGAGATTCCTGATTGAGGACATATTTTGACATTCCACGCTGAAGTAGAACGAACCTGTGAATGAATAAGTGAATGAAATAATGCACCGACATAATTGATGTCTGTTTTTTCCTTCCTGTTTTGATCTCAGCAGTAGTTAAGCCAAAGTAGAGGAAGAATAAAAAGGCACTGCTACGAGGCTGGAAAGCCATGCAGTAGCCTGACTGAAAAGGCTATTTCTGCCTTGCTGTATACATGTAGAGATCATAGATCATAGTACGAAGTTCTCCACAGTGCTATAGCACCCACATTTATCAGGAGCTGGAAAGTATTGTTTCATGTACCTATCCCTCTATAAGGGTTTCAATTCAGTAGGATTCATTGCCAAATCTCCCAGTACCTTTGAATTCCTTTATTTTATTGTCTTCTAGTCGTCTTTCTCTACAAGGCATCAAACTGTTATGTGATTTGTGCAAGTTAATAATGAGGACAGTTAACAGCAGTAAACATCCAGAACAGTGAGTTTCAGTGAACTTGGGACCAAAGTCCAGGTCTGTAGAGTTTCTATATACTCGTAGTTCCCTGTGTCTCACTGTGTTTGATTGTCATTTGTTTTAGTTGTTTTCTGTGTGCATATGTTTGTGTCTGTGAATGTGCATGCACATTCTTCAGGACCTGTCTATCTTTTTTAATTGAGTCAGAAAATCTCACTGGCCTCTAGATAGCCTGATTAGGCAAGTCTGGTTGGCTAGTAAACCCTAGGGATGCACATGTCTCAGTGTCCTCCCTATTGCTGGGACTGTAAGTGTACCTGGTTTTGTTTTCTTTTACCTTAATATAGGTGCTGGAAATGGAATTCAAGTTCTTGACCTCATAATGCAAGTAGTTTACTGACTGAGCCATCTTCCCAGCCCCCTCCCACTGGGTTTCCGTAGTGATGATCTGAGAAAATCTTTCTCTCAATTTTACACAAATGTGTTCCCCAACTTGGGTGTGCATATTTTTTTAATTCTGAACTGTTTAACTCAGTGGCTCTCAAACTTCCTAATGCTGCAATCCTTTAATACAATCTCCCATGTTGTGGTGACTCTCAACCATATTCCCTTGTTAGTTCACAACTGTAATTTTGCTACTGTTCTGAATACTAACATAAAGATCTGATATACAGGATATCTGATATGAGACCCTCAGAGGGGTCATGACCCACAGGTAGTGAACCACTGGTTCAAGTTGTCACTTACACTGACTTTGCCTGCAGTTTGTTTCATTTACACTTCCTTAGTATGCCTTTTCCCATGACGATATGACATTCCTTGTTCTAAATCACAAGGTAATATTAGTGGGAATGATGTCTTTCAGTTTAGCTTCATTATGAGAGAGACTGGTTAGTTATTCACAGTTACATGATGGAAGAAAAAATAATCAGGATTTGTGCATCAAAGGTAAGTATAGAATTTTGGAAAATAGGTCTGTCTTCCTTTCTTATTCATTTTCTTTTTTTTGAAATTTGTAAATATGCTATTCAAGGGGACAATATGAGCTTCGTAATTGTATGGTTAGTCATAACCATGAAAGACAGAGCATATGGGTTCCAGCTTCATTCTAAAATCTGTGTCAGCCTTAGGCTGGAGCATGTGATACTGTGGCTGGCCTTGATGCCCGTGCACTTTACCATTCTAATGTAGCAGATTGTTACCTTTTATGCTGAGATTCATCTTTCTCTCTTCTTTTGACACCCATCCTTACTCAAAGGTGATCCTGTCAAGCTTGGATTTTGTCCTGTTTCTAGTTCCCACCCACATTCCTCTCTTATCCATAGCTTCCCATGGCATGTGTGTGTTTCCAGAGACAACAAGGATTAACAAAGATCCCACAACCTACTTCCAGTCTGTGTAGGCAACTCTGATGAGTTTTCTGAGCTAGTGAGCACACCAAGGGATATTCATAGTGATGTTTTAAGGAAGACTTAGTTTTCAAACTGTCATACACGTATTCATACGTTCAATGGGAGAAATGTACCTAGGATAATGCAATGAGTGGTGCAGACTTATAAGCAAGGTGTGCTGTACTATTTGTGAGTCATACAATTTATTAATTCATATCAGTGAAATGATGTGGACAACTTTATAAACATGAAAAACCACATCGCCACTGGCAGACATTCACATTTGAGTCATGGACCAAGGGTCATTGGAGAACTTTCAAATACAAGGTCTCCTAAGGTCTACCTTTGATTTAGCTACTAATGAAGCTTTTGGTGATATAGATCAAAATATGAGGATAACAGGATTATAGGAGTGAACTTTGTTCTAGATCATCGGAATCTTGGAGAATGCTTTTTGGGAATCTTCCTTACTTGACCCATGGCTTTATGAATAGGTTTGATTCATTTTTAACTCTTTTCTTCTGGGATGTACTGGAGACCAAAGTCAGGTCTGGTAAACACTAAAGAAGCATTCTTGCCACTAAGCTACATCTTCAGTCATAGATCTGGTAGGTTTAACGTGTCCTTAAAAGTTCTCAAGGGTATTTTAAAGCTTGAAATCTGCCATCTGAATTGTTCTCTGTGTATTTCATCTGTTTCTTCATGTAAGGCAGGAAGTGTGTGTGTGTGTGTGTGTGTGTGTGTGTGTGTGTGTATGTGTGTGCCAGATACAATACAGAATCTCACAACCTACTTCTGCTTTCACTTTCTATAGGGAACTTCAGTGATTTTTCCATCCAGGTGAGCCAGTGAGCATGGCAGGGGACGCTCACTGCAATGTCGTGAGGAAGCCTTTGTCTTCAAGTTGGCAGTTTCATTGTTGAGGAATGTTGATATCTGACACGTGGTCTGCAGAGTCATTTCTTTAATGACAACAGCCTTAAAACACTAGGTCATGGAAAAGAACACAGTCGATGAAGAAAGAAATCAAACTACTGCCCAGATAAGCTAGATGATCTGAAATTAATTCATTTTTTCTGTCCCTGGGACATCATGTTGACAAAATGTGGAATATATAGATGCAAAAGAAAAACAAGAAAATTCATATGCCATTTTTCTAACTAAGGATAATATCAGTTAACCATTTTGTTGATTGTGTTTTGACTTTTTAGCTTCCTTTATTGTTTAAATATCATATTTTACATAAACATATCAGCTCTTACTGAGAGGTAGTCATCATCAGATTAATCACATTAGATATATCAACCTCATAGCCTTTTGAACATATAAGAACAGATTATGGAAAACAAAACTCCTCTCCCAACACTAATCTCATAGAACCACAGATATCCAGAAACTTTTCAGCTTTAAGTACCATCTTAGGGAGCAATCACATAGGAACTGAAAGCTCTCTATAGGACATAAATTATAACAATATTAGTATGGTTATTGCCATAAGAACTAATGTAGCGACCGATCAGTCATCAAAACTGCAAGAGACAGGTCTCTTCTGTTTTAGCTGAACAGCTGAGTCTAAATAGATTAAGAAAGTTCTCACTTGTGTGTGTATGTGTGTGTTCACATGTATGTGATTGTATGCGTATACATGTGTATGTACTGACACATGGGTATCAGTGTAAATTCCAAGATTGACTCAGGTGTCTTTCTCAGTTACTCATTATGTTATGTACTGAAACAAGGTTTCTTGCTGACACTAGAGCTAGTCTGCCTGGCTTGCTTGTTCCCGGGATTCCCATCTCTGCTTCCTGAGCATTGGGATCATCCCCTCACCCTGCTTTTTATGTGAGTTCTGGGTATCTGAACTCTGGTCCTCACAATTACTCGTGTGACAAGTGCTTTTCTTTCAGAACTATATCCCTGGCCTGAAGAAATATCAGTTAGAGATAGCTCAGTCTGTAAAGTCCTTGCTGTATAAGTGTGAGGACCAGAGTTTGCTCTCCAGAACTCATGTTAAAAATGAAATAGAGCCAGACATGTTGGTATATTTGTCATCCTATTTCTGGGGAGGCAGAGACAAGAGGATCCCTGATGTTCAGTCACCAGGTAATCTAATTGAATTTGCATGCTCCAGGTAAATGACAGCCTTTGTCTAAAAAGAAAACAAAAACAAACAAACAAACAAACAAACAAAAAGTCATGATGCAATAACATTTGAGATTGATATTTTGTCTCTGCTCTCATCCTCCATCCTGCATCCCCCATCCCAGAGTGCCTCCTGCATATACACAAAAAAATAAAAGAAAGACAAAATAAGGGGGGAAGGATAAAAACAAGAGAAAATAGAGAAAAAAACAAAAAAACAAACACACAAACTTCTGTAAAGCTACACAGTAAGTGATTAGCAGATTTCAGCCATTGGACCCTAGAGTCAACACCCCTTAAAAACTATGGTCAGCTGCTCTTTGGATCGCTTCAAATCCTGTACTCTTAAGGTATATCCCAAAGAAGCCTTTCTATTTTGGACTGGAGTGGAGCCCTGATGGACCAGTATTTAAGCATCATTCAAGTATATGTTTTTGATGACATGAGTTCTTTATATTCAGTCTGCCTTATTTCATAAAAAGAGAAATAAATGCCTATAGACAAACTTCAATCCATACGTTATTCTCTAACTAAATAAATCAACTCTATAGGACATAAATTATAACAATATTAGTATGGTTATTGCCCTAAGAACTAATGTAGCGACCGATCAGTCGTCAAAACTGCATGAGACAGGTCTCTTCTGTTTTAGCTGAACAGCTGAGTCTAAATAGATTAAGAAAGTTCTCACTTGTGTGTGTATGTGTGTGTTCAGTTCTTATCCTGTTCAGTTCTTCTTATCCATCCACTCCTGGAACAATCTCTACCGTTAACTGAATTCTCAAGGCAGTTTGACTTTTTCCCTCAAAAAATGTTAGCACAGGAAGGTCACCAAGTGCATGCAGAGATTCAGGACCCCGAGCCCAGTCTTCAAGAAGGAAGTTGCTCCCTGGTTGGTTTTGCTTACTATGGACTCTTTCAGGCTTCAGAGAAAACAGGAAAAGAGAAAAGAAAGGAAAATTTCTCAAGGGTTTCCCCAACAATTTATTTAGAATATTCCCCCCCTCAGGGACTGCTTTCTATTCCAACATCTTTCCACTTCGCCACAGTTTCATTTTTTACTTAATCCCTATATAAACAGGCGTTCCAAGTCCTATACATCTCAGAGCAGGTAATTATCTCTCTGACTCATCCCACTCACACTTACTGAGCATCATTCTGGGCAATGAAAATACTGATAAACAATCCAGCTCCAGTCCTAAGGGACAGCTGCACGGGAGAGGGAGGCAAGGATAGAATTACAGAGCAGCAGCAGTAGTGTCACAGGATGCCCACCCACAGAACTAAGCATGGTGCAGAGGGTCCCAGAAGATGCTCTCTGAGACGTGGGAGACACCAGAGGCTGCTTTCTGTGGGTGAAAAATAAACATCCATCATACACATTTTGCTCAGCACGTGACTTCCTCTTCTATTGAAATCTTTTCTCCTGAGCTCTGTAACCTCAACGACAATAGCATACATGCAAAGAGAAATGTAGAGGGGATTGAGACCCATGCTCCAGAAAAAGCAATTCGGTTTCTTTTGAAAAAACGATGAAAAGAAACGCATCCCTAAACTCAGCAGAATACATTTCATAAATAGGAACAGCCATCTTCAACCCTGGGTGATTCCGTATCAAAAAGAAACACAACTCCTACAAATATCTGACACCACAAGGAGGGAGAAATTTGCCCTAGCTGGTCTATCTTGACAGGTTCAAGTTGCAAAAACAAAAACAACAAAACAAAAACAAAAAAAAACAACCCAACACAAACCCGAAAACACAGACACACTGCCCTCAGAGGTGTGATCTGGTGCCCTTCCCCCTAGGCAATGGGCCACACTGTAATTTCACACTGCTAAGAACGCATCCATCTCCAGTGGAGACTGTTAGCTGCAGAAACCCAATGGAAACTGCCATTCTGGAAACTTTCTCATCGCAGGAGAAGCAATCCAGAGGGCTTCCGTGTAACGCCAGTGAACTGTAAAATTAGTTCCAAATGATGAATGCATTCTGTTACCCCCCTATAAATGCTCAAGCCCACAAAGTGTTCAAGTTGTGTCCTTCATGACATTATGTATGCTTAGCGGGTTTCGACTGTCTTTTACTGAGCTTGGATGTCCAGTCAAGCGAGAGAGCACTGCCTTTAATTTTTTTTCAATCTTTACCTACTGTATTTGGGGGATGTTTTGCATTGCCAGGGCTCGATTATTCTCCAGCATCACTCTCTCTTGATTCCTGCTTGCCTGAACATCATTGGAATGGGAGGCGTTGGTAGTTAACAAGTGTCACAGGATTTGGGTCAGCAGAACTGGTCACACGAGGTGGATCCAGCAGAAATGGGTGTCAACTATGGTTGGCTTCCCTGGGTGTTCTTGACTCTATCCCAGGCGTGCAATGCACTTGGCAGTTAACATGCTAGGGTTAGTCATCTAACCCTTACCCTGGCCTACATACATTCTTGTTCTCAACGTTAAGACAGGACACTTTAAACTCCTTTTGATAAGAATTGAGTGGAAAGATAAGGATAAGTAAGGTTTGGGGAAGCTGAGTGGGCAATAGAGTTGATTTAAGATATAATGGGGAAAAGAGCAGAAGTGATCACGGAACAAGCTGGAGACCTGGATTGGAAAATAAGCTTGAAAAATAGGTTACATTGATCGATGATAATGTGTCTTGAGGAAATGGTTTAGTTTAGAAGCAGAAAACAGGGAGTCATGACTGGAGGTTATAACTAGGAAAGTGACAAAGTAAGAGAGAAGAGGCTCAAGTAAAGTTAGTGCCTGGGGTTGGGTGGAGATCTGTGCTTAAGCACTTGGCTGGTGTGCAGAAGGCCCAAGGTTCAAAACCCAGTACTGCAAAATCAACCAACTAAACCATCAAACAAGCACTACTACTCCCAATAAAGACAAAGTCTGACAAGCTTCTGCTGGTGATATGTAAAAGCTACAGATAGCGGTTAGTGAGGGAGACTAGAAGGAGAATATTCACTAACACTTCTTTGGAAAAGAAAGGATCCCATCACAGTGGACTGGAGATGGAGAGAAAAGAACAGAAAGCAGAGTGTGTTGGTTAGTTTTATGTCAATTTGACACAAGCTAGAATCATTTGGGAAAAGACAACCAAGTGAGCAAAAGCTTAAATAAAATTGGCCTGTGGTCAAGCCTATGATGCATTTTCTTGATTGATGTTTGAGGTGGAAGGGCCCCGCCCATTATAGGTGGGGCCACCTTTGGGCAGGTGGTCCTAGGGTGTATAAGAAAGCACACTGAGCAAGCCACAAGGAGCAAGACAGTATGCAGGCATCCTCCCTGACCACTGCTTCAGTTCTTGGTTCTAAGTTCCTGTCTTGAGTACTCCCCTTTACTTTCTTTGATGATAGCCTGCGATGTGAATCTATCACAGATGAAATCAACCCTTCCCTCCCCAAATTGCTTTTGGCCCTGCTATTTACTGAGACAGGGTCTCTCACTTTCACAGAGCTCAAATAAGCTACTCTGGCTGGCCAATGTTCCAATGATCCTCCTGTCTCTACCTTCCCAGTACTAGGTCCATAAGCGTGCGATAGACAGAGCACATTCTGGGGTTGGATTCGGGTCCTCTTGCTTGAACAGCACGTTACTTACCAAGTCATCCTCTCCACTTCTAAATTTTCACTGTTTCTCTTCTTGTTGCTGTTTTCCCTAAATCTGGTCTTGCCTACAGCTGGTTTCATATACAAACATCTGGAACTGACATGACTCAAAAAGCAAGTACTCCCCTGCCTGGAATGCCCCTGGCATGAAGACTCTGCTGCTTCTTATAGTTCCTTCAAGTCGCAGCTGGTCTGTCGAATCTCCCCACCTCCATCTGCAGCAGTTCCCTCCCTCAAGGAACAGGGAGAGTTCCCACCTGGTTCATTCACGTGGAGCACATCAGGAGGACCTTGCTGCGGCTCTTGTAGAGGTCCTTCTGAGAAGAGGTGAAATATGGCCAACTTTAAATCCTCAACCAGCAAAATGCTCTGCATGTGGTAGATACTTGCTGAACTGGGTTGCTGAAAGGATTGCCCGGTTCTGCTGTGTGATCCGTAGCAGGTTTTTGACCTCTTTCAAGTTAGTTTCTTTATCTGTAATGTAGGGATGTACATCGTGACACGCCACAGGGAGGGTTTCAAAAGGTAACGTGCGTGGAGCAACTAGCATATAGGAAGCATCTGATTAGTGATTGTGGATATTAAATAGACTGAAAGAAGTGAAGGGCATTAGGTTTACTTAGCCCCAGAGCTTAGAGAGTGAGCAGAAAGTTCTGGGCAGAGATGAGATGTTGCATCCTTTGGCTTTGAGTGAATGGTCAGAAATGCCTCTTTGGCAATGCCATTGGAGAATGTACTGGAATGAGAACACAGGCTCTGTAAAGGGCTGGCAGAGCTCAATAGGTGAGGTTGTAGTGTATGCAAAGGTCTTGAGGGGAAAATGTGGTTGGTAGAAAATAAAAGGAGTAAAGATCAATAAAACATATGTCCTTGGCGATCAATGGGATGGCTCAGTGGGTAAGGGTGCTTGTGGCCAGGCTTAATGACATGGGTTCTATTCTCAGGTCCCATGAAGTGGAAGGAGAGAGTAACCCTTTATAGATTGTTTTCTCCTGACCATGACACAGTGGCTGTGGTATGAACCTCCTCTCCAAGGGATAAATAAATGAGTGTAATAAATATTTTAAAAATGTTCTTGGAGTACCTGAGCAAGGGAGGGTCACCTAAAGAGGATGGTCGCTCAAGCTCCTTTCTATACATCCTACTGTAAGAATTCTTTTCATTTTTAACGTCGTGACACTTTGACACTACTTAAAGCGATAGCTCTCTGAGGTCATGCAAAGGCAGTTGACCACATGTCTATCCCACACAGATGGCCAGGATGCATTTGGCTGATGTTGTTCAACTCTACTCACAAGTTCCCTTCTCTCTTGATACTAATTATGTTCCTCTGGACACTGTGTCCTAGCTAAAAGATCAGTGCCTCGCTGAATTAAAATAAAACATTACAAAGACTGAATTTGAACCAACATGTGGAAGAGCAGTCTTTTTCCCCCCAGGCTCCAACTTGGAAGTAAGTAAGGTCTGCTCATCTCAGGCAGTTAAGTAGAGCAGGTGCTACCCTGTCCATGTCACAGGTGAGGTCACAGAGACACCCATTTCCTATTTCCTCCAAGACAATCCAGGTGTAGATGTTTTATATTGGTAATTCACTGAGTAGTGGTTTGAGTTCATAACTAAAATATAGCGAGACCATTGATACTTCTGTCACAGGTTTTATATTTTAAAGATCACCACTTCCCATCACTCCACCTCCTACCACTACCCCAGACCCCAAAACAACCCAAACTTTTTCAGTGTTATAGGGCCTATTGTAATATTACCCCCTTTGGAATCTTTTTAGGATATATTGCTATGTTCTAATTTGAAGACAGCTTGTGGTGAATTTGATATGCATTTGAGAAAACATAATAGTGTTGGCTGAGTTAGTGTGTACCCTTAATCCCAGTGCTAACAAGACAGAGGCAGGAGGATCTGTATGAGTTTGAGAGTAGCCTGGTCTATGCTGTGAGTTTCAGTCCAGCAAATGCTACATAATGAGACCCTACCTCCAAAGACAAAATAAAAAGGAAAGAAACATCCCTGTAATAAAACCTTGAAGTAACATGAAATGTATACATTCAAGGAAAATGGTGTTAAATATATACACCATTGTGTTTTGTCTTAGCCTTCTCTTCTGTACACAGTTACTGCAGTTCAGTTTTTATGCACTTTTCGAAGATAATATTTTAAAGCCTGGCCATTGTTACCATCTCATCCACCATAGATGTCATAAGAAAATCCCACAGTGAATCATGTTTCTTGAGCAATTTCATGTCTAGTCTTAGGGAGCCATAGATTTCATATCTGTGGACGTCACTAAATGTAGTTGAAAAAAATTGCAAATTTACTTGACATGCAGAATTATTGTTGCCGTTGTAATTCCTTAGTCAATCTATGTAAATTTAGAACAGTCTGTAAGTTGGGTGTGGTGATGTATGTCTGGAATTTGATGACTTGGGAAGGAGGGGCAGGAGGATCAACAATTCAAGGCCAACCTCAGCTCAAAAGGAAGTTGGAGGCTAACCTAGGCTATAGGAGACCCTATAAAGCAATGAAAAACAAGAAAATGAAATTTGCACAACAATCCCAGTGTATTGGCAATCATAAGATTTTGGAGAAGATTGAAAAATATATGAATATTTCAAATGCAAATATTAGAGTCATACACAGGTTTTGATGGCCACCCCACAAAGCTATCTCCCTATAGATATGTAAGAATATCTGTATTTGCCAAATTTACCGCCCCTCAGAGGAACAAATTTCTTGTGCCAACAGAGAAGTAGAAAAGAAGCTGGGCTGAGGTTTCTCTGAGCCACTGATCCAGCCCCTAAAGCAAAGGATGCATTAATCATCTTGAAATGACCCCTTCACGGATGGTAGCAACAGCCTCTCCTGGCTTTCTTTAAAGCTGAATCACCCAAGGTGGTGATGGTGGCATACACCTGTAATCCTGACAGCTGGAAGACAGACGGGGGATTGTAAGTTCATGAGCACTTTAAGCAACATAGAGATATGCTGTTTGAAACACAACAACAACAACAACAGTGACAGAGACAGCGACAATGACAACGACAACAACAACAACCAAACCAAAGAGTACTGAAGATGTGGCTCAGTGGCAGGGCTCTTTCTTACCATGGACAGATGAAGGCCTGGGTCAATCCTTAACTAAAAAAGAAAAAGAAAAACCAATCAATTAGGGGCACTCTTGTAGCTTTTCCGACTGAGCACTGAATTTTATATAATGACTAGAAGTATCTGCCCAAACTTACCATTTAAAAACAGTTTATAGTAATTTCTACTTCTTGTGACAGGTATCTAACTTAAAAATTGAACTATTTTCTTACTTATTAGATATAATTATATAAGCCACCACCTACAAATAAATCTTTGTGCTCTAGATTTACTAGGAAAGGCCCAAAGTAATTTGATGATGATGATGATGATAGGGGAGGCACGGTCACATTATTTGTGCTACTCAGGAGTCTGAGGTTGGGAGGCTCACAATTCTAAGGTCTTCTCAATGAGTAGTCTGAGTCCCAGACCAGCTGGGAAGGATTACAAGCATGGACAGCTTAGAGAGACTTAGTCTTAACAAAGTGAATGGAAGACTGGACGTATAGATCAGCGATAGTTTGCCTGGCTCCAGGTTCAAACCCTGGTATTGAAAGATACAAATCCAATAGCTTTCCCCAGTTATATCTACAGTGTATTTGATGTTAATAGGATCATTAACTATATCTAGGATTCCAGTTCTTCAGGTGAGAATCATTCTGAAATTGCCTATGCTCATTTCTCTTTGTTCACCTGCCAAGATGTTCCATCACCTAAACACTGTCCTGGGGCCAAACTTCCCACCTGGGAAGGAAAAGTACAGAGGTTTGATGTTGTCATTATCTCCAGGAAAAGCCATCCAGAAGTTCTAAAGCCAATAATCCACCCGACAGCCCCTCCCTCGCCAGAGTGTCCCCGTGTAGACACTCCCTGAATTAATAGGGAGGTAAAACAAAACCTCGTTTCACAAGTGTAGCAATAACAGAGCATATGCTTCTGTTATAAATTCTGTGTATAAGATTTCTGTATATAAAATTCTGTATATAAGTACAAGGAAGGGAACTAGACCTTCCTAAAAGAAAAGTGTCCAAAATTCCCCACCAAACACACTTGCCTATATGAGTTTCCAGAATTGTCCATCATAGAGTAAATGTACATTTGATCTTCTCTGGCCAGATCGCATCATGTTATGCAGGTTTTCATGCCTGTAAAATGTACCGGTAGTGTGGAGGGAGGAACCTTAGCTGTTGAATAGCTGCCGTTTGTATTAAGATTGCCTGGGTATATAGCTGATTCCACAATTCATTGTCATGTGGTCTTGGACAGACTGATGAATATCTGTTGTTCAGTCTTCATCTGTAAGACAAAAATGAAAGAAAATCTCTCCCTTTGAAATATGCCTAGCTGAACACACACACACACACACACACACACACACACACACAACATCTGTATTGCTATGATCTTCTTGTATGAGATATTAGGTAATCATCTAGTAGCTGCAATGAAAATCGGCTAATTGCTTCAAAAGACCTAATCAGAGGGTTCTGATGCAGGAGAATGAACCATGAATAAGTTATTTATGAAAGTTTAGAACCATACTTTGAGTCTCTACCAGACTAAAGTCTGTGAAAAGAACTCAATTTCTCTGATGATATGAAAGAGAAAATATCAAATGAATGATTCTGTTAGTGTAAGACAAAGTAAAAGGATAGCTAAGTGAATTTAAGCAAACAACATAAGGCAGTTAAATAGTATCTAATCACACCTCCCATGAATATATAATATTTTGTTGAGTATTATATTCTGCTATATTTACATATTTTATAATTGTATTTGAGGCATTTAATAAAAGTGAACTTCTGTGTATTTGTTGTATCTATATGCTAATATATATTCAAAAAACCAAATATTCTAAAACATCTGTATTTGATGATCAGTATTACCACCCCTGGAGCTGGTGGGAAAGCTTATCCAAATGATAGTTAAATTGTTATTGAATACAGATGGGGCATCCAGAGATCTTTACTGTGCCTGAAGGGACCACGCTAAAGATACTATTGTTTAAATGATCAGGAACAAGAAGTTATCAGAGATGTTCTCCAGATCTCGGCTTGTACTGGCGCTGGTACTAGAGGGCAGAACGCCATCTACTGAACCTTGCTTTTTTATTCCTGAACCTATCTCTCCATCTCGAGAGGTTAATGATCATAATAAACTTAATAAGATGTAACACTTTATAATCATTAATTAGTTAATCTGCAGAACATCTTTGTGAAGTAGGAAGAGGTCATTGCCCTGTTATTCTTTATTACTCATGGATGTAGAGATAAAGCCATTGAGATGTAGGCATTGTACGACACAGCATCTAGTGTTCAACTTCCTTGAGTGACTCAGGAGAAAATACATCTGATAGTAAAGGTTGGAGTTCGGACTTCTGGAAGAAGTTTTCCAGAACCTTGCAACATTCCCATTCTCTGGTTCTATCTACCTCGGGGACCTGTGGATACACAGGCCTTGGCGTTTGTGGTCAAATCTCATATCAAGAACGAAATCCAAGACACTGAATATCTTAACATGGCTTTTGTGTATTATTTTCCTCCAAGCAATATGAACAGTGTTCACCTCACTTCTTTTTCTTGAATGTGAAAAAGGATGTGAATTTTTCTTTTTTCTAATTTTTTGGAATCTTTCCCAAACTCACAGTCATCAACTAGGTTTATTCTAGATTCCTCTGTGTTTTGTGTGTTTCTAGCACATCTTACTTAGAGGATTTTTAAAATACTTGTTTCCAGCCTGTTAGTGATGGCATGCATCTGTATGCTTGCAACTACCATGGAGCCTAGGGCAGAAGGCTGTACTGAGCCCAGAAATTTGAGTCCTGCCTGGACAGTGTAGTGAGATTCACATTTCAGACAGACAAACAAACAAACAAAGGAACAAACAAACAAACTTGTCTCCATTTTGTCTCTTGCATTTTGTAGCAAATGTGAAAATATTTGGCCCTTGGCAATGATATCATAGGTTAAAGTTTACTTTGTAAGTTCTACAAATCGTATCTTCTCTATATTATTCTTAAACCAAAAAGCTCAAAGTAGCTTTTACATTTCTAAAATCAAAACAGAATCATTTAGAAATCGAGTATTAAGCTGAAGACTCTCTAGTCTGTCTTTTATTTAGTCTTTTCTCAATGATTTATTTACACAATAAGTGTATGCTAACAAAAATGAACAAATCAAATGGCAATTTAATTAATTAATGAATCAATTTGTTTTTTCAAGACAGTTTTTTTTTTTTTTTTTCTGTGTATAGCCCCTTGGCTGTCCTAGAACTCGGTATGTAGACCAGCCTGGCCTCGAACTCACAGAGATCTGCCAGCTTCTGCCTCCCAACATGCTGGGATTAAAGGCGAATACCCACGCCCACTGCTCAGAAAGTAGTTTATAGTCCTGATCGGAAAGCTAAGTAGTAGTTTAAGATGGAGCAGAGTGGTAGTTAAAACTGGTTTCTGATTTATCACAGTCTAAATTCTAATCTCCACTTTGCTACATACCAGGCTTGTGACATGGGAAGTTATCATGACTCCCTAAATTAAAGTTTATCCATCTGTGAAACCTCTCACATACTGATTCTAGGATGCCCAGAACCATCCTATATTAATATAGTTTGAAGCATTGAACTGTTAGTTAAGACTAGCTTTTTATTTTTTTTAAAGGAATTCCTTTGAGGCTGAAATTTATGTGGAAAGAAATCCTTTTGTTTCCTAATCTTCCAGCCAGGATCTTCAGTCTTCCTTCTTGCCTGTTATTCTGTAACTGTATATCTCTTTAAACAGTCTATTTATATTGATCAGACAGTTACTTAAGAACTATAGTTGGTCCTTCCTCCCACGGGAAGAAAAATTTTCAGAATCTGTTGTCCACAGCACCTGAGGATGCTGGTTCAGGAAGGTCATATTTTTCCCAGGGACTTCAGGTGCTAGGATGCTGAAATTATCAGTAAACAACCAGTATCCCAAAAGCAAACTGCTCAATTCTAAGCCAGTTTTGCATTGGCCCATGGACAAGTCCACTTCCTAACTTTTGCCTTGTGGAGAGCTTAAAGAACGGCTTGTTAGTAGCGCACAGATCCACTCTATAGAAACAGAGCAGCCCACACCCTGCCCTCTGGAAGAATAATGAAACAATGGAAACCTTAGATAGCTTGCCTCTTCTTCAATTCCCCATTCTGTCTTTCAGGTTGTCATATAAAGCCCTTGTCAGTGGGTGCTGTGGCATTCATCTTGAACCTTGTTGACCAGAAGGGACTTACCTATCACGATACCTCTTGGGTTTCCGTTTTGATGGCTAAGACTCCCTGAAGGGAACAATAACTCAACAGAAAGCAACCCTAGATCTACCTACTGGAACATTTCCTATTGTCCTCACAAAAGTAACGGAGATGACGAGGGAGGTCAGGGAAACCATCACTGTTATCCCAAATATCAAGTAACATTCAAAGTGTGTTTTCTGTCACAAACTTTCACTAGTTCATCTCTAGTGGAGCCCCTTACTTAAAAGCATACAGATACTTTGGTATATTTAGGAATACAGTCGTTCTGAGTTCTGTTATTCATGCAATGTGTGCAATTGTTCTTTTACCTACTAGCTTGTGTTTAAAACAAAAAGGAAGATTCTGTCATGATTCTTGTTTTACGAGGATATGTAAATAACCAGTGCTGATCAAACATTTATTAAATCAAATAAAAAATATTTATGCCATAGTATCAAGTTAGAAAACAATAGAACCTCTATTGTGTGATGAGTTATTTTTATAATGAGTGTTCGTATACGTAGGTATGTACAGAAAACAGTGTATGTAGTACACTGTTCAGGTTATTATCTAAGGAGCTTGGACACCAGAGCTGCACCTTATAGATCTGAAGGCTGATTTTTATAGCTCTGTGTTGTTTGGAAAGTTAATCTACTTCTACACTGTCTTCTTAATGTACAAAATGGGCATTTCAAAAATGATCAGGATCAAATGGGAAGCATATGTCAACACCTCATAATTAATTATGTATATTGTCAAAATGTGGTAATATTTAATTATTTAAATTTAATCATTTAATATTAATATGTAATCATTTAAATATTAATAATTAGTAGGTTTAGAGTTGGAACTGATTTCCTACTTCAAATGGGAACATCACACTCTGAAACTTCTTTTTATTCTTTTTCCTCTTTTGAGGTTTATTTTTAGGACTGGAGAGATGGCTTAGTAGTTAAGAGGTCTCTGCTCTTGCAGAGTTCAGTTCCCAGCACCCAATGCCAGGCAGCTTACCACTCCCTGTAACTCTAGCTCTGGGAGATCTGATGCCCTCTTGTGGACTCTGTGGGCACCTGCACTTATGTGCACATGCTACCCCAACAACAGAACCTTTAGTATGTGATGAGTTATTTTTATAATATGTGTTCATATGCCTAGGTATGTACAGAAAACAGTGTATGTAGTACACTGTTCAGATTATAATCTAAGAAGCATGGACTCCAGAGCTGTACCTTATAGATATGAAGCCTGACTTTACCAGGTTTCAGCTCTCTCTATACACATAATTATACATGTATACAAACATGCATACATACACACATGCATACACACATACATACATGCATCCATATACATACATGCATGCATACATACACACATACATGCATACACATACATACATACATACATGCATAGACATATATACCTACATGTATACACATACATATATGCATAGAGATAGATGGACAGACAGGCAGACAGACATACTTACATGCATACACAAAGATCTGAAGTGGGCATGAGCTGGAGTTACAAGCTATTGTATTGAGATTGGAACTCAGGTCTCTTGCTTTTACCCTTTGAGTCAGCTTCCCACCTCCCTCCCCTAGTAGTGTCTTGTTATTACTGTCTGTAATAAATCTATTGATGCTTATGAAATATATTATTAGGCTTCTTGATAAACTTTCTTAGGGATTTTAATGTGTTCAATGATTCTGTTAGGGAACAGAGTAGATCTGCTTTATGCTTGTGAGGTATTATAGAATTAAGTACAGAATTGTTTTGGTGATGGCCCTGAAGGCTCGGTGAACTTTCAGATAAAGAGCTCACAGAAAAGAGGCAAATTTTAAGTTGTATTTCTCTACTTTGTCAGTTCTGGGGACTGAATGCTAAGTAAGGGCTCTACCATTGAGCCACACCCAGCTGCTAGCTAGATGATGATACCACTACTGAGCTATTACTAGGTCAGCATGAAGAAGGAAGGAATAATTAATCCACAATGAAACAGTTTGAGATTGAGATTTCTGTGGAGAATATCTATAATAAATTGGGTAAATTTGATCTTTGACAGATTATTTGGTAAAATTTCTACAGGAAACAAGCTGCTGTTATCTGTATTCAACACCACTTTGGGGAAAAATAATTTATCCTACCAGGATCTTTTGAATATTTGCCAAGGTAATATTTCCATATTGTTGAGTCTGTTCTAAAAAGATCAGTTTCGGCTCATAGACTAAATAGGTAGCAGCAGAATAAAGACCTCTGAGCATACTCTTTCCTTTCTATTATCACACCAGAGTAGGGTATGGGGAGAAACTGGTATACACTGGTACATACTGGTTGCTTTTACACTGGGACCCTGTGTTTATCATAGGCACCTGTGCAGATTTTACTGTTCAGAGGAGTGATCTCAGTTGCCATTTTGAAAGACCCAAGAATATCTTTCTTTATCTCATGGATGATGTATGGTTTTTAAATGTCTTTGGATGAACCGTTTAAAATTCACTTGGCCTAGATATACTGTTCTATGTGGGATATACTCAGAAATGGAAAGGCACAGTATTTTCTCCATGTGGTTTGGTAATTACAAGGTGCAACTCAGGAGGTGAACAAGTGTTGACTTAAAACCTCCCATTTTGTCTCAGTGTGGAGCAGAAGAGAAGGCAAAGAACCAGAAATCTAATCCTGGGACAGTTAAAATCTTGGCATGTTAGGTCATTTCTATGTTTTAAAAGCGAGACGTGTTTTCATGCACCCCAGCTACACTGCTCAGCTGGTATTGCATGTGTGATCATGAATGTAAAGGAGTCTAAAATTCCCAAAGTGATACAGAGACATGATGAAAATTGTCATTACTTCCTCAGTAGATTCCTGTTTTTTTCTCTCTCATTTTGGGCCAGGTCTAATGTGTATGGAAGTTTTCAGTGGAATGGAAATGGTGTACAGAGAACCTTAATTGAATACAGAGCAAAGAATCAAGCAGAACACTATGTAAAAAAATGTGACTTGTAATTTTCTCAAGAATCCAGCTCCTCGTTTATCAAAAAGGAAATAAAAGCTTAGCAAACATGATAAAGACTAGCATATTTTCTAATAAGCTTTTACATTCACATTAATAATAGTGTGATCTTGAACAATATGTGATGTATTATCAAGTGTGTAATCCCACTTAATCCCTCACTTGCGAAGCTGAGGCAGGAGAATTGCTGTGAGTTCAAGACCAGCCTAAGCTATGTAGCAGTGTGAAGCTAGCCAAGTCTATAGGGAAAGACTTTTGTTTTCCCAAACAATACAAAATGAGATAAAGCAAGAGTAACAGAACAGGACAAAATAGCAAAATAAAAATTAAGACAGTTAATAGTAGAGATGAAGTGAGTCCATTGCTTATGGCCTTCAAAAGGAATTTTATGTCTTATACCAATGATTATAAAGCCTTTAAGACCATGCATTTAGCGGAATCCAGAACTCCATGTTTATGTATTTTATATATATTTAATTACTTGTAATTCTTCTACCCAGTGTAACAAATTGTTGTTTAGCCTAAAAATGTCCCATCTTAGGCTTTTCTGCACTTATCATCATCATCATCATCATCATCATCATTGTTGTCATTGTCATCGTTATCATTATTATTCTCATAAATAGTGGGTGTTTCCTTAGCCATATTTTTCACAAAATTATATATTATTTTATAATTTAAAGACACATGGCAATATTGAGGACATTTTTTGATTATCCACTATGAGGCACATGCCTGTAAGAAGTCACAGAGTTGGGTTAATTTGATTATTTAATTGAAGTTCTAATGCTGAAATATTTCTAAATTTGTACTATATGTGTGTACATATATGTAGTTTGAATATTAATTTAGACACACTGCTGCTAGATGTCTCTGCAATGCCAGTCTTCCTTGAATTGTGGACACTATTTATATATCTCATTCTGGCCTCATACTCATGATCCTCCTGCCTCAGCCTCCTGAGTGCTGGGAATACCGGTGTTTGCGTGTTTGTCGTTATGCCCAAGTTATGAATTACTTCTTAACATCATGTTCTAAATTTTCTTCCAGAATACTTTTTTTACTTTAAAATTCCTTATACACTGAACATTTAACCCACTACTTAAATATTTTATTATTCCATCATATCTTCATTTATTTTCTTTGTAGGATATGTGTATATATTATACATTTTAATGCCATCTAGCTTTTCTTTAGAATCCTGTTTTGCTTTGATCTTTAACCATTTTAAGTCCAAGAGTATATAAATATTTATCTATACTTTTGGTTTTTTTTCAAATGATGTCTTCCTTTCATACATTGACAAATTTAAACCATCTGGAATTCATTTGTCTTTAAACTATAAAAATGTAGTGTTAGGGCTGATTAGGGATTGAGAAGGAGCTTTGGGAGAGAAGACAGAAGAGAAGAGGATGAAGAAGTTCAACACACAATTTATGTGCATATGGAAACATCACAGAAAATCTCACTGATTTGCTAATACATTCATAATTATAATAAAAATCAATTATATTTAGTTAAAGTTTTTCCCCAAGGCTGTTGGTTGAATCTTGTGTGTGTGTGGTGGTGTGTGTGTGTGGCGTGTGTGTTCGTGTGCAGATGCATGTGTGTGTGACTCACTTCTTACTTCGGTATGCTTAAATATTCCTTCTGGCTCTTGTTTTGTAGACATCATCTCTCAACACTTGACGTTGTACAAGGCATTTCATACAGCCGCTTGTCATGTGACTTCTTTCACAGAGTAGGGAGTTTTCAGAGTAGGAGTGTTTGCTCTTTACTGAATATCAGTGCCTTGAAAACTCTGACCTACATTAAACAAAACAACACCTGTATGTAGTTATTGAATATACAGATAGTTAAACACAATTTGATTTTTGTTTTTTGTTTCCTTCATGCATATATGTATTCATATATATATCCATATATATATATAATGACTTTGTTATTGTTTTGCCAATTTTTATGTAACCAAGTTCACTTTGTGCTCCTGTGGATTTCTCCTTCTTTTCTCAGTGCTAGAAGCCCTAAAGAGATTCTATGTCTCAGTAAAGTTGGGCTGGATATTCCTTTCCTATAGATTGCTAAAGTAAATGATATGACAGAATTTATTACTTTAGATGCTATTAAGAAAACCGAAGTAGCAGACACATCGATCTTTCTGTAAAAGGAGGTTTAATTTACCTGTTTTTTTGGTTTTCCAAGCTCCTTATAATGTGGTAATTATCTTAAGTGAGCATAATCTTATTTCTCTTTAATTTTATTTTCAATAGAAACCATCCTTAGGGACAATCTGGCAGCTGGGGACATTTCTTTTGGCAGTTGCAGGCTGCATTATTTTGCTCTGTCATCATCTACTCCACTTGTGATAGGAAGCACAGGGAGACATAAGGAACCTGCTTCTCTCTTTTTTCCCTTCTCTTGTCTGAGTCTCCCTCCTTCCCTGAAAGAGATGATGGAGAGCTTCCACTTCTTGAGAATGAGAGCAAAATGGAGCTCTTCCAAACTGCTCAGTGTCTTCATTGTAGCATTCATAGTGACTCACAAGTCATGGGCACACATACAGCTCCTATGTGGTACACCTGAGAAGAGGAAAGGGGGAGGGGGAAAAGTGGGGGGATGAGGAGAAGGAGGAAAAGGAAGAGACGAAAGGGAGCAGGAAGAGAAGTAGGAAAGGGAGGAAGAGGCAAAGTAACAACAGCAGCAGCAGCAACAATAACAGGCCAAAGAGAAAGGTATGTTTGCACAGAGGGATACTACTTAGGGGCCATCTTACCCTATTGGGAACAGAAAAGTGTGGATATGTAGAAAAATTAAATTCTCAAGGTTCGAAACAAACAATTCCTGCATGATATAATTGAGGCAAGCAAACATTGTTTTAGACTTCTATGAAGTTCTGAGTGAGTACTGTTATGTACAGTTCTGGGTTTTTAATTCATAGATTCTTGTGATTCTCACCATGAAGAAGACCCTGAATAATTTCCAACATCCTATCAAATCCAAGACCCCAAACTCCTTTTGCTGATCCTTTTTAAGCAAATGCTTCCTCCAGCTTTAACTCTGGTTCCTAACTTTGGGTCGACATTGAGTTCTTAAGTACAATACCTGAGACACTCTACGAAAGAAAAGAAGTCCATAGCTTGTCTTTAGTCTTACTTTAAAAGGTCCTAAACTAGGTGAAACTATTGTAAACTTTCAAGCTAGAAAAGCAAATAAGGAAGGCATCATCTTAGGAAACTGGCTTAGCAGAAAAAGTTTTGAATAGGTAACAAACAGTACAAGAAGGAGAAGGAGCTCAGGGATGGCACACGGATTGGTATGCCAGTAATGCAGTCATGTGTTATTTCAGCCTACACAACTGAGGGTGCATTTTGTGAGGCATCACAAAATGGTGAGAAAGGATGTGCAGAAAATATCATGATGTGAGAAAAAGTACAAAAGTGGGAAATGCAGGCAGCCTACTCCGTTAGCACTGATGCACTCATAGGGTAGGTATGAATGTATGTCTTCATGCAGAAACCCAACACATATCAATATTTGTATCTTCTAAGGCCTGCAAGGCAAACATCCAGTCCTTTTCAAAAGGGAGGTCACCTAGTAAGTAAGCATGGGCTCACTAGTCATGTTGAACCCTAGACAACCATTAACAACCATTTTAAACCAACTGAAATGTCAGGATGGTCCATTGTCAGAGTAAATGTTAACTGCCCTGTGATAAGCACAATAAACAAAACAATGAAACCAATTAGAAAGTACTTTTGAGGTCTTCAGGCTTTGATTAGTTACAAAGGCTGAGAAAGGACAGAGGTTGTTTGATCTTGTTTATCTGGAGGTAGAGTCAATACAGCAAGTAGCTCTGAATAGTCCTAATGTGTTGGGGCACTTAGACGCCCTCCGTGGACTCATTTGTTATTAGGTGATCTGTAAGTGAACCATGTGTTAGAGTCATTCATCCTGTGTGCCATACTTGGTTACAGATATAACATTGCTGTGTGACTCTAGGGCATCCTTATACCCTAAATTATAGATTCTTACAGGGTTGGTCACATGCTGGAATTAGCATAAGACTAACATATAAAATGTTAAAAATGGGGAGTGTCAGAATACAAGCATACCACTTCCTTGCTAAAAATATGTCAAAGCTAAATACTCATTTTTATAAACTTAATAAAAACTACGACTTTTACACACCAGAGAGCTCTGGTTGTTGTCTGGTATAGTCAAGCCACTCTTGGATATAATATTAGATGTAAAAAATATTTATAAAGAATCGACTTTCCTATTTTTGCTGCTTAACTCTGTGATGGATAGAGTTAACTGTCAACTTGACAACTCTAGAATCATCCGGAAACATGCCTCGGACATGCCTGGAGGGGGGGGGGTTTCTTTAATTGATTATGGAATACCTATCTTCTGGATTGTATAAAATAGAGAAGAATTGAATATCAGTGAACTCTCATAGTTTTCTGTTTTTTGACTGGTTGAGACCAGCTGCTTTTGAAATCTTTTTTTTTTTTTTTTTTTTTTTAACAAACTCAAAGGGGGAAAAAAAAACATATGATCATCTCACTAGATGCTGAGAAAGCATTTGACAAAATTCAACATCCCTTCATGGTAAAAGTCTTGGAAAGATCAGGAATTCAAGGCACATACCTAAACATAGTAAAAACAATATACAGCAAACCAGTAGCCAACATCAAACTAAGTGGAGAGAAACTTGAAGCCATCCCACTAAGACCAGGAACTAAACAAGGCTGCCCACTCTCTCCCTACCTATTCAATATAGTACTTGAAGTCCTAGCTAGAGCAATTAGACAACAAAAAGAAGTCAAAGGGATACAAATAGGAAAGGAAGAAGTCAAAATATCACTATTTGCAGATGATATGATAGTATACTTAAGTGACCCCAAAATTTCCACCAGAGAACTCCTAAACCTGATAAACAAAAACTTCAGCAAAGTGGCTGGTTATGAAATCAACTCAAATAAATCAGTAGCCTTCCTCTACTAGAAAGATAAACAGACTGAGAAAGAAATTAGGGAAATGACACCCTTCACAACAGTCACAAATAATATAAAATACCTTGGTGTGAATCTAACCAAGCAAGTGAAAGATCTATATGACAAGAACTTCAAGTCTCTGAAGAAAGAAATTGAAGAAGATCTCAGGAGATGAAAGATCTCCCATGCTCATGGATTGGAAGGATTAATATAGTAAAAATGGCCATCTTGCCAAAAGCAATCTACAGATTCAATGCAATCCCCATTAAAATCCCAACTCAATTCTTCACAGAGTTAGAAAGAGAAATTCTCAAATTCATTTGGAATAACAAAAAACCCAGGATAGTGAAAACTATTCTCAACATTAAAAGAACTTCTGGAGGAATCACCATCCCTAACCTCAAGCTCTACCACAGAGCAATAGTGATAAAAACTGCATGGTATTGGTACAGAGACAGGCAGGAAGATCAATGGAATAGAATTGAAGACCCAGCAATGAACCCACATACCTACAGTCACTTGATCTTTGACAAAGGGGCTAAAACTGTCCAGTGGAAAAAGGATGGCATTTTCAACAAATGGTGCTGGTTCAACTGGAGGACAACATATAGAAGAATGCAAATCGATCCATTCTTATCTCCTTGTACAAAGCTCAAGTTCAAGTGGATAAAGGACCTCCACATAAACCAGCTACACTGAACCTAATAGAAGAGAAGGTGGGGAAGAACCTTGAATACTTGGGCACAGGGAAAAGTTCCTGAACAGAACACCAGTGGCTTATGCTCTAAGATCAAGAATTGACAAATGAGACCTCATAAAATTGCAAAGTTTCTGTAAGGCAAAGGATACTGTCAATAGGACAAAATGGCAACCAACAGATTGGGAAAAGATCTTTACCAATTCCACATCCGATAGAAGGCTAATATTCAATATATACAAAGAACTCAAGAAATTAGACTCCAGACAACCAAATAGCTCTATTAAAAATGGGGTATAGAACTAAACAAAGAATTCTCAACTGAAGAAACTTGAAGGGCCAAGATGCACCTAAAGAAATGTTCAGCATCCTTAGTCATCAGGGCAAAGCAAATCAAAAACAACCCTGAGATTCCACCTCATACCAGTCAGAATGGCTAAGATCAAAAACTCAGGTGATAGTAGATGCTGGCGAGGATGTGGAGAAAGAGGAACACTCCTCCATTGTTGGTGGGATTGCAAGATGGTACAAGCACTCTGGAAATCAGCCTGGCAGTTTCTCAGAAAATTGGACATAACATTACCTGAGGACCCAGCTATACCACTACTGGGCATATACCCAGAAGATGCTCCAACATATAACAAGGACATGTGCTCCACAATGTTCATAGCAGCCTTATTTATAATAGCCTGAAGCTGGAAAGAACCCAGATGTCCTTCAACAGAGGAATGGATACAAAAAATGTGGTACATTTACACAATGGAGTATTACTCAGCTATTAAAAACAACGAATTTGAGAAATTCTTAGGTAAAAGGATGGAACTAGAAAATATCATCCTGGGTAAGGTAACCCAATCACAAAAGAAGACACATGGTATTCACTCACTGATAATTGGATATTAGCCCAGAAGCTTGAAATACCCAAGATTCAACTCACAGATCACATGAAGCTCATGAAGAAGGAAGACCAAGTGGGGGTGCTTCGGTCCTCCTTAGAAGGAGTAACAAAATACTCAAGGGAGCAAATATGGAGACAGAGTGTGGGACAGAAACTGAAGAAGGGGCCATCTGCAGACTATTCTACCTGGGTATCCATCCCATGTGCTTTCAGAATCCTGCTTCCTTAACTTCCCTGCCTTGGTGACGACTAATCCTTTGAACTGTCAGCTGTAAAAATCCCTTCTCCCTTAAGTTGCTTTGGTTGGGATATTTTATCACACCAACAGAAAACAAAACAAAGACAAGTTCATTCTGTTTTAACATGTACAAAGTTCTCTGTACCTGACGCCATCAACAAGGTACCAAATGGAATCCAAACCTCCACGGAACTTTCTTATTTTGATTGTAAGCAAGTGTACCACTATAAGTGAAATGGTAAGCTAGATTTTACCAAAATGAAAAATGTTTTGAGCCAGTGGGATGGGACTCAGTAGGTGAAAGCACTTGCAAGGCAGGGCCTGAGTTTGATCTCCAGAACCCGCAGTGCTTGGAGAGAACCAACTCCTGAAAGTTGCCCTCTGACTTCCATGTGTATACCATAGCGTGCACACACCCATATGTGCACAAATACATACACTAAGAAACAAAAGTATACAGTAAGTGTGCTTTTCCTTCAGATGTTCATATGAAGAACCAACTTCTGACTACGAAATCCATCTTCAGCTGTTGCTTTGAATCAAACAACTCCTGCTTGGAGTCATCAGGTATCAATTATTTTATGTGTTTGCATTCTGTTACTTGCTTTGCTGATTGCTGTGACAAAATGCCAGATGAGAAGCTATTTAAGGAAGGAAGGGTTTCCTCGGTTTGGCTCATGGTTTGAGGTATATTTCATCATAGCAGGTAAAAGAGTAGAAGGCTACTAGGGACATGACATCAGCATTCAGGAAGTGACAGCAGGCTGTAAAAACTCAAAGCCAGGCCTCTAGTAACCCACTTCCTCCAGGGAGACTACATCCGTCCCAAAGGTTCCAGAACTTTCCGAAACAGTGCCACTAGTGAGGAACAAAGAGTTCAAATACGTGAGCTTAGGAGAAGCATTTCACATTCATACCATAATAGTCATTACAGTAATAAACATCAAGGTTCATTCCCCTTAATTTTATAATAAACAATTATTCATTTTTATCTTATGTATATCATTGTTTGTCTGTATGTCTGTAAGTATACCATGAGCATACAGTGCTTGTGGAGGCCAAACGAGGGTATCAGATTCTCTAGATCTGGTGTTGCAGACCTGATATGGAAGCTGGGAACCAAATCCAGGTCCTCGTTAAGAACACAAGTGCTCTTAACTCCCGAGCATTTCTCAAGACTCACTATGCCTTTTCTAAGTGGCTCTGGGTTATTTTTCCAGTATCTGTGATAATCAGCGTTCTCATATGAAGTGCTGCTGGTGTCTTTACCTTGGATGCACATTTGTGAGACTTAAACTATGGTGTGTGTTCAGGACCTAATATAGAGTCTGGAATATAGCAGATATAGTAAATGCTACTTATCATATAGAATATAAGAGTGTTGGGATAAAACCATTTCTCTTTACATTAGAAATACTGTAAATTTATTCTTAGTGGGTCTTCAAAGTAGCATCAGGAGAAAGACAAGCTCAAATCAACCTCAGGTGGCTCCAAACCAAGTTTACCATCAGAAATAAGATGCTGAGAAAAATCAATTTCCTTGTGTTCAATATTAATCTCCATCAATAAAGACCCATATCTTTCACTCTTTATGGTAATTACTCCAGTGATCTGTGTATAGTGCTTAAAGTACTTAGAGGGACTGCTGATAGCATCTTATCAAGGCTCTGGGCACAGTGTCAGGGAGCACCCAGCAGCTGGCTTTTCCAGATGTGCTGTTTCATTTGACAGTAGGCTTTTAGGTGTCAGAGACACAAGAGTGTCCTCCAACGGCTTTGCTGCTGGCTCTGACCTCCCTCCCCATGATCTTTCCTTCCTCTGAGGTTTTAAGTGTTCACAAAACAAACTAGTCCTGGGCCAGCCTACCACTTAAGCCGGAATTCTCAGGAATTTCATTGTATGTGGTCTAGAAAGCCTTCTGACATTCAACAAATGACTCTGCTGGCAGCAAACTGGATCCCTCTTCACCCCTACCAATATGCATGCCCAAAGCTTAAAGGTAACGAGGACTTGTGTCCAAGGAGCCCATGGCACTTGGGATAAAAGTTTGTTCATCTACAGAAAGTTTACTCCTATGAGTGGTACCATTTCTTCTTACTAACTTCAAATTTAGGGATTTATTGATCAACAATCAGTGGATTAAAACTAGCTTAAGACATCCTTCAGAGTGGGAAGTCACCTCTCCTCACCCGTCCCCCTCAGCTTCTCCTTTTTCTACTCCCTCTCCCACCTAAGTACTTTCTCCGGTACTTTGTGAGCTATTAGAGTCAGTAGTGATGGCAAAAACATACAGTTTTTGAAGCTGAAAACTCTTAGGGCACATTTGTAACTAAATAGAGCTGCTCTCCCAACAACTGTAGCATGCACATACATGCATGCACACATGAGTATGCATGGGCATGCTCACACATACTAACACACATACACACAAGCATGCATGTGCACACAGACACCCATTCACATATAAGTGAACACATATGAAGACTACTGTCCAATATACTTGTTCATTTTCCTAATTGTCCTTTAGGCTTTTATGTGGGCAGAATAATTGAGGAACTTAATGAATGCCTCGCTTTCTATATGCTATATTCTATTTCAGTTAGACTGCTGTATCCTTTTTAATATTTTCTCTCCCCAAACTTCCCAAGTGGCACATGCCGTTTGAAATCATAATGGCAGACATCACTTTGATCTTACTTTTTATTCTTAATTTAGCCATCATTCACAACTGCTTCAGCTTCAATTGAACAAGGCACTTAAAAAGGGGAAGATATTATATAAATTAAATTTTCATTGCTCTGTAACATATCAAAAGATTGCACCATTTCTGATTTCCAGTTAGGATTGGAAATTAACTTCAAAAGGCAAGCAATGGAAGAGTGGAGGCGTATTCTTTCATGGCTTGTTACTAAAAAAGGGAGAAGTGATGTCACGATAACAGAAAGGTTTTTTCTTCCTGAACAAAAAGAAGGAATATTCATTTTTTTCTTACACTTCTGTGTTTATACTCATTGATAATCTTTGTCTAACTCTTAACCCTTTGTACTCATTCACTATTGTGCAAACAACTCTTATATTGGCATCAATATTGTATCCAAGACAGTAACACAGAGAAACATAAATTAAGGCTTGAAGCTGCTTCAGGGAATCAAAAGTATCCAGCCAACTGCTTTCTGGAAAATGTAGGAGTAATAGAACTGTATCTGGTTAGAAAACATACTTCAGAGAGTTTGTCTGTCAACTCTGTACCTGGTGATGTTAAGGGCATTTACATATACTCACATTCTACTCTCCTGAAAATAAAAGACTCCTCCATCTTTTTCATGGCTGTACTATTTTATCTTCCTATCACCTTGGACACTGACTTGGTCATTTACCTTTCTGAAAGCCTACATTGTCCACTAGATCTCTAGACATCTTTGTCCTCATGCTTCCTTCCTGTGCAAAAACAAATTAAAATGTTACATATACACACATACAAACATGTATATATTTGCTTTTTTGAGATGGGATCTCATGTAGGCCACGCTAAACTCTTACTCAATATGTAGGCAAGAATGGCATTGAACTCCTGATTCTCCTGCCTCCAACTACAAGTTCTAGGATTGCAGGTGAGTGTCATTATGCCCAGCTACAATGATATTTTATAACTTTCTCTGTGGTAAATATAAATGTAATCTTTCAACTAAAAAGTCCATCCTTTTCCTTCTGGTCTATAAAGAGAATTAAAACACCTTTTCTGAGCTCCTCAAAGAATTGAAGGCGTGGATGCTGTGCCTGCTTTACCTAATTGAAGAAGTTAACCTTAGAGTTAGACCACTGAGAGATATGTAAATAACTTGTTCAGAATTAGTAATGCAAAGAAAAGCTAGCACTCTAGTCATCATCGGTTACGTATTTTTCTTTTTAATAAAAATAGATTTTCTTCTCACATAATGTATTCTGATTTTTCCCTTCTCTTTACTCCTCCCAGTTCCTCCCTACTCTACTCCCATTCTCTCATTAGAAATAAAATAGGCTTCTAAGGGATAATAATAAAAATACAATAAGATAAAACAAAAACTTGCATATTATTTTCTATCATTGTCTTTTAATATCTAATGTATCTCTCCTCTCTCTCCTCTCTCTGTGTGTTTGTATAGTGTATGTCTGTCCATGTGTGTGTAGGTACACATGTCTGGAGATCAAAGAATCAATAGCGCATTCTCTGGCTTAGTCTCTATAGACAGGGTCTGTCACTAAACATGAAACTAGGCTGGTGACCATTGACCTACAGAAATCTTCTTGCTGTCAAGCCACACCACACCACCTGACCCCACATCACTGGAATTACAGGTGCAAAGATCTACACCTTGACTTTTATGTGGGAGCTGTGGCCTTGAACTCAGGTCCTTACACTCAAACTGCAAGAACAGTGTTCTTACCTGTTGAACAATCTCCACAACTCCTAGTAGAATGATTTTATTTGTTAGATTATCACTTGGAAATATCTCATCTCCATATAATGTCAACTATAGAACCAATGACAATTATAGCTCTAATATAGATGTGAATATATATACACACACATATATATACATCATATACATATACATCATATACATCATATACATCACATACATATACATCATATACATCATATACATCCACATACATATACACATATATGTTCCATTTAGAAATTTTTTGGGCATATGGCACGTGCCAACTTTTAAATCACAATGTATGCTTTAAAAATAGCTTAAATCTTTGACAACTGTTGACAACATGATTTATGCTGTTTTAAAATGTGTTGTAAATACTTGTTTTAAAATGTGTTACTTATGGGCTGCAAAGTAAGAGCACTCATGTTATGCAGCTCACAACTGCCTGTGGCTCCAGCGTCAGGGAGGTCCAACACCTCTGGCCTCTGCACTCACAGGTACATGTTGACCTCTCAATACATGTGCACAGAGAAACACAATCAAAAATAATAAAAATAATTCTTTAAAAAGGTGATGTTTACAAAAATCTTGGGAGGATTATAGCGGGCTTTGTTACATAGGTTGTAAAAATCAGATTTTTCTTAATTAAGTTTTCTATAATAGGAATAAGAAAATGGGAATTGGAGAGTGAAAGACGTTCCTACCTAAAAGGAAAGATGCAAAGAACTACAAAAGAAGACTAAACTAAGTAAATGTAGAAATTTAAAAAAATCTTCGTGTATTTGAAGCTTATAGAAAATTCACGCCTTTGAAAATATCAGTAGGAATAAGAGAAATATGCATCACTTGTTTACTTTTAATTAAAAACATAGTTCACATTACTTCATTTAAATACACATCTATCTAATATAATGTGAAATATATTTCTAACATGGAAATTTTTTTTTATATTCCCTTTTGCTTATATACACAACTGCCATTTTATCAATTGTATTAGTTTAACTTTTTGTTGCTTTGACAAAATACATGAGACAATCAGCTTATGAGGACCAAAGGTTTGTCTTGGCTCACAGCTTCAGCATTTTATGCATAGTCACTAAACTCCATTGTTTTGTGGTCTGTGATGAGGCACTCTGTCAAGGGATGCAAGGGTAAGCTGTGTACCTCATAGAAGACAGGAATCAAAAAGACTGAAAGGAGAGATTAGGTTCTAAAATGCCCTTTGAAAGCATGTCTCAAATAATCTACAATGATGTCAGTAGGCCCCATTCTTAAAGGTTCTATAACTTCCCAATGCTTCCACATGTGAGTGATGTAGCCTTTTTTAGCATATTGGCTTTGAAAGACTCTTAGAATTCAGAACATAACCCCTATGGTCTTTCAAGATCAATGACTATTGCATATAAACTTTTTTAGATGATGTTTTAATCAGATAGAAGAAAAATAGTATTTATTTTGGTTTTATTTAAATGTTAATAAATGCTAATTGGTATTATACAGATATAATACTAAAAATTTACATTTCTTCTTTCATATGCTGGCTGTTCATGGTTTTTGCCCGTTTTACCATTGGTACTTTTATTATTTTGTGAGTGTTATATTAATGTGGCTGTTTCAAATAAAAATATTTGTCACTTGATGAGAAAATTTCCAATATTTCAATATTAAGTACATTAGAGAAACTTTATTTTCTCCTATATAAGAGATACAAAGACAATTATTTTAACCATTTGTATTTCAGTGTTTGTCACAGTTAAATATGTGAGAAAGAACAAGGCCACAAGATTATATATAAAAGAATTATCCATGTGATATAGCTGGTGGATACTATTTGTCTCTTATTTTCATATAATTAATAAGGATTATTATGTTAAAGTAAAAATATATTGCAACTATTTATTGTGTTCTTAAATGGTCTTTTAAGTGATATTTTATGAGTTATGTGATTATATATCATATATTGTTTTAGGAAATTGCCTACTAATGAATATCTGGGCCTATTCCCTCTGGGTGTCCATAAAGCTGCAGTGGACAAACCGTCTACTTGGAATATTTATGGTTAGTGTTGATTCCTGTGGACAAGTTCTCAAAGATTTTATTAGGGAAAAACGGATCAGTTACATTTCAAAATCACTCCCAGAAACACTACAGATTTACATTTTTACTAATAGGGTATAGAGATGCCTTGTCTAGTTTACCTTGTCCAAAAGCAGAAGATTTAAAAAACAAACAAAACAAAACAAAACAAAACAAAACAAAACAAAACAAAACTACCTATCCCTTTACCTTTTGAAGACTCTAAGGACGGTTTTACTGGCTTCTCAACCATATTTTTTTCTTGTGAGATTAGTTATTTTTTCACATGCTCGTTGAGCACTGATCTTTTCAACCTACATGGCCCAGTGTCTTATTTTTTTCATAGTTCTTTGCTTTTATTGCTAATAAAATTACCCTCTAGCTGCTAAAGATCCCATTGAACTTTTATTCTCATTTTTATATGGCTTTACTTCTTGCATTTAGACACTTCAGTGGAAGGCTGGAATTTTGAATTGTATATAAGATGCTACAAACAAAGGGTTCTCCAAAACAGAGCAAACACACAAGTAAGATGTTAGAACATGCAACATGTTTATGTACCAAGTGAGTAGGGGAAATATTGAACAGAGATAACAGCTAATGCTGAGAAGAAAAATAAAAATAAAAATAAGTTCACAGCCAGTTAGGACAGGGAAAATGCTTCTATATCTCTTTTTTATAAAATAGGTCTTCCTAGTGAGTTTTGTATTTACACATCCAAGTGCATGTGTATTACTCCATGTGACTCTCTAAGATCACACAAACACACTCATATCCACATTTACTGGCTCATATACAACACTATCAACACAGAACACCAATCATCCTCTTCACCCCTTCCTTTTCTTCCTTAAGCCTGATTTCCATGTACCAGGGACAGTGGCCATCACATACTGCCTAAACCAAGTATTTCATTGCTTGCTGTCATTCAGTTTCTCTGACCAGCCCATGCAATCCGATAAGAGTCTGTCAATGCCACATCTTCAGGAACTCCTGTAAATGTCCATTCATCCCCATTATGACTTACCTCAGTGGAAGATCATAGACTTAGTGCAGATGACTTTCATTTCCCACTAGCACTAAGGCAACTCCTGTCTCCTAGAATTGCTATATGTAGTTTTACTCTTTTCCAATTCAGACCACTCAAACTAAGTCACTTCCAATGTCTCTTAGGTGAAATCTCTTCTATCCTTGCTCATTACTCAATTTGAGACATTCCTCATGCCCTTGGTTATTTGGTCTATAGGACCTATTTTATTTTGTATTTTAGTCTTTGCTTTTTGTTTTTAAAGCACCATTTTATTATATCTTTATTAAAATGTGGAGATCATGTAAGAGGAAGTAGAGGTTTTGTTCATAGCTCACATGTATGTAGGAGATCCTCAGACATATTGATTATCTACTTCAAATACATTAGAGAATCCTGCTACTACAGAAATCAGGATTGATTTGTTTTTGTTCCCATTTCTTCTAAAGCAAAATTCTCCAGTCTCTTTTAATATAATAAACTATGATTAATTCATCAGGATTTACCTTTGAGGTTGCTTCACTAGGAATCTTTCCTGATTGCCTTCTCATCAGTGTCCCCATAGTGCCCAGTATCTTCTCTTGTTAAGGCATGACCACCGTACCTCATAACCAATCAGATTCCTCATAATAGATGTTGAAGATCTAAAGATAAGATTTATATCTGTATGTATGGATGTGGCAGTCAACAGTCTGGTGTCTTTCTTAATTCCTGTCTACCTTATTTTTGAGCCAAGTTCTCTCATTAAACCTTGAAGTCATTGATTTGACTAGGATAGATACCCAATGAGCTTCAAAAATGTTTCTGCATCGCCATTACTGGGATTATAAATGTATACGACTGCCACACATGGTTTTATATAGATGCTGGAGTCCTAAACTCAGGCTACTTTTGTGCTTAGGTGGCAAGCACTTCACTAACTGAGCCATCTCTCTAGACGCTATGTCTTTAAAATTATGGTTGTTTTCTCTAGAACTTAGCAACGTAAATGGGTTATCATGGTTGCTCAATATATCTTAGTTAATGATTAGAGGAACAAAGAATTATAAAGCAATATCTTCAACTACTTGAAAAAAAATACTTGACCTTGTTCCTAAGTTAAGCTATTATATAAATACAATAATTCATCTCATTCTGGTCTTTATTGTATTGTCTCACTTCTCCGTTTTCCTCTATAAATAATATAGTGTATGTGCGTACCTATGTGCACACATGTGTGCATGTATTTGAAAAATACTGTATCTAAGAAGCGCTTGAACATTGAAAAGATATTTTCTCACTGCTCGAATTCCGTTTAAAATGGTTTTATGCTTTTGAGGATTTAGTTATTTCTGCAGTCTAGTAGCAGTTCTTTCTAGGTCACGATCCAAGGTTTCGAAACTTACAGCCAATCTGGTTGGTGAAATCCAATGATCTTCAGCCAATGAAGTGAATCACATTTGTATTCTTCAGCCTCATTTGAATTCTGCTTTGGGAAGCTGGTAAACTTGAACTAGATGTGACTCTAAGCATCTGGAATGACCTTCATGGTAGGGTGGGAAATTATAAAACACAGCTCTACATATCAATGAAATCTGTCAACGGATGTGAGTGATAGCTCATTTAGAACATTAGTCACTTTTTTTTCCTAGTTAGTAAAGATACACAGTAATCCAAAAGCAGCCATATGAACTGTGATCAAATAGTCTTAGATTTCTTGAAGAAGATAGCCATCAACAGTTGGCACAAGTTGGCAATCTTAACTTACCTCAAGATTTATTGTTCAGAATATTTAATTTGCCTTTGATTTTAGCAAAGGAGAGTCTTCTCTCCAAGAGACCTTTAGCTCTTAACAATTTACTCACTGGGAAAGCAAAATGCCACCTGTCTGTTGCTCTTTCTCTGTTTGATTTAAGAAGTATCAGGGCAAGAGACAGATAAAAAGATTGATGGTGTCATTTAAAAATAATTGCAGTAATCAGAGTTAATATTTTGACAGGTTGGTATTCTAGCAGCTATTAAAAATAAAACCAAAAACAAACAAAAACAAACTAACAACAACAACAACAACAACAAAAACCCCAAACAGCTGTTTAGCTGTAGGGAATTTTCCCCTTAGGCTAAATCGAAAGATACATGCTGGTATTTATTCAGTAATCAATCACAGGGAGAAAAGACCTTGAATTTTAGTTGGAAATTTTTATTTTTATCCTTTTCCTCACTCCTGGTCTTTAAACCTGCTCCGAGGAGAGCTATACATGCCAGGCTACTGCTCATCAAAAGCGAGCAATCACAGCTAAATCAGCATGCAAAATGCCACTCAACCTTGGGCCTTTATTAAAATTTGCTGGGACTCAATTTGAGATAGCGATCATTCTTATTAAAAAGCAAAATGTAAGATAGTTTTTTTATATAAATCTCTGGATGGAATGGAATTGTTAATCAGCATAGGCTGATGTGATTTCTCTGTTGCAAATCCTGCCGAGGGCTCAGAAGTGGCACATTACCATAATTCGTAGGCTAGAGCTGGCAGCTTGAAAAAGACCTGCAAGAATCTTTAAAATGCTTAAGCAAAGCTGCAAGTCACAGCAAAACAACACAGGGAGAGCTGCTACCAGGTTTCAGCATCTCCCTCATCCCTTATGGTTCCTGAATCTCTCCTTGTTTATGTTGTCGGGTGTTGTTTATAAACAACCTCTCAACAGGGCACGGCGATGCTACACAATCCATCCATTTACCATGTTCTTGGTTCTCAACGGCTGCTGAATGGAAGGGCTTGTGTTTTTCTCTTAAGTGTAGAAAGTGGAGCCAATCAATTAACCACATGCACTTAGCACATTGTTTGTCTTCTCTACCGTATCCTTTCTGCCTGTTTGACATCACTCTTTATAATTTTAGTACTTAAAAAAAAAGTAGAGAAGCCTCCAAAAGATATAGAACTCATGTAGGATACACAATGATCTGCTGAGGTAATGCCTATTTTTCACCCTGAGAAAATATTGTTAGGTTTCTGGACCAACCCTTAAATTGAGTAAAGTCAGAAACTTATATCATTTTTTCCCCCACTGAGGGAGGATTCCATCGCTCCTGCACTGGAGTGCTTATGGCACATCCACTAGGAGATGTCAGCATGAGCCAAAGGGAGTGGGAGATGAAATATCCAAAAAGATGACACTCAATTTCTTTGCATACTAAGGGCATCCTTACATAATTGCATGAAATTATAAGAAATGGGTGTGTTTGCACACACATGCATTCATGACCATGCAAAACCGTGAATTTCATCATCCTTATGAAGTTCTAAATAGCATGGTCATTTGGAAGCTACACTGCAATCAAATATAGCATCTGTTTAGAAGACCAAGTGTGTAAGGAAGAGAATCAATAAGAAGTGGAAATACTAGCAAGTATGGAAGTGTTCTCATATTTTGGATTGTATCTTTGAACCGGAAGTTCTTCATTTGGATACTTAACTATATAAGAACAATGATAGATTAAATTTTTAGCAGGAATCATACCTGCGGATGGTAGAGCTGGACTCAATAAGGAGTCAGAGGGCAGTCTTGCTGTGCATATGACGGCTTCTATAGGTACACAGGGTATGCTTTTAGTATAAAGCTGGCTGTTTTCTGAGTACAGAGGAAGGTATAGATCTATGAATGAGAGCACTTTAATGAATAACCTGATTTATCTTGGTGAGAATCAACTATGTCACCTTGAGAAAGACTTCATTTATAACCAAAGCTTTGACATAGCGGGTGATAGATACTTAAAGTTCTACAAAATCTAAAATTCCTTTAAGTTTGAAGGGACATCATTAAATATGGTAGAAGTGAATCAATGAGTGGTCAGGGAATCTAGAAGGAAGATTTGAACCTCAAAATACCAAAAGGGACATAAAATTAACCCAGACCCAGAAGGAGTCAGGAGTCAGTGTCAAGAAGCTTAATGCTACTTGATGGCCCTTTCTGACAGCCTTTCTGAATTCCCATTAAAGGTAGAGAGCAGGAAGTTATTTTCGAGTTAAAAAAATCGCAATCAGATTAAACAGACTGGATGACACACATTAAAAACTAAAAAGCAAACAACGTGTCAGGAAGCATTATTTCTAATCGGGAGTTTCTGGCACAAGGTGCCTGTTCTCTGTTCCCAAGCTCCCTTCTGTTTCCTCCTCCAGAAAGGACTTCGATTCCCCAGCATCACAGCGCACAGCACAGCTGGGCTTCACATTCCCGTTTGCAGCAGCTGCTTCATCTGAAATGCTGGTAGTATTTGTCAGCCTGGAAGTGTCTTGAGGCTGCTTCTGAGAGATACAAGGAGGCAACTGATAAGAAGCGCATCAGAAGGGCAGTTAATTGCCTCCAGTCTCTCGGTGCCGGGAATATTTAAAATCTATGGGATTAAAGGCAGATTAAAAACTGTGGAAGCAGGGGCCCAATAGCGCTGAAAGATTGCAATCAGCGAGGGTAATGGCAGAGAAAAAAATGAATGTGGCACATAAAATGACAGATAGGAAATTCAGATCCGCTTCTAATGCTCCAAGTTCCATCTTGTAAGCACAATTCATCTACGTGTAAATCATTTTTTGGCTTCAAGCTTATCAGCCAATCGGTGAATTAAAAATGCTCTTTCCTTGGAGGATTAGAGGGGTTGATTGAAGTCAGTGTGAAAACTGGCTAATAAGTCTGGAAATGTCAGGAGGGGGCTTCAGAGGAACTCCATGTACTTTTTTCCCCCCTCTCTCTTTCCCTCTCTCTCCCTTTCCATCCTATGAAATAAGGAGTTTGCAAGGCTGCAGACTTCTGTTATTTTGACAAATGCTTTTGTGTTTTCTGTGGGAGACAACATTGCAAATGGAGCGTTTGAGTTAGCAGGGTGAATAGCGATAATTACCACGAAGACACACAGGTGGAAAACGTTGGATGAAAATGGCTACTTCTAAAAACCAGTTCTCCAGACTCGTTAGAGAATATGTCAGAATTCTGGCCCTGTGAATATGGGATTCTAGTTTAGATCGTGCCATTATGAGGAGGGGCATATTACTTTTTGATTCTACTGATTTAACTGAACAAGTGATATTTTGGGGAGACTCACATCCTTTCTTTCTCAAAGTGATAGAATGGTAGAGAGGGTGCCTAATCCCTGTGCTGAAGACTAGTCTAAGGCCATCATGTTGACTGACATTTTTTGGGGGGGGTTGGGGGGGGAGTGGCATTGGTTAGGAGCTTTCAAACCAGCTTGTGGTGTTAGCACAGCATCATCTGAGGGAACTCCATGATGATTTCAAGATTTGCTTAAAAGGCTGGTGACTCACCAAGGTGAAGGTTCTCTTTTCACTCCATAGTGTTGGTTGAAAGAGGTAATTCCCAAAGAAGCACCATACTGAGACTGCAGGATGCTGAGAAGAACATCTTTACGGTCTATAGTCTACATTTTTCCCTCACCCTGGGAAGAGTTTGGCATTTTCCTCCATATTAAGCTTCATGTCTTCAGCTATGAATTTTATGTGTGGGATACCTCAGAAGTTTTAAGAGGTCAGTTCTATCTGTCCCATTTTATAGAAAAGGTAGCTGAGTAGAACACAAGTATATTGATCAAGGTGATCCAGGAGGAATGGAAATTCAAAACTAACTTTCTGTTTAGTGCCAAAATTTTCTATTCCTTTGGCATTTTGAAGAGTACCCTTGCATCTGTTGGCATGTGTTGAATTGCTTTTGATGGTCTTGAGATAAAGAATGACTTGATATTGGAGCTTGCTGCCTTACAAAGTAAAATTATAACTCCATTGTTTAATTTGTAAAGTCCTAGGACATTAAATTCAGTCCTGGTGTTGGGTAATTTTCAGTTTCTTTTTTTTTTTTTTTTTTTTTTTTTTTTTTTTTTACAGAATCAGTTTATAGAGGAGAAAGGTTTGTTTGGGCTCTCAGTTTCAGAGGTGTAAGTCTGGTTGATGGAGTTGGATCCATCCTTTTGGGGTCTTAAGAAGGAAACATGTGATGAGCACTGTCGCTTTCAAGGACATACCGGAACAACTTGAAGATATCTCCTGGGGCCTTGCATCTCAAAAATTCCACTAGCTTCCAACAGTTCTACCCTGGGTAACAAGCTTTCATCAAAAGAGAGACAAGGTCAAGACTATCACAGGCCATTTCCATCTTTGGTTTTGAGAATGCCATCATTTATTGCCCAGTGCTGAGGGAGTGAGATTTTTCTGTAAATGAACACTGTATATATAAAGATTGCTACTTTCAGATGTCTGGACAGATGGCTCAATGGTTGGGTATGTAGAAGACTAGGGTTTGGTTGCCAGCATCTATGTCAGCTGTACTTCTGGCCTCCAATGGTACCTGCTCTCATGTGCACATACCCACACATAAACATACACATGCACATATGATTTAAATAGTAAAATAAATCTTTAAAAATTTACTCTAAATTTTCCCCTCAGAACCTTAAGGAAGATAGGAAGGATTTTAGGAGTCAGATGTTGGGGAGGACTGCCACAAAACAGGACACTCTGGATAGGTAGGGCCATTGTACCCATCAAATCATGGTGGCTGTGATTCTCTGCATAAAATCTACACAAAAATCAAGCAGTCAAAATTTTAGCATGGTGGGAAGAGGGGCTCACTGAGTTCTATCCCAGCTGAAGGCCTGGGCTGTTGTTAATGGCTGCTAGGGAAGGAAGAGTTAGTTTTCTCCAGGAGTGTGGCCTCTGGAAAACCTCGGTTGCTCATGGTCCAATGGCTTGCCCTACATCAGAGCACATATAGACAGAACCAAGTGGACTCAGTAGGCAACAATGATGACGACAACAATGAGAGAGAGAACATGAAATTGGTAGAGAAATGATGGGTGGGTTCTGAATGGAGTCAGAAATGGGGGTGTATGATAAATATAATCAGAATCCATTGTGTACATGTCTGAGAATCTCAAAGGATAATGGAAATTGTACTTTAATACTGATACCCTCTCGAGAATTCAATACATTCTGATTGTACCTCATTTGCATTTTTAGATACGAGTCAGAGTCAGAGGATTGGAAGGCCAAGTGATATTAAGGGATCTTACTCTACTGTTCTAACTTATTAAGAAAGTCAACTTTTAAACACACCTGTAGCTGGCAGTGGTGGTACACGCTTTTAATCCCAGCACTTGGGAGGCAGAGGCAGGCGGATTTCTGAGTTCGAGGCCAGCCTGGTCTACAGAGTGAGTTCCAGGACAGCCAGGGCTATAAAGAAAAACCCTATCTTGAAAAACCAAATAAAAATTTTAAACACACCTGTTAGGAACTGGTTATTTTGTGAGTTGACTGCTGATGTTAGCCACCTTTTATTGCTATATTTGATTCCTACCAGAACCTTGACTGTTCTATCTTTTTAAAAAAAACTACAATATTGTGATTTGTCTTAATTTTCAATAATATTTAGTATTTTCTTCCATCTAAAAAATCTATAAATGTCTATTATTAAAAACCCACAAAACTGCACAGAGGAAATTAAAAAATAACTACACTCTGTCAGTAGGAATAGTCGTGGATGACATTTTTAGAGTGTGCATATGTGTTATAGCCAAACAAAAATATATTTTTTTAGTAAACAAAAAATTAAATTTTGTTCAGCAGTTACTTAATTTTTATATGCAATACTATAAATATTTTATTCCAATACATCCTTTTCAGCACATAGTTTTTAATTGCAGTACATAATTATAGTATATGATTAAAGCCGTACTTTACTGTCTATTAATGAACAATGTTTTCTCTTTCAATTCTTTGTTATAAATAAATTACAAAGTATCATCCTTTCATAGAATACATTAATTAGTATTTTATAAATAGTTATAAGAAAACCAACCATATTTATTGTAGGATATTTAGAAAGTGTATAAGGGAAAAATATAGGTTAAAAAAAAATCTGTACTTTCCATGATGGAAAAATTTACTTCATTGTGTATTCTTTCAAACTTTTTTGGTATGTCCATACTGGGGCACATGTAAGTTTAAGTGTGTACGTATGTGTGTATGTATGTGTTTAAGAGATGCAAATGTAGTTACTGCACACAAATTAGTATACTTAGGAAATGATTCTTCTGTAATTCCCATTTTGTAGATGAAGACAGTAAAATATAGGAAGGGATAGCTTCAGAGTGGCAGAGCTGGGATTCCATCAGGGTCTCTGCTTCCATCTATGGTTCTGGGGTCTTTGGATACAGCTCAAGATTTCACATCCAATGAAGGTTTGCTAAAACTCTGGAACTGGAGCTAATGGCCCATGGTCCCAGCTTGACTTTAATTTAGGACAGGTAATTTCCTGCCTTGAGGATTCTTTTAGTTCTTTGTCTCCTTTGCTAGAGGACAGTATAGTTAGGTTAGACCCCTGCCCTGTTGAATTTACCTGTCCTGTGTCTCTATTACCCAATAGGGTCCACTCTATTGATCTGACAAATGGATCTGAGTTAAAGCTCACTAATTTGCTAGTGTGTCTTACCTCTCTAGGCACAGTCATATTTGCTTGTTAAAGGAGACTTTCTGGAGAAGTGTCCATTGCAAAGAGAGTTAGGAAACATAGGAAACTAAGGAGAAATTTTGAAGGAAGAAGGTATGTGTGGCCTGGAAGACATCCATGAACTGAGAAATCTTTCCAAAGCTGGGCCTTTGTATACACCAATAGATAGTACTGAAATATAAACTATTCTTGGAATGTGCTCTGCATTGGGAAAGTTTTTTGTTTTTATTTTTGACAGTACAAGTTAGAATTCTCAGCAAGTAGAAGGCTTTATGCTTAGGAATATGAAGCTCACTATCTGAGGGACACAAATTCTATTTTGGAACCTAAGGTTCTATGAAAAGAAACAGTAAACTTTCCTTTTTTGGGGGGGTGGGGTGGTTTAAGAAGTAAATACTTCTACCTCTCCAGGGCTCATAGGTGATTGTTTGGCAGTTTGTAAGCATGATCTACTTTTTTTTTCCACACAGTATTTTCCCCTAGGGGTGGGCATGCTCTTTTCACAGTGGAGAGAAGATTGGTAGGAACTAGACATGGTCAGTAAGCACTAGGGGGATTCAAGCAGATCGCAGACTCTTCTTACTCTCATGCAATTTCCTATTTGAAATTCGACTTACAGAGAGAGCCTGTGGACCTTAAAAACAGTAAAAACACTGCAGAATGTCCCTCTAAGAAACGGGTTTCCAAGCAGGCACGGCCTAGTTTTCTGATTGCTTTTAATTACAACCTTAGGGGTAGAGGCAAGAAATGCCAGAACCAAGGATTCTTTGGCAATTTGCATGACAAAAATTTAGTAACTTTGAAATTTTCTACTGCTGCTGTTACTACTATTTCTACTATGACTATTAATACATCTCTATCTATCTGTCTATCTATCTATCTATCTATCTATCTATCTATCTATCTATCTATCTATCCATCCATTCATCCAACTATTATCTACCTGTCTATATCTGTACATCTATCTATCCATCCATTATCTAACTACTATCTATCTACCTATCATTCATTCATTATCTAATCTATCTGTCATCTATCTACCTATCTATCTATCTATCTATCTATCTACTATCTATCTATCTATCTATCTATCCATCCATCTGTTTTGCATTCTGGAAAATTAGTTTTTGTCTCTCTTCTAGGGATCGACAATCATTTGCTTCTCTTTGTCAGGAAGGAAAATACATGGACATGAATTGACTCTGCTAATGGAGAAATAGCATTCAAAGTTCAACGTTTGCCAGACCATGTTCATTTTTTGAGGCAGACAGTGTGTTCTGCATTGTGTTTTCGCTCATCCTAATGCATCTACATCTCAGAGTAAAGAAAGGTTTACCAGGACTTCCAAGAACACTGCTGTGATGTTCTGGGCCCCAAGTACAAGCTGTTGGAGATCTCACTTTCGTTATGTAGACTGACAAGATGGTTTATCTTCTATCAAGTTAAAGTAAGTCTTCTGTGGGCTGTGGTATGAATTTCTCAACCCTATAAACTCCTGAAGAAGAAGATTGTTTCCTCCCAGCTAAGTCAGGGAGCTTATCCTATCCCTCCTCTCTCACTCCCTGAGCCCAGATGGAGAACTGCAAGGCTGAGAAATCTCCCATGCGTTTCCTATTTCCTTGCAAGTTGCCTGCTCAATCAGATGCCCTGTGATCTCAGGACAGGCTCTGATGATGGGAATTAGGCAGCTGGCTGCTCCATTTGAGTACACCACAGGCTGTGCACCTCCTGACTGCCCTTTTTTTACTTGCAAAACGGAAATCTCTCTAAGCTCCATCATCTTTGACACTGCTGTGAAAACCAGTTTTAGCGATAAGATGAACGGAGCAGAATGGGATGTGTGGCGGGGATATATTTTTGACCCCATATTTTAAAACTTTGGATACAGCAGACATATCTAAGTAAAGTTGTGCCTTGCCTGCTAAAATGGAAGATTAATATCCAATAAATTACCTCCCAAGACCTTAGTCCCAGTTTTCAGTTTTTAATGCATGGTGCTACTTGCTATTATGAAGAATCAATTCATCTTCTCATCTTGTTTCCCCTGCCCCACTTTTATTTTTGATTAATGTGTTTTTATTTTTAAAATTATCATTGCAATGTTTGAATTTTTAAATCAAAAAATTGTAGAATTTCTCCTCTCTGATTATTTAAAAATAAGATAGGATAGGGATTATCATTTGAGAATTATTTCGATCCAATCCTTTCTGGAGGCCATAGAATTAATTTGACCTTTAATTGCCTCCTTCTGGACTATGATTCTCTAATAATATAGTTTGAGTCAGGTAAGGTGAGGCAAACCTCTGTGAAGTGGGACAGAACTTAAGCAGTAGGTTAATTCAAACATGAGACAATCTTTCAAAAGTATAATCAGTCATTAAGAACTATCTACTTTCTTTCGTTTCTATTTAACTTTTAGAGTTACCTTCATTTATTATTTTGTGTGTGTCCGTGTGTGTGTGTGTCCATGTGTGTGCATATAAATGGGTATCAGCTACAGAGATTGGTTCTGTCAATGTGCCATATAATTTCTAGGATCAAACGAAGGTGTCAGCCTTGACTGTACATGCCTTTACCCGCTGAGCCATCTATAGGCCTGCCCTTTCCCACCCCTGCCTTTATGCCTTTCTACTTTAAGGCCCATCAGTTAATACATCATTGAGATGGGTCACAGTATAGGAGTTACTTTCTAATTTTTCATAAATGCTTTGCTTTGTACACTTCATTTCCTCATGAATTCATGGGAGGGATTTATTCCTTTTCATCCTTGAAGGCTGTGTGATATAGAAGAAAGAGTTTGAGTTTTAAAAGCAAGAGTATCAAAATTTGAGATAATATTTTTCATCTTACTATCAGTCAAGTTAGACAAATTCTGTAACACTTAGATCTGATATATTCATCTATAAACTATAATAATCATATCACAATTTTGATTTTATTCGGGGATTTAATGAGAGGCTGTATGTGTTCGTCTGACATTGAATAGATGCCTAGCAAATGCCAATGTTATCCATCTCCTTCTTTCTTCAGGCTATTGTATTTGATAAAGGTTTGAATATGACAGTGTCCACACTTGTGTGGTGCTTATAAGATGCTAAGCAACCTACTAAGCATTTTATTTTGAGATGAGATTTCATGTAGCCCAGGCTGGCCTTAGAATAACTATGGAGTCCAGGACTCAAGGATGACCTTGAACTTCTGCCTTCACCTTCAGAATTAATTGGTAGGATGACAGTCATGAACCATGATATATGTGTTGCTAAGGAACAAGGGCAGGGTTCTGTATATGTTAGGTAAGCACCTCACCAACTCAGTTACTTCCTCAGTACTTGCATGTCTTATTAAGTTATTCATTCTTCATAATGAATAACTCAGAAGTAGACATTATTATATTAGTTTTGTATGAAGAAACAACCCACACATACAAAGAAGTTAAATTATACCAATAAAGCCACAAAGCTAAACAGAGGAGAACCCATGGGCCTGAATCCAGACTGGATTGTTTAGAAGTTATTTCAGGTTTCAGTAGGACACTGACAAGTGATTCTGGCTTACCCTACCCTGGGTGGGGCCAATTATAGTTGAAAAAGCTTATGTTAGTTTTTTTCATTACTGGGGCAGAATACAATGCAGGAACAACTTAAAGAAGATGCGTTTTCTGGGCTCAGAGTTCAGACCAAACAGTGCTTCTTGACAAGGAAGGCAGGTAGTTTAAGCTTGTTCCTGTTGATGGCAATAGAAAGCAGAACATTAGAGAACTAGACCAACCTATAGCCTTAAAGTCCTATGGCTCTAGTCCTTAATCTCCTTATAAACATCATGTCTGAAAGGTTCTACTGTCTTCCCAAGCATCACCATCAGCAAGGGACCAAGTGTGTAAACACAAGAACCTATGGAGGATTCTTCATATCCAAACCATAGATAGCTTCCTTTTGGGAGACATTTTTGTCTAAGGGTTTGGGCAGCCTTAGGAGTTTTGCTATGATATATTGGGAAAATAACATAAGTAATTTAATTGACACTTTTTGTAAGATGTTATTTAACTATCTCAAGATTATAATAGTTGCATTTATTTATTTATTTATTTATTTATTATTTATTTATTTATGTGTTTGATTTATTTGTTTGTGCCCATGTGGGTGCCTGTGCAGGTTGGAAAACAACACACAAAAGTTAGTTTTCTCCTTTCACCATGTAGGTCATAAGACTAGAACGTAGATCTTCACATTTGTCAGCAAGCACCTTTACCTAGCTAGCCATTTCACTGGCCCATTGAGAATGTATCTGATATGGCAATACTTATTGCAGATCTCCAAGAAGAAGAATGTCTGTGTATGGGTGTGTATCTAATACAGCCATCTCCCCAAATTCTTGTAACTGTAGTTTTCTGGGAGTATCATTCAACTCTCAAGCATGTGATCCAACTGTCACATATTACAGATGGAGAGATGGATGTCCAAGTGTAGAGTCAAGCTTACTCAAGTTAATTGACTAATTGATGGCAAAGTTGAGATAAGACCCAGGCCTTCATCCTCCAAATCAGGTGCTCTAGCCTTCTATCATGTAACAATTCTCTGGATAATAGCACCAGAGATAAAGGCTCGCAATGTGATTTTCCGACGCCCCTTCCTAATCCATTTAGTACATTGAATAGAACAGACATGTGTCTTTACACTGTAATATTTTAGATTTTTTTTTAAAGGAGACAATGATACTTCTAGGTCCATAATTAATGTATTCGATGATGGCATTATTTTCTCTTACTCTTGTTTCTAGGGCTGTGTGTAGAGTTCTTAAAAGCCAGACATCCGCCTTAGGCTGGTTTTGTGTGGTGAATGTGCTTTCAAATGCCAGAGACCACATCTCTCAAGGGCTCTTTAGATAAGAGAGTCATATGGACAGCACAGCTTTGGAATACAGTTGCAAACTCTTTAAGATATTTTTCACCCTACGAGATATTTGAATATCGCATTTGAGTAATCCAACAAACACACAGGATGTCAAGTATAAGGTAACAGGTGAATCCTTGGAAGGAGTTGGGTAGAAAATGCAGCCAGGTTGAATAGGGAGGATGCAAATAGAATTATAAAGGCACTCATAATTTAGTAAATCTAACTTTCTAAATCCTGCAAATGCGGAGATCAGAATCAACATGAGTCAGAAGCTGCAGTCAGCTGGTTCCTGGTTTAAGGAAGATATATTGGAATTAGTTAATACCCTGAAGATGCAGTTGCAACATGCCCTAATTATCAGTAATGAAACATTTGAATTTTGTCACCACATTAGGATCTGTCTAAGCCAGATTTGTGCCCAGCAAGATTTGCATGACAAGAAACTTGAAGTTTAGAGGCTGAGGAGATGATTCAGTTGGGAAAGTGCTTGCTTGACAAGCATGAGGTCCCGAGTTCAATCCCAGAGCTGGAGAAGTGAAGGCAGGTGGATCCCTGGGGCTCAGTGACCAGCTAGTCTCGTTGTGTTGGTGACCTGCATGCCAAACATCTTTGTCTTCAAAGACAACATGGAAAGCAGCTGAGAATGATAATTGGGTTTGACTCACACACAACACACACGCATGCATGCATACACACATGTATGCATGTGTGTATGCATTCTCTCTCTCTCTCTCTCTCTCTCCTCTCTCTCTCTCCTCACACACACACACACACACAACACACACACACACACAACTACCTCATCTACTGGGTATCTTATTTTGCTTTTCTAATTTTTCAGGAAGACTAAGTATGTTAAAAGTTATAAGTAAATAACACATTGAAAGTATAAAGACAGGACACCTAAGAGGTCTTGATTTCTGGAGGAGAGAGCAAAGAAGAGCACAAAGTAATCCCCTGACTTCCATTCATCTCCTCAATCATTGTGGGTTTACAAATGTTCTTCTGGAGCTGCAGTGGGCAATTGGGTCTCTAAATGTCTGCAGGCCATGCCTGTGAGCAGCCGGCCTACAATGATATATTTGATATGCAAATGACAAGGCCTAGAAGGGAGCTGACTGATAAGACTCCAGACAAATTTCAAGTGGGGGTCACAGTAGGGGGAGCACAATGATCAAATTCACACATTAGATGTGTCTTCCCCCTTCCTTTGTCAGAGGAGATATTTATTAATTAAACCAAAGGAGGCACATATGTACCCCATGAGCAAATTAGAACATCAAAACCTTGGAGAGGATCCCCCAGGGAGAGAAAGGAAACTAGAACTTACCATTGGCTCCAACGTGAATCAAATAATAGCCAAATAAATTGTTAAATCAAAGGTGAGAATTTCAGGTTGAAAAAAAAATGTCATGGCTTCGTTTCAAACCATTCACAGCCTCTAGTTTATTTTCAGGAATGATGGTGGTAAAAATGTGAAAACCGAGGACATGGAATTTGTAGTAATTACCACTGGATTATAATGTTTTTCAGTTTGCCAGCTCTTAAACTGTACTGTGAGTTGAAGACAGTAACATTTTAAACAAAGGACTTTAAAAGGAGCTCAAAAGTTAAAGTGGTGAAATTATGTCCCAAGGAAATTATGTGGTGGTGATGGTGATAGTGGTGGTGGTGTGTGTGTGGGTGGTGGTGGTGTGGTGGTGGTGATAGTGGTGGTGGTGGTGTGGTGGTGGTGGTGGTGTGTGGTGGTGATGGGTGGTGGGTGGTGGTGATGGTGGTGGTGGTGGTGGTGGTGATGGTGGTGGCGATAGTGGTGGTGGTGGTGATGGTGATGGTGGTGATGGTGGTGATGATGGTGGTGGTGATAGTGGTGGTGGTGGTGGTGGTGGTGGTAGTGGTGGTGATGGTGGTGGTGATAGTGGTGGTAATGGTGATGGTGGTGGTGGTGGTGGTGGTGATGGTGGTGGTGGTGTATGTGTTTGTGTGTGTGTTTCTGCTTCTGGAATTTCAGAACTGTTTTCTCCGATTCCACTTTCCCCAAGTTCAACCTTTCAGTCAGAAATTTCCAAGATGTACCTTGGCAAGTCCAGCTCACTGGTGCATACACTGTCCAGTGAGGGAGGGTTTAAATGGGATTTGCAATTCTGCAGTCCCTCACCCGGGGCAGGCAGCGAGGGCTTTCTTCTGTGGGTTGGCAGCCTCATACCTTCTCTTTGCAGCAATTTTCAGTGGAAATTACTTACTAGGTGTCATTTTTGTTGGCAGGTGCTTCTTTCTGACTTCACAGCAGCAGCATACATAGACAGGAAGTAGGTTAAGCATCTTTCCTTCCTAGTTCTGATTCCTTCATCAGTGATAGGAGCATGAAGGCTGGGATTCTCAGCTTTGTCCTCAGCCAGGGTCATCTAATTCCCAGAAATTCTGATTTCAGAGTGGAGCCCAGCATTGCCTTCTGCTATTTAAACGTCATTGTATTATTCATTCATTCATTCATTCATTCATTCATTCATTCATGTACTCATGTGCCTGTGCTAATGTTCTAAAGTGTTCATGTGGAGGTCAGAGCACATCTTATTAGAGTTGGTTCTTTCCTTCTACCTGGGAGTGCCAAGGTCAGAAGCCTTGGCTACAAGTGCCCTTACCTGAAGAATGATCTTGATACCCTATGATGTCATTTCTCACTGAGCTGTTGCCTCTATTTACTGTATGGTATGTACAGCAACATGAAATGAAGGGTTTTATTAGATTCAATGGTTGATGATTCCACTTAACTACAGTTGAACCAAACTTGATTGAAAACGTAAGTGGTCTCATTTGTGACCGGTTTAAGTACCTGTTCAAAATCTTTCTTGGAGATGGCCTATAGAGACAGCTCAACAGTTAAGAACACTGGTCACTCTTTCAGAGGGCTCAGGTTTGATTCTGAGCACTTCCATGGTGGTTTACAATTGTCAGTAACTCCCTTCAGGGGATCCAGCCCCTCTCTATGGGCATCCATGGGTCCACTGTGTATGTGGTGCAATTAGACACACATGCAGGCAGAACACTGATCGAGATAAAATAAAAATAAAGAGGTCAAAGTATTCTTTGAACACCTAGAAGTGTAAAGCCTACTGTCCTTTTGACATGATAGTGGCAGCTTGATGTCCGGCACTTTGCTCTTCCCTAACTCACACACAGTTGGGAAAGCTTTGTCTCAATGTGTGTGTGTGTGTTAAACAATACTAATGCCTATGTTAACTGTTCCATCTTCCTGGATTTGACCTCTGTTTAAGAAACAGTTTTGGAAGAATAGGAGGAAGGAGTACTGTTCCTGAAAGGGATAGGAACACCACAGGAAGACCAAAAGTGTTAACAAACTGGACCCTAGGGCTCTCAGAGACTGAATCACCAACCAAAGAGCATGCACAGGCTGGAACTAGGCCGCCTGCTCACCTGCTCATATGTAGCAGATGTACAGTTTGGTCTTCATGTGGGTTTCCAACAACTGGAACGGGGCTATCTCAAAAGCTGTTGCCTGTACATGGGATATGTTTTTCTAGCTGGGCTGCCTTAACTGGTCTCAGTGGGAAAGCATGTGCCTAGTCTCTCAGAGACTTGAAGTGTCAGGGTTGGGTATACCTAGGGAGACCCCCACCCAATCAGAGAAGGAGAGGGAGGCATGGGCGAAGAAGGATTGTGGGAGGGGGACTGGGAGGTGGGCAATGAACCGATGTAAAGTTAAAAAGTAAAAACGAAAACCAAAAAAACAGCTTTGTCCTCGATGGAGGTTTTTCCAATTCATAAATGTGCTTGCTTCCTCCACTAAAACTAAAACAAATTTCCTGAATATGATCTTTTTAGATTTTAGAGTTTTAAACACTTGCCAAGGTTAGAAAGCTAAAGCTCGCCTTCCATCCTGTGGCGTCTTATGACAATAAGCATTTTGTGTCTGACAGTAAAGAATAATCACTGAAGAAATGTACCCCATTTTGCTGATACTGGGTCTTTTTATTATTACCGTGCTTAATTATTCTAGACAGGACATTTACAGGTTAACTCTTTGAGGGGCTGGAGAGACAACTCAGCAGTTGAGAGCACTAGCTGCCTTTGCAGAGAACCTGAGTTCAGTTCCCACGTGGCAGTCACAACCACCTATAAGTCCTGTTCCAGGGGACCTGGTACCCTCTTCTAGCCTCTGTGGGTACCAGGCATGCATGTGGTACACGTACTTAGATGCAGTCAAGCACCAAAACACATAAAATAAAATCTAGTGAAGACATTGCTTGACTTAGCATACATCACGACTTTCACCAGTGGGAAGATGGCTTGGCTGGTAAAGTTTACACCTTTCAAGTAGGAAGACTTGAGTTTGATTCCTAGAATCTATGTAAAAGACTAGGTATGGTAGGAAGAACTTTTTAAATTTAATTTAATTTTTTTTTTATTTAGTCACTTTACATCCCTCTCAGTCACTCCTCCTACAATCTTTCCCTCCTTTCTTCTCTCCTTTTCCTCTGAGTGGATGGGTGCCCCTGGTTATCCCCCTACTGTGGCACATCAATTCTCTGCAGGACTAGGCACATCCTTTTCCATTGAGGCCAGACAAGGCAACCCAGCTAGAAGAACATATCCCACAGAGAGGCAACAATTTTTGGGATAGCGCCACTCCAGTTGTGCAGGACCCACATGAAGATTAAGTTGCACATTGGTAACAAGAACTTTTAATTCCAAGGTCTGGGTAAAAAGAGACAGGAGGATACCCTAGAGCCTATTTGATGTATACCTGCTTCTACAAGAACACACACACACACACACACACACACACACACACACAAACACCACAGGTACACATAAGATAATGGGTCTCCTTATGATATTTTCATCCACATGTTATTAAACTTTCTCTTATCTACCTCATTCACAACCTTACCCTAACCCTCTCCATGTTATTGATCCTCTCCCTCCCCACAAATGGTTCCCACTCCAGGCAGCATGGCTGTGCCCATGGAAAGCCTGAGACCAGGAGAGTTACTCTCAGTGTAAGACTGGTGAGTGTAAGCCCACTCACCAGAGCATCATGAATGGCAGTGCCAGTCTCTGCTGCCTTAGGCAGGACAAGACATAGTCTTGGAAGGTGCAAAAAACCTGCAATACCACTTTGTAGCAGGGAAGGAAATGGATTGGAGAGCAATCCCCTCCCACATAGTGTGCCCCTCCTTTCCTAATCTTCTTAGTGAACTTATACTCTTGTCTTTTTATATCGCCCAAGATGCAATTTGAATAGTGTATATGATAGGCTGGCTTTTCAAGGCAAGCTCAGGTGATTCTCCTTTAGCCATAGATGGTCAGCATCTAACTTTTACATCTCATTTTCAGGGATTTAATTCAGCGCAGACTCAATTCAGGTATCAGTGGCCTAGGGGAATTTTTCTAGAACCTTTTTGGGTTCTTTAATTCCAGTGTTGGTCAGGGCTAAATTTATTTTTCTACTGATGCTAAATATAGCAGCTGAGTATTAAACAGCAGACACTGGAAGCAGTTTGCTTTGAGATTATCAGCTCTTTATTATAATCAGTAAGCACTGAGTAACATTTCCAGAAATGTCTCAAGGACAACCTGCCTGTGGGCCATTTTTTCTACTCCATGTGCAGATCTCTATAGGACACCTTGTAGGTTCAGTGTCCAGACTGCCAAATCCTTTTGGGGCAGAGTGGAGGCAAAAAATTTCCTTCAAAACATTTAGATCTCTCTCTCTCTCTCTCTCTCTCTCTCTCTCTCTCTCTCTCTCTCTCTCTCTCTCTCTCTCTCCCTCTCCCTTTCCTCCCTTTCCTCCTTCCCATCTCCTTCTCCATCTCCCTCTCTCTTTCCTTCAGTTTTTCTTTCTTGACCTTTCCCCTTCATGGGGACCTCAACATATCCCTCCTTTATTTGAAACTTGGGACAAGGGTCAGAGGTAAATGACTGTCATCCTGCACAGTGCAGCTTTCCCAGTGAACCTGACTCTCCTAGGAGCCAGTTCATCAAACAAAGGACGCTTCCAGGTGTTAATCCATGAGAAAGGCCACATCCTCCAGACACAGTTGATACGGATACTTCTGTCATCAGTACCTTACTTAAGATCTGAGATTTTCTATGAAACTAAGTGAACACCAGGGATAGAAAGGTTTTACTGGGAAATTAATATCACAAAGAATGTTAGAAACGATGAAATTAAAGTCATGCAGATTTGGTAAAATATGTTAGACACTCTTGAGGCCATGTTGAAATTTAAACTATTTTCTAAATGGAAATGGATGTTAAGTTTCTGATTGAAAGAAGTGACATCATCCAATTATACTTTATTAGATGTCTCATGGGGCTCTGTGGTGGATGAATGAGTTGAATCCGGTCAAGATAGAGACAAGAAGACACCTTTGAAACTATAGCAAAAGTAAAGGAGGGTAGAATGGAGTCTAGGGTAGAATGGTGACAGTGGAGGTAGAGACCAGATTAGGAACACACTTGGAAGTCAGTGTTGCCAGGAATTGGTGATTAGCTGGATGAGTCTGTTAAAGGCAGATGACTCCCAGGTTTGCGATGAGAATACATGAATGTATAGAGTTGCTAGGTATTTAGAAAGGCATGAGGCTCAAGAGCTCATATCTGGAACACTGAAATTTGAAAATTTAGCAAGATAAACATTATACAATGTTAGATACGTGGCTTGAATCTCAGTAAAGAGGCCTAAACTGAGTTCAGTATTAGAACATCATTAATGGGTACAGGGATTTCAAAGTCAGGGGGCTGATGAGATTTCCCACAGGAAATAATTGAATCTCCAGTGCTGTAAGAAGAATAGTAAGATTTAGTTTGGAGGTATAGTGGGTCATTGTAATTATTTTAACTGCCTAATATCTAAGCCATCTTTCTGTGCTTGGAGAATTATATGGATGGAACTCGTAAATGGTAGATTATCCTGCACGTGGTGAGTATTCTGAGCATACTATGTGTTTATCTACAATCTCTCTTGTAGCTTCAACCACCTGCTGAACTTGTACTGAATTGAGATTCAGGAGCTAGTTGTTGAAGTGGAGGTTTTTGTTTTGTTTTTTTTCTCATAAGAAAAGCCACATCTCCCATGGCTTGTGCCAAGGCAAGTGCCTTTATGTGACTAGAACCATCTATCTCAATTGTGCTAAAGTCGGATGAACCTTGAACATGGAGCATAATAAGCATCTGCTCTGAAGCCAGCTGTGATAACTCATCTTTACAGTCAACTTAGCTGCATCTAGAGTCACCCAACAGACACGTTTCTGCCTATGGCTGTGAAGGTGTTTCCAGAGAGGTCTAACTGAAGAGAGAAGGCCCACTGTGGGTGGCATCATTCTGTAAGCTGGGGTCATGGACTGAATAAGAAGGGGAAAAGGAGAAAGCCAACTAAGCACCGACATTCATCTGTTCCTGATTCCTGACCGTTGAAGCAACAAGACAAGCCACCTAATGCTTCTGTCACTACAGCTACAACCGTTTTTTGCCACCATAACTCCCTTCTCATGATGGATGTTACCCTCAAACTGTGAGCTAAAATAATCCCTCCCTTCTTTAAGTTGCTTTGGTCAGTTAGTTTGTCACCAAAATGAGAAAAGGAACCAGCAGATCAGCTATCATTGTTTTCATTGTATGGATGAAAATGTGACTTTGCAGGGCTCCAACTACATCCAAATTCTGGGGCTGTCTTACTTCCATGTCCATGTGCTTTGTTGTATCAAAGCTAACACAGAGGATCCACAAAGACATTATACTGTATATTTAACAAGTTTGTTAAATGTGCTGACCATCTCTTTAAAACCTGTGGCAGTAATTTTTTTAAAATTATATATATTTAGCATGCTTGTCTCTCTGTGTAAGCAGCAATTAGAGAACACCTTGCAGGAGTTGATTCTCTGATCTCAGTCTTAGGGTTCAAACTCAGGCTATCAGGCTTATCAGCAAGCTCCTTTACTCACTGAGCCACACGGATGGTCTGGTGGTAGTGTGTAGATTGCTTTTGATCTGGGTATATAAAATGTAGCATTACAACATAAGATCTACACACATTTGGGGATAGATTTATATGTATGAAAATATTTTTTCTTTCTTTTATTTTAGTATTCTCTTTCAAGGTCTCAAAGTTCCTGATGGCTTTTCTTTGGCACACATTGGAGAAAACCCCCTTCAGATACTGGTGATTCTATCAAGGGAATCCATTGCTAAAGGTACCATTTCATTTGCTCAGTTACTTTGGCTATGTCTCAGAAAATGTCCGACTTTCTAGCGATAGCCTTCCTGATTTCCAGTGTGAGAGGGTTTACAGTTCTATGACAAGCAGCTGAACCTATTTCTAAAGCTGACTTGGTTTGCATACTAAGAGTCCTCTGGGATTTTGCTAGGGCTAGTTGTCCTGAGCATGTGCAGTGGCTGCTATTCCAAATGAAAGAACTAGTTTGTTTGTGCTTTAATTATCTCTTCTTACAAGATCTACCCAGCAGTATTGCTCCACGCAGCTTGAAAGAATTTAATTAAACAAACAAACAAAAACAGCCCTTGCTTTTGTTGTTATTGTCGGTCTTAGTTGCTGGAATGAAATCAGGCAACGATTGTGCCAGTACATGAAGATTTTTTTTCCCTTCTTATGAAGAAACTGCTATTAAGACTAAAGACAGAAACACTTAGGTACATAATACAAGATTTTTTTTTCCCACTTGAAGTGTCCCCTTCTTTGCAATGGGCTAGAAATGCAAATTCTGAGATGAATTTTCACCTTTGCTTTTCACAGAAAGTTCCAGAACTCTATAGGCAAATTCAAAGAGAATTAAAAGATTTACTAGGAACCCAAGTATCTTTTTATTTTGCCAGAAGAGTCTCAGAAAAGTTGACAAAAAATGTTGCAATCACATAGAAGATCAACTTTGGAAATAACTCTAAGGTCATCTGCTCTACCTGGGTAAAAGGAGAAGGGAGCGAAGGCTCAGATAAAAAATGGTTAGTAGCTAAGATGAGTTCTTCGACTTCCAGTGACATAAGATTTTATTACTAGACCAAAATATATTAGATTGTTCATTAAGCACGTACAGATTTATTGTAGGAAAATGAAAACTGAGCAAGGCCTGGAGATTTCTCAAAGGTTTGTGTTGAGTCTGATAAATTCCTAGAAATAAATGTAGGAACATAGCTCTTTTTGTCTAAGCTTCTTTTATTTCTTTTTCTCAAGTCTTATGAAACTTGGCAGAGGAAGAAAAGTAGATAAAACAGAAAGGGGAATCTGATATCTCCCCAATAGCTGAGAAACCTGTTTGCTACACTTGGGCATGAAAACTGAGTGTTGATTATTATGAATGAATCTGACGCAACACACTTTTATTAAATACCTCCTTGTTATGGGCCACTGTCTGGGACCAATGTAGATATTTAACAAGTAAGAAATTGTAACTGGCTTTTTTTTTCAAGATACATTCGATACACTTGGCTAAATCGACAGCATGCTGTGTGTATTTTTAAATTAAAAAAATGTTGTATTTATTGTTAATATGTATGTGTGCACATGATATATAAATATATGTGTGCACCTGCTGCAGACAGTGTGGAGCTCAGAGGGTAACTTTACAGACTTAATTTTCTTCTTTTACAGTGGATTCTGTGGGTCAAAATCAGTTATCAGGCTTTCTGAAAAGCACTTTACCTACTGGCCTATCTTTCATGGCTATTTTGTGTATATATATGTATATGTAATTTTAAAAACACTGAATTTTTAGTACAATGGTATGCACCTGCAGTACAGGCTACTTTGGAGACTGAGATGAAAGCATTATTACAGCCAGGAGTTCAAGGCCAGTCTAGGCCCCATAGTAAGACTTGTCTCAAAACAAAGAAAAAGCAATGGCAGCTTTGAGATATTGCTCAACATTTTAGGTAAAAAAAGATTCTTAGTGAGAAAGGAGAACTAGGCTTTCTTTCAGTTTCAAAGTCTATGTGGTACTTAAGGCCAGACATTGTAGGGTTTCTTTGCATTGATTGCTTAGGTCTCTGAGGGTGTTCTCGTAACCTCGTTTTAGATGTCACAAACAGATGCTTGTTTCTTTGCTGCAATAGATTTTTTTCTTCCATTGAGGCAATCTGACTGTAAGTCATTTTACTAAGACTGTGAGAACTGATAAGACATATTGATATGTTTATGAATATTTTTATTTTTCCATTATCTAAATAACTGTTGAGCATCTCTAACGTTTTGGGTGCCAGGTGCCTAGCAGAGAGGAAAACGTTAAAGCCTGGTTTATGAATTCATGTATTATGATTGGTGCTCTATAGAAGCATAAAATGGTTGAGAAGTTCTTAAAACTTTTAAAATAGAAACTCACTGTTGTGTGTGAGGGTCTTTGAAGGCCGTTTTAATAACATCACTATAGGGTACTTCCTAATAGCACCTATGGGGACAAACCAAGTCCCACTTATTTTATTCCTTTAAAGCATACGAATAAGAGCATGGAGACATTGCTCAATTAGTAAAGTGTTTGCCTTGCAACCATGAGGATCTGAGTTTGCTCTGCTCAATCCATGTTAAAAAAAAAAAAGAAAGAAAGAGAGAGAGAGAGAGAGAGAGAGAGAGAGAGAGGAGGAAGAAGGAGGAAGGAGGAGAAGGAAGGAAGGAAGGAAGGAAGAAAAAATGGGTATAGTGGCACACACTTGTAATTCCAGTACTAGTAAGGCAGGTTCCTGGGCCTTGCTGGCCAGCCAACCTAACCTACTAGCCTCAGTCCTGTAAGGGACTTCTATCTGCAGAATAATCAATAAACCAATGGTGGATAGAATCTAAGGAATGATACCTGAGATTGTCTGTGGCCTCCATATGCATGCACGTACAGATGCAACCTACCCACAGGAACACTATGTGCGTGCATACACACAAACATACACTTAAAATCCATAGACAAGCTTCCATAGTTTGACTTGCCTATAATGCAAGACTTGAGAGAAAAACGAAGAAGAATTGCAAGCCCAAGACTCACCTGGGCTATCTAGTGAGACATTGTTTCAAAGACAAAACAAACATCAACACCCAAAACCAGACAAACATCTTGGAATGGACCGCAGTTGAAGAATTAGAAGCTCCAAGGAAATCAGTAAATGCCTGGGAGATCTTTAATGTTATGATATTTGGGTCTAGATCAATCAGGTATAAAGGACGTGAGTGTTGATTGAAGAGTGAAGTCAAACGGCAGCAGGTATGAAAGTGCAGATCTTTACAGGCAGGGCAGGGATGAAGGGCCCTGGTGAGGAGGGGAAACCAAGAAACACTGAGTGGAGGGAGAACGAGGTGAGATGTAAGAAGGGCAAGGAAGATAAACTCAAGTGCAATGCATCGGACAGCAGAAGGGATCTTGCAGATCCTTTGGAAGAGACTTTGAGAAGCCAAAATAACCAGTTGATCTAGTTTCAGCTGGAAAAATAACGTGCAGACCTGTTATTGCATGTGAGCCAATAGCTTCTACTTTGTCTTACAAATATATGTTGAAGTATCGACCAATTTTGTAACTATTAAGTATAATCTAATTTAGCCTTTTTTTTGGCTCTGATTAATTTATTTATAATCTCAGGATTACACCTTAGTTCAAACTTTGCAGTATAATTTTGAAGAACAAAGTGCAATGTCTATAAAACATTAACTTCTTACACTTCGGAAAGTCAGTCTTATATATTATGTCACGTTTAAATAAATCAAACATGGACCCTCAAACCTCTACCCCACTTTCTAAATATAGAGCTAGGGAAGTATTTTGCTGAGGCTGGGTGCACACCCCTTGGTAGCATGGGTTTGTAATTGAAATGTTGACACGACCTTAAAGCATCACAGTGTGAGCAGTGTTGTTCTAATAAATCTTGTCCCTAATCCTCAGAGAGGACCTAAAGAAGAGATTCACTTTCTGTATCAGGTTTCATTTACTGAAAGGCTTCTGAAGATAAAGCTCATAAACTATGGAGGGACAGATACAATGTGGGCTAAAGGGTTAAAGGGCTGGAGACAGCTCTGTAATTCTCAGAAATGGGAAACAGATGTTGTTTGACATTTTGAAGCACAGTTTCCTTCTCCTTCGCGCACTTTCTTTGGCTATCGCGCTTTTCAAAGCAAAGATGTATTACTGTAAATGAGAGTCGCTTGGCAATGAGTTTCCTGCTTAGAGTACAGAGGGGCCTAATATTAAGACTAATTTTTATTTAATGCAGTGTCTTTTCACATAAATGGAATCACAAATTGCATTTGAAAAGCGAATGGCCTTGGTAGAGTTTATCACGAAACCCAGAGAATTAAATCACACCTTACAAAAAATGAGTAAATATAATTGGAAGGAAACATTGCTTGAGCCTTGAACTCTCCTACATATTAATTTTGGTTGCTAAGGTAACTGCCCTGATTTGTGCTGACTTCAGGTAAACTCTGTGCAGATAAACACCTGCAGCTTCACACCTGCAGGCACAAGTTGGGATTGAGGACCTGGTTTTATGTTTCAAGAGAGAGTGTTAAGAAGGATGGCAAATGATTCGTACATGGGATGGATCATCTTGGAGGACAAGATTCAAGATGAAACTGGGCACCCAGGGCCCCAGGGTGTCATCAGATAGAAACTTGCAAGACAAGTGGAGAGTTAGCTTCCAAGGAGATGGATGGAACAGAAGAAATGAAGCCAGCAACAAGGTGAGCATACTCCAAGCTGGGGAAAGCACACACGTCTGTCTCCTGAGTGTGTATCTCAGCACTACAAGTGGTATCAGTTTTGTCTTCTCAAAAGATTAAAGCATGGACCATAGCGGCTGGCTATTTACAGAGACCAGGGAAAACTATTGGTTAAATAAGAGGTAAAGTTAATAATATGGACTGAGCAATGTGACACAGGATGGCTGGTGCTGGATTTCCCCATGTGTACTGGGCCTATACTCTGAAGCTTAGTCTGCAAGAGTACATGCAATTAGAAGGGGAAAAATACTGAGTCAGAACCATGCAGTGTTTTATGAGGTAGAAATCTGGACTGAGCCATGACCTGGGGTAGACTGTATTGAGACTGGTCTGATGATTACAGCCACTCAGGGACTGGGGAAGGGAGAACAGCATCTGTGCCCACAGCAGGACTGCATATAGACTCTCCCCACATACAGTTTTCATTCCTTTGTTTTTGAATCTTTCTTATTTTGCAGACACTTTCCATTTAATGGAACCATGTTGTCTTGTCTGATAGCCTCTCCTCTTTGTGGTAAGCTTTTTTAAAGAGCAAAGCTTGACTTGGAGTTGGGGTGTCTGACTGCTTCAGTTTCCCAAGGAATAGAATTGTTTTAGGTTTGTTTGCTGACTTTCCTTGCCTGTTTCTCTTTTCATTCTACCTTTAGCTGGAACTGTCACATGTATCCTCCCACTTTATCCTCATCTTTTCTCTGGTTTACTAACTTTCCTCTCTTCTATGCTTTCTATATTCCTTGAATATGAATCTAATTCTGGTCTTGCTCGGATTAACCCTTTCTGTTCCAAGTCTTAAGAACTAATGTCTTAGAATACACGCAATACTCTTTTATTGCATGTGGTGGGGGTGCCTGGACTTTATTTTACATATGACAACACTCAAATATGGGAGAAGAGCCATCTTTGACCCTTATCACAATCTTCACGAAACCTGTTCTGTTACTGCCCTTCAATTCTCATCTGGTAAGACTTGAAGCAGGACAAACGGCCTCTGGGGTTGTATGCAGGGTGTCTTTTGTCCTCATCGAACAGGCTGGTCCAGGGCTCTGGGTTTTCAGTCACTTCTCTCCATGTGACTTGTTAGTGGATGAGAAAAATTTGGCCTTCAGGGCAGCTAAGGTCCCCATAGTGGCTTTGAGGGGCAACTGAGATAAACTCTGGACGCACAACAGACAACCTGGTAATAAGAGTCTAATGTGAATTTAAAAAGAACACAACTCCTGAATCAAGTCAAAGTGAACCCAGACAGATTAATGAAATAAATAAGAAAGTGAATATATGACCTGAAGGAATTCAATGAAGAGAAAGAAAAGCTGAAAAAAAGAGAAAAAATAAAACACTGATTTTCAAATGTGAAGCTCCAGAAGTCAAATAAGAAACTCATCAGAAAGTCTCATCTGTAAGATGGGTCAAATAGAAGACAGACTATCTGGGCTTGAGGCTAAGTAGATGGATTAAACCAACTGAGAAAATCCAGTGATGAAGTAGTAAGATTGTATGAACAGACCATATGGAATCTATGGGAAACATGAAAGACCAAATCTATGAATCATGAGCACAGAAGAGGAAGTTAAAGCTTAAGAAACAGAAAATATTTTCAATAATTTGGTAGTAGTAAATACCCAAAATCTGGGTAAAGAGATGGCTGTCCAGATACAAGAGACATTTAGAACACAGAACAGACAAAACCATAAGATATCTCCTGTAATACTGTAGATATCCAAGAAAGAATGTTGAAACTTGCGTGGGGACGCAACAATTCATCTATAAAGGCAAATCAACCAGAATGACAGATTTCTCACCAGAAACTCTTAAAAATCAAGCATAATGTATTTGAAGCTATAAATGGCAATAATTTATATATAATTTATATATAATTGTGGATATAGATTACTATATCCACAAAGCTTTCCTTCTTATCATTCTTTCTATGATAAGCAGAAACTACAGGAACTTGTGGCCACTAAGCCAAGAGTGCAGAAGATCCCTGAAGAAATCTTACAGAGTGAAGAGAAAGATAAACACACCCATCAACTCACAGGAAATAATACATCTAAATAATAAAGAGGCAAGTGAGGATCAGGAAAATAACATATTTTAAAAAGAACAAGATGATAGGGCACATCACATGCCTTTCAATAAATTTCAAAGTTAATATCCTCACTTTACCAATCAAAAGACCCAGAATAGCAGATTTGGAAAAAAAAAAAACCCAAGACTTATCTGTTGCCTCTAAAAAATCACCTCAGTGACAAGGACAGACCTTTGTTAGGGTGAAAGAATTAGAAAATATATTCCAAGCAAACAGTCTTCAAAAAAGTAAGTGTAGCTATATTAAAATATGTGACTGAGATTTGGAATCACACTAGAAGAAATAATGTTACTTCATACTGATTAAGGGGAATATCCATCAAGAGGGTGGTCCAGGGACCAAGAAAGATGAGTCATCAAGCACAGGCAAACGCACTACAATTCTGGTGGACTCAGTCTGCCCCTAGAATTCATGAACTTTGCAAAATGATCCTCTGAACTCCACACATGCACTGTAGAACACACACACACACACACACACACACACACACAAACTGTAAAAAATAATAGAAGAAAATAAACACTCTGAATAATGCAGCAGGATATAAAACCAATATACAAAAGTCCAGTAGCCTCTTTGTATACCAATAGCAAAGATGCTGAGAAAGAAACAAGAAAAGCAGCTCACTCACAATAGTTTAAACAACAACAATACCAATAGCTGGGAATAAAGCTAAATAGAAATGAAAGATCTGGATGATTTTCAGTAAATATTTCAAAACACAGGAGAAAGAAATTAAAAAGATCATAGAAAACAGAAATCCCCTAATCTTCAACACGAGGCAGAATATTGAAAATGGCTCTATTACTAAGTCACATCTAGATGTGACTATCAAATCCCTATCAAAATTCCAATGTTCTTCACAGAAATAGAAAAAAAAAACCCTTAAAAATCATATGGAAGTCAGAAGACCAGAGAGAGAGACAGGGGACAGAGACAGAGAGAGAGGGGAGAGAGAGAGAGAGCGCAATGATGGAGATAATACCCTCTCTTAGCTCATGTTATACTACAGAGCCACAGTGACAAAACAGAATGGTTGACTCAGTAGACATGAAGATCCAGAAAATAGAATAGAAGACAGAATTAAACTCAGACAACTATAGCTATTTGATTTATGACAAATATTTCAAAAATGTACACCATAGAAAGACATTTTCCTCAGCGCTGGTGCTGATGAAGCTTGACATCACCAACAGAAGCTCGAAACAAGTCCATTTCTCTCATTCTGTATAAGCATCAACTCAATTCATTAAAGACCTGAACATAAGACCTGAAACTCTCAAACTGTAGAGTAAACATATTGGGTATAGACACTGGGAAAGTCTTTTTGAAAAAGACCTCAATTGCTCAGAAGAAAAAAAATACCAAGAATTGACAAGTGGAATTCCATGAAATTGAAAAATCTTCTGCATAGGAAACAATTGCATAGGGAAACAGCCTAAAAAACAGGAGAATTTTATTTTGCTAGCAATACATCTGACATATTATTAATCTATAGTATATGTAAAGAACTAAAAGTACTATACAGTAAAAAACAATTTAGTCAATTAATGGGCTAATGAACAGACCATTTTCAAAAGATGAAGTACAAATGCTCAGATGAAAAACATGCTCAGTGTTCTTAGCAGTTAAAGTGAAACTACATTGAGATACCAAATCATTCAGACAGAATGGATCTCAGACAAAATAGCAAGTACTGGAAAAAATATTGATGGGAAATGATCCTTAGACACAATTATTGATAGGAATGCCAATTAACTACTATAGAAATATGTATGGATGTTCCTCAAAAATAGTTACCACGTTGCCCAATATATAAAAATCTAGGTATGTACCCAATGTGTCATGTCCAGCAGGGCATTAAACAGGGGTCCGGGGAGGTCACCTGAAAGAGAGTGAAGGTGGGGGGGTAACAGGCAAAGACGCAAAGAATGACGATCTGTCTATAGTCTGATCAGATCGCCATTTTTACTTTTTCACACAGGGGTTATATACACAAAAAAGGCAGGATGTGGGGAAGGGGATGACGCAGGAATGTGGGTATTCAGGGGGAGTACAGATATTTTCCAGAACAGAGTATCAGGGGGATGAAAAGGGACATGTCACTATGACTCTAACTATGATTCACTTGTCCGTATCTAAGTTGGTACTATCCACCAAAGCTACCTATCTACAAGGTCTATTTATTCAGCCTGGCAATTTTCCACCAAAGCTGCTTGTTTACAATAATTCTAGCTATCTGTTTCAGTGTTTTTCTACAGAGACCCAAGACTTGGTGCTAGCAGGCATATATGTCAGGCCTATTGCTGACTTTAGGCCTATGGCTGATTTTAGGCCTTCAGTGTATAAGCAGGGCTTCCTCTGACACCAATGGACTCTAAGTCAATATTTCACAGAGATACTTGTATATCACAATTAAGGAAGCATTATTCAAAAAATCCAAGTGATAGAATCAGTTTTGGTCTCCCTCCACAAATGAAGGGATGAGAAAAATGAAGTATTATACAGACATAAATAGGAATAAAATGTCATTTGTTTGAAAACAGATGAGACTGGAGATTGTCAAAAAGACAAACATGTTTTTCACTCATTTGTGAATCCTAGATTCCACATAGCTATGTAAAACACACAACACACAACAAGTACATATACGTGTGTGCATATAGAGTATATATAACCAACCTGTTGAGAAATATATATATGCATACATATATATGTATATGGATGACATGGAATATGTGTGACACATGTATGACACATATAAGGTCATATTTATGTATAACATGAAGTTAAAAATAAACATTGAAGGAAAGAACCTAGTGAGAGAGGAAAGGAACAAGAGGAGAAAGAAGAGGATCAGGAGTGTAAGTATTATCATCAACATTTACCATATACTTGACAGAAATGGTCTTTATTAACTTCTGAATTACGTATATTAATACACATGCCAAAAGAGACATGGGAAGGGAAGCAAGCAGAAAAATTAAAGAAATATGAACTAAAAGTTCATATTTGAGATTTATACCATGGAATGAGATTTATAAAAACTACTAATATATACTCCAATTTGAAATATTAAAAGCACATATATACAAACCCAGGAGGAGCAAATCAATTCTAAGAGCATTTCTACAACTTTTATTTTTGTTCAACCAGAACAAAGCCAATGCCTTCAGTGGGTAATGCCCTGATGTAGCTTTGTTTGTACAGTATTATTTTGTTTGGTTGTTTTGTTATTGGGCTTACTCTGTAGCCCAGGCTGGTCGTGTTATTCCAACCTAAATGAGTTTGAGCAAGCAATCATTCTGGCCTCGGAGTCTTCAGTTTTAAAACCATCTAAGAAATAGCTGATATCTTTTGAGCTCCTTGGTTCTGACTCAACATCTTAGCAGCAGCAAATATGAATTTTATGTCAGGTCATAACCCTTACCTGCTCCAGTTGCTTTGAAAACATAAGCAACTATACAGCGGTTCTCAACCTGTGGGTCACGACCCCTGTGGAGGTCGCATATCAGGTAGCCTGCATATCAGGTATTTACATTATGATTCATAGAAGTAGTAAAATTACAGTTATGAAGTACAATAAAATCATTTTATGGTTGGGGGGTTGCCGCATCATGAGGAACTGCATTAAAGGGTCACAGCATTAAGGAAGGCTGTTTATTCTTAAAGTTAATGATGTTTGAAGGAAAATTAATCTTCAGTAGAGCTAGGAAAATATAATGTGCATGGAGTTCTTGCTTAGGCCAAGCACACCATGGAAACTTACAGCTCAGGTAGGCAAGCCTGCTTGCATCAGGTATCATAGTGGGCTGAACTATTTTATTCAAGGCAATCATCATACTCTTTTTGAGTCTATTGTCAGGAGTTTATGCGCAATGTCTACACTATGCTCCAGGGCCTGAGGCAGAACTATTAACTATAGAAATAACACTGCTTTTTTTTTTTTCAAGACAGAAAACAAAAGCCTTTGTTTAGTGGCATGAAAACATATATGCCCTACTCAGAACCTTGCAAGATGATAATCTGGAAACTGCTAACAGAATACGCTCTGGCATGGCCTTTCTTCACACTCTTATCATTGTCATCAGATTTCTGTTGGTTGCCAGAACTTGAGTTTCTACAAGCTGGCAATGCTGCCCTGGGCACTCCTGTAGCCTAATGAGAATGAAGCAATATGGCAGATCTTACTACCCCAAGGGGCAGAATGCCACCTATGCAGGGGTCACTTTCAGGAAACCTGGGAGAGGACAGAAAAGTAACTGAGATGAGATGTTGAGCTGGACAAGAACCAAAGGGCTTGAATATTGCAATTTCAGATACAACACAGCATTAACAAGGTACATATGCTGATAATATTGTTCCTCCCTTACGAAGGCTAAGGACTATTGCCTGTCCTTTATGTGTTTTGCACTGAAGGTCTACTAGGGTTTCTTGAGTAATAAGTTGTATACACTTTCCTGAGAACTTGGCATTCCTGATGGAGGCAGAGTCCTAGTTAGCTACTTCCAGGGAACCTAAAACTTATTTTAACTACTGATGTTGAAATCATATAGTAGAGCTGTGAAAAGACCCTTGAACTAAAAGCATTGGAAGATTCACAGTCAACCACGTGCCTGAATCGGGTCAAACGAATTCTTTTCTCTGGGTTTAGTTCTGTAAAATGCAAAAGGTGGGTTAGATGAGCTGTAAGATCCTTTTCAGCCTCGCAGTTCTCCATAATTATTCTTTTAAGGTGAATATTGCTTAGTACTTTCCAGCTCCCCCCTGGCAATCCCTGATATGCATGCATGGAAAGACAGCCCATCCGAGCAAGGATTATTGAATAGCTCTTTGCTCTGCAGTGACTTGTCGCAATAAGTGTTGCACAATGTTCAGTGAGAATTTTAGTGCCTTATTTTCATACCTTTTCTGCCAGAAGATGCTGTTTGCCCCAAGAAAGCAAGGCCTTGCTCCTTCACCTCCTCTGGGGTTTTTGTTTATGCTATTCCTTCTCAGTGAAGCCTTTCTTAAACATTATGCTAATCGAAATCCATTATCACCTCATCATGTCCTAGCCGCTTTCTCTGGCTCTTACATACTGTTATCAGACCTGCACATTCATGAGCAACAACCACATATGTAATCTAACACATGGAACTTACTAGAAGAGAGAGCTAGGCTATGTAACACACCTGTAATCCTAGTTCAAGGTCATTTTCAATTATATTGAGAGTTCAAGGCCAACTTGATATTCCACCACCACCCCCCCCACCTCTCTCCAAACTGAAGAACAAACAGAAGTAAAAAAGAAAAGTCCTTTTCAGCAAGGAGGTAATTCCAAGAAGTTATAGCTTCTGGAGTTATGAGCTATATTTATGTCCTACCAAATTCATACCTTGAAGGACTCACCTTGCTTACTTCTGAATGTAACTGTATCTGGAAACAAGATCTTTTAAGAAGTTACTAAGATAAAATGGAGCCATGACTAGTCCCTAATCCAATCTAATCAGAGTTCTTATAAGCAGAGCAACTTTGTTAGGCATAGTAGCTCATACCTCTAATTTCATCACTTGAGAGGCTGAGGCAGGAGGATTGTCTGAGTTATGTGTTGACTTTCAGGTCAGCTTGAGCTACAGTCTGAGACTTTGCCTCAAAACAAAACAACAAACAACAAAACAAAACAAAACAAAACAACAGCACCAAAAACCCCACAAAACAACAAATAAAAGGGAGAAGAAAAAGATGACCATGACACCAAAATATACATATGCAGTATTGATTAGCTCTGTCATGGAAGACAAAATACCTGGTGACTGAAACAAGGGATGACTTAGCAGGACTGTGAGGCCAGACTGCCTGGTTTCAAGTCTTGTTACGCCACAATAAGTTGTGTGATTTTTGACAAATGATTACATTTCCATTTCTTTATAGGCTGATGCATGGCATTTAGCTATTATTACATATGTGTTTACCATCACTTTTGCTTTATGACAAAAATAGTCTATTTCTGGGCTTCACAGAATACAAATGAAATAATCTAATAGTGATCACTAGTATTCATTGATTTACTACTATTTGCAAGATATTGATAGGCATTTTATAAGAAATTGTTATTTGCCTAGACAATACGATGACATAGGTATTATTGTACTACTACATAAACAAGAAATTGAGATCCAGAAAAAGTCCACTGACATTCAATAATCTTGTCAAAATTTACCCATAGGTCTAATTTTCAAATGCATTTCTTTTTAGTAGCACATCCTCTTTGGTCTTGCTCTGCATAAGGGCTCAGGGTCTCTTTAGACAGATGCCAGCACTTGAGATACCCATGCAACTTCCAAATATCTCATATTTGTATAATTTTAATTTCTATTTTACAAGAATATTAACAGGAATTCATTTGTTGCCGATGCTATAGTTCATTGGCATAAAAAACATGTAAGTCTTTTGACTACGACAGATTCACTCAAGGCTCAGTGAATAGTTCAGGGAGAGGTTGGTTTTTTTTTTTTTTTTCTTTTTCTTTTCCTCCTCCACTATCTTTGGCCTGTAAATGCCTCATTTGTCAGTAGATAGAGAAAATAACTTTCACAAGATATGGCATGAGTGAATTGATGGTGACCTTGTCTCAGGGGGAAGCACGGTGAATGATAGGAAAAATGAGACAATCTATTTTGAACAGAGTTCACCATCAGCAAGAGAATTCCCATGTGTCGTTCAGGCTGGGTTTTGTTGTGGGAAGAGTCAGAAAGACCATAGCACTAGCAGTCACATTCTGTTTACGTCTAACTTGTCAATTAGCTACTATCCCAGTGAGGTTCAAATGCACCTGGGCACATGTAGTTGTAGTGATGGGCATTGGAGGTGGGGTTCAATCTGGGCCTCTATGGAAGAGTAATCCCTAAGAGTAGAAAAGAAAGTACTCCAATTCATTGTCACCAAAGCCTTTATTTGACTCTAAATATGATTGGGAATGAAATACTGTTCCTTGGAACTGCTTTTAAACTCTAAGACAACCTCTAAATTTTGTTTTCTGGATGTGTGCTCTATGCATGAGTATGTATGTTTGAATGTTGGGCACGGGTATGTGTGTGTAAACATCTTCCATCACTATCTTGTTCTTTGAGACACAATCTCAAGTTAAATCCAGAGTTTGCTAACTAACTAGAACAGCTAGTGGACTTGCCCCAAGGATACTCTGACTCTACCTTCTGAACATTAGAATTGCAAGTGGGTCACCGTACCCACCAGCATTTATGTGGGTTATGGAAATCTAAACTCAGGTCTGATATAGCATGTCAGATAACAAATATATTGCACCATGCCAATAAAATTTCTTGCTTTAGTATTGAGGTTTGCAAGACATGTTTTCATGCTATCTCGATAATAGTGTAAGTGATGTATTTATCCAATTTTGTGAGTGAAAAACCTAAACCTGATGAAACAAACAACTTATTTACATCAACAGCAAAAGCATTATCCATTAAGACGTTTCCTCAATCCATGAGTTCCTGGAGTTGTAACCACAGGTATTTCTAATGATTTCTTTCTTGCCTATCTTTATTTCATCATAATATTCTTCTGAATGGGCAATTGGAGGATATAGATCTCAAGACTTATATAGTTTTATCTTTTTGTTATGTTAAATGATGTTCATAATGTATTCCACCTAATATTATGAATTTTCCAGTCTTATAGGCAAATGATTTGAGACCAGCGAGAAAATTCAATTGAGCCTCCTCTTTCAGGACACAGAAGGTCATTATAGAATACAATGCAGGAGATGCTCTTCTTTCAGTTCAAGTATATTTTGTTTCGTCATCTTAACTAATACTGTGGATGACTACATACTATTTTCATCCTTAGCTGTGCAACTATTTCTTCCTATGGCCTTGCTTCATGAAATAAGCATCACTATGCAGCTGAAATGGTTCTACCATTGCAAGGATAATAGCACATTTCAAATATACACAGTCTAAAAAGCAGCAAGTATTAGATTTCAACCCACAAAATGCTAATTATAATATTTTTAGCATTTCTTACCTATGTTGCCTGTCCATAAAAATATGGCATGTCAGATTATAAATATATTGCATAACGGCAATCATAGTTGTTTTTTGCTTTAGTGTTGAGAATTTTGCAAGACATGTTTTCATACTATCTCGATAATAGTGTAAGTGCAATTTTGTGAGTGAAAAAGTCTAAACCTGAGGAGCAAAACAACTTACTTAAAACTATACAGCCGGCAACAAAGGCAGAATTAAAGCAAAGTTGTAAATCTTGAGGTGGGCACCTTCGTAATTTTGTAAGGATCACAGGGAGGGCAGGTAGAGTTGAATTGGCAAATAGTCAGATATCATGGACCAGTGTCCCCCTACACAAGATATTTCCCTGCTTTTCTTTATAGATATCATGAACAAGATGCTTTGTACTCAGTTCTATATAGATTGTAGAAAACAGAGATCTAATTGTAATAGAACTACAGTTGTCTTCTATTTAAATCTCTTGCTCTCTCTAGTTAGAACTGATGCACGGAAAGTCTCAGCTTTTGTGTTTCTAGTAAACACTCAGATTTTTTGATGTGTGATGGTGTAGATGGGTGTGTGCGTGCACTAACCAGTGAGAGCTTGTATGGAGGCCAGAGGTCAGCACTGAGTGTCTTCCTTTGCTATTGACATTCTTGTTTTTTAAAATCTTTGGTGTGTGTGTGTGTGTGTGTGTGTGTGTGTGTGTGTGTGCATGTATTCACGAGTGTGAATGGGGATGCTCACTTCCTGCTGTGTATGTGGAGGTCAGAGGATAATTTCAAGTGTCAGTCCTCTAGAGAATGTCAGACCTTTCACCAGGAGACAGCATCTCTTGTTCTCTACTGCATATGCCAGCCTCGCTGGACCACTATTTTTTTAGAGATCCTCCTGAACCAGTACCCCCTAACCTCTGAGACCTAAGGACAATAGATGCACAGTTCTGCCCTGGGTTTCCGTGTGTTTGTGGAAGCTGGGAGACAGACTCACACACTTGCCTGGCAAACATTTGATTCACCGAGCCACCTCCTCAACCTTCCACTGAATTTTCTGAGACAGGGTCTCTCACTGAACACACACTCACCATCTTGGAATTTGGCTGGATTGACAGCCAGTGAGTCTCTGGCACCTGCCTGTCTCTTCCCCAGCCAGTTCTGGGGTTACAGGCACATAGAGTGTCGCTCCCTACAGTGGGGGGTTTCAAGGTCAGGTCCTCATGCTTCCATAGGAAAAACTTCCACACTGAGTTATCTCCCCAGCCCTCCGTTTCATATTTTTATGGGAAAATCCTTCCAATTTTTTTTTATGGCTCCCTGGTTTCTCAATGAAAGTCGCACAGTATCTCTTTTGTTTCCATAAAGTGGCATGCTTATAGAGATAGATAAACCGTAAAATTATAGGGTGGATGTGTAATTACCTCTACTTTCTAAACCACAGGGTAGTATACGAGGCTGTTTCCTTTTGAGTATGATAGAGTTAATTGTTATTGCTGTGTTATCACAGAGAATTAACTTAAGAAAACCCAACTAGCCTACCTAGCAATTCAAGATTGCTTGCCTAACACCTAGTCTGTGTGCGATAAATTGCGATAAGCATTCATGAAAGGTGCAGGCTGCCACGGCCGTGGTTATAACCCATCACATTGTTATTGCTTATGTTCAGATGGGGATTACAGAGCTCATAAAAGCCTTAGGGCTGCTTTAGTGGGCCGAGGCTGAGGTTTTGAAATACCTGAGGCTTCACGTAGGTTCCGAGCCCTAGTGTGGTTGACTCAAATGAAGCATCACTCAGAAAGCCCGCTCTCTCTCTCTCTCTCTCTCTCTGTGTGTGTGTGTGTGTGTGTGTGTGAGTGTGAGTTAAGAAAGAGAGCTGAAAGCTTGATTTCTTGATGCATCAAAGTGTACCTGGGGCATCTGGTGAAGCCAGTGGAAGTACATTTAAGTTCACTGAACAAGACAGCCAATTACTGGTATAGTGGGAAAACGGAAGAACTGGTTTGGAAAAAGTGAGAACTCTTGTTCTTCTCCTCCCTTTCTCACCTATCACCTAGTTCTAAGAAATGTCTGGAGCCAAAGTTTGGATCATTTCTCTCCGCTTGTTAAGCACATCTGAGTTTTGGAAGAGTGAGCAGCAGCTATCCTTCCAATTATACATTGTACCTGAATCTGTGAATCTATGTTCCATGGTATCAGTCTATCTGTGTATCATCATATCTGTGTATGCCTATTTGTGAAGGTGTGTATCTCCCTTTACATCTTTATGGAACATGCTGGCAGGAATAGGTCCAGATTACTAATTCAAGTCTGGAGTTCATGGATAACAAGAGGAAGACAAAAGAGGGCCTAAATTGTTTAGGGCCCGAGGCTCCAGAAGCTTTCAGAAATCGTGCCATATTTTCTATCCACATGGGTTCTGTGCTGCCTGGTGTATCTATTGGTTCCCATGGTTACTGTGTAGAGAAGAAGAAGAAGAAGAAGAGTTTCATAGTAACTAAGAAATGGACATTTAGAATGGTTTCACAGACAGACTTTCTCCCTTGTTCTTTCAACTCACACGGTTCCATCCATTCTTCTGGTCAGACATTTCCGACAGCTTAGCTTGCTGTCCTAAGGCCTCTGAGGACTTTCTTTTGATTCTGTTCACAGGGGCAGGAAAGGTCTCAGCAGAGGTCCCACTAGAGAGGTTGCTTTTCTTAGAGATGGATTTGCCAGTTTCCCGTTCTGTCCCATTTCTTGGGCTAGTTTACTTTTAATGATCACAGGTTTCCCCTCATCTTAGTCTCTGGGCATGGCTTGGTGTCATTCTCTGGTAGACTTCTTCAGTTTCCCATAAAAGAAGCTGTTCCCTCCAATGGGCCTTTATTCCATAATTGATCACTGTTGCAAATAAGGACTGTCCCAGTTTTACATTCCTGACTACCGCCTGAACCAGAACTTTCCTCTCTGCCCTTTACCAAGAGCGTTACTAATTTTCTGTAGCAGTGTGCATGGCATTCTTCACTGATTATCTTTTCCCAGACACTCACTATCCTACCCCCATGAGACCTCACCACTTAAAATCCTGCCATAAAAGAAGTCTTTATACTGAATTGCTTTACATTTAATTTAAAAAATAAATGCGCATTTTTTTTAAAAAAAAGATGTATTTATTTTATATGTATGAGTGCTCAGTCTGTATGTACACTTGTATGCCAGAAGAGGGCATCAGATCTTGGTATGAATCGTTGTGAGCTGCCATGTGGTTGCTGAGAATCAAACTCAGTACTCCTCCCTGGAAGAGCAGACTGTTCTTCACCGCTGAGCATCTCTCCAGCCCCCACAAATTCTTTTGATAATAAAAAGAAACCATTTCCTTGTCCTATAATCTTACTTTGATTAGTGTGTTAGCATGAAGTCTTTCCCCAATTGCTTATTTCTTATCTATGTGTGTCTTCATATGTTAAGCAGGATGTTTCCTTAGTCACATTTTAATTGCTCTGAAGAAAACTGATAAAACAACTCAAAGAAGTATGGGTTTATTTTGGCTCACGGTTTGAAAGTACAGTCTCTTGTGGCTTGGAAGGCTTGGCTGCAGGATCTGAGGGTAGACAGTCACTTGGCATCCATTGTCAGGAAGCAGAGAGAGATGAATGTTGGTGCTTAGCTCACTTCCTGCTAACTTTCCAATAGTACCCCAGCACATGGGAATCACACCATCTACATCCAGAGCAAGTCTTCTCTCCTCAGATGAACCATTCTAGAAACATCTGATAGATACATCCATAAGTGTTGTATGTCTATGGTGTAGAGCGTTTATTTTTCTTTACACTACTGAGTACCCCACAAATCTCAAGGCTTTCTGTTCTGGCTCTAGAAACTGACACTATTCCCAACCCTGTGTGGCTGTCAAGCATTATAGCCTCTATCTAACTAAGTCCTTATGGTGTGGTTCTTTCCCTAGCCATGGGGAACTTCTCATGTGCATAGACTGACCACAAAGAAGATGAATATTGTCATGGACTGTGCATATTTCTGGCATTCAATTTATAGTCAACTCTCTTTGATACTTTGTACTTGGAACATTAATTGTCTTTGTCCCTCAGCACATCAGTTTCTTTTCCCCAACTCATGGATATTGTAAGTTCTGCCTACATTGTGCTACTCAGCACTATGGCCTGGAAAGTTTCTGATGGGATTCCTGTAAGTTTTGATTCTTCTCATCTTTCATGTACCACTGCCTTTTACTGCCAGGGAGAACTGGTTTCATACACCATGAGTTCATACACTTTTGTCCATTTCTTTCCTTGTTGCTGTAGATGGGACAGAAACCTGGTTCCACCATTCCATCTTGACTGGGTTAATTAATTTAAAATTGTATTTCTCATATTTGTCTGAGGAGATATGATGATTAGGCTAGACATAAGTCCAATTCACCGATATTCTCTCAATACTTTTATCTTTTAGAGTTATTTTTCCTTCCTTTGAGAAAAATCGCAAATTGCTAAAGCATTGTGATTCATCCAGATTATAAACTAATAATATTTCATTGCTTTCCTTTTACATACTCCTCAAAGTGTTAAGGTTATTGTAATAGAATTTTACTACTAGTCTGCAAATGTCCTTGGCAAACTGTGCACTGCCATGTTTGGTTCTATTATATCTCATTACATGTAACATGTTTCATTATGTATAGCACTTGAACAGAGCAGAGCTTACAAAGGGATGCTATTTGAAAAGGTCTGACTCATATATCTCATATTTTGTATTCATGGACAATGTTACTATTGTCCTCTCCCATTTGATTTTTTTTCTTCTTCCTATTACCCTACTGCATGCCAAATTGAATTAACTGCATCTCTATTAATTTGTTCTCATCTATGTCTCGTTTGCATTTCTGTTTCCTACTTTAGAAAATATCTTTTAAAATAGCCTAATGTTACACACCACCACACACCACCACACACACACACACACCATACCCACATGTATACACACATGTATACACACACACACACCACACACACACACAACACAGAGATACACATTATATTGCTATTAACTGGTATCCACCATACAGTGCATGTAGTGAATTAGATAACTAAAAGAAATATTAGTCCTTATTCCAACTGAACCTTTGTAGCCTTTGACAAAAATCTCCCTTTTTGTCATCTCTGTCTATTGTCTGTAGACTCTCGCGACCATGTTCACATGGTACTGTTTTTTTTCATGCTTTATTTCACTTAGCATCATGTTCTCTAGTTTCATATGTGTTATGAGTGACCGAATTTTGCTTTTTTGATGTCTCATTCATTCATTCACTCATTCATTCATTCATTCAGAAGGCATTTTAGCAGTAGGATTGAGATGATTCACACCTCTGTTCTTTGATGGGCTAGGTGACAGAAGCCTTTACAAGCATAGAAAATGGGTGCGATGGAGATGAGAAGCCACTTAAATCAACTTTGTCAAAGTACTCCTACATGAACACAAACTTTCAGGGGCTTGATTTGGTATCTACTTATGACGGTAAAGAGAGGAAACATAATTCATGCTTCAAGGCTTGGGAAGGGGAAGAAAATCATGTTAGAATGTTTTTGATGTTTCCTCTTGGAAAAATCCATGTATCATACATTATTTTATGGCTTTCTATATTGAAGGCTAACCTTGAACTTGTTACATAGCCAAAGATGATTTTAAGCAGATCCTCTTTCTTTCACCTTCTGAGTGTTGGGATTATAGACATATATTGTCATGTCCAGTTTATCAAATGCTAGGAATAGGACTTAATGATTCCTACATGATGGGAAAGTACTCCAAAAGCTGAGCCATATCCCCGACACCTGAAGAGAACCATATTAACCACGTTGGGAAAATATGATGATACTTGCTGTAGAGGTGCTATGTAGCTCATCTAGTGTTCATCATAGCTGGATCATTTTAGGCACTGAGCTGAAACCAAGGCGTCATGATAACAAATGAAGGAGACATTTGTGTGGCATACTAGAATGAAAAGTAGACTAATTTTTCTTTGAAATGAAGGTTATCTCTTGGTACTATAAAGACATTGAAGTGGGGGCATACTGATAACTTGTTATATGTTCTATTTATATGACTTAGAACAAGCAACTTAACTAAATCTCAACTTTTTCTCAGAAAAATGAGGGAAATGGTACCATACTGTTGCTTCAAACAAAGTTCTAAGCATTAGGCTTTTGTTAGTCTAGAAAGTACCCTGTAACTTTTCAAAGTTATATACACTATAACAGATTTACACTTGCCCATTCTCCTTGCTTGGTTACAGACCATAAGAAATAACTTACCCCACTACTGTTTGCGTACTGGAAGAACTCAGATTAGAGTGACTCACTAAATGAGTGCATCTAGGTGCTCTGTACTGAGAAGAAAGTATCAAAACCTTGTCAGTGGGAACAGTGACTGGCAAGAGTAGCATTAATTATCCAAATGAGAGAGAGAAGTCCTTTGACTAAGAACTCTGGGATTAGGAGAGTCTGAGTCATTTTAGATAGAATCTGGTTGGAAGATTTGACAAAGCTAGAGGGCAGACAAAGTCATTTCCATTCCAGCATTCAATCAAAGCTGCAAACATCTACAGTCCACAGAACAGGCATTGCGTGTTACTTTCATCCAGAATTCAGAGAATACTGATAGAGTACCTTCAGGATAGAGCATTTGCTACACTCTTCCAGCCTGCTATTTACTATCAGCGTGTAAATTATAAGATAAAAGTGAACAAAAACAGCATACAGAAAAAGAACTAAGTGTAAAAAAAATAAGAAATGGTCACTTAATGTGAGAGGGTGTCCCCACCTCAGCCTGTGAAAACAGACACCCATAGACAGGATGACTGATACAACAATCCTTATTTCTTATAGTTTGCCAAGGTGGAAAGTTCAAATCAAGGTGCTAACAGATTCAGTGTTTGGTGACAGTTTACACTGTAAATAGCTGCCCTTTGTAGTATTTACATACAAAGGAGTCAGGAAAAAGGAATTAAAAGAAGAAGAGAGAAAAAGAGACAAATTTAAACAGGAAGGGAAGGAGGAGGGGCAAGAGAAGAGAGGTTCTCTGATGTTGTTATTGTTCTTTTGTTTCAGGACACTCACTCCTACTCTTAAGGTTTACTTTCATGACAAAACTACTTCGCCAAGACTCCTGTTCTTAATACCACCCCAGTGAGTGGTTAGGATTTCAACATCTGAATTTAGTGGGATTGTGGGGTCGGGGGAGAGAAACGCTCATTCTGTACCACCACCTTATAGGCAAATATACTTCTTTGTGAATGGCCACAATGCCTGAATTTCTATCACTATGAATAGTTTGGGAGAGATTGGAGGCAACACCTTTTGACCTAACTTACCTATCCAACTTTGAATTGCTGTTATCACAAAGGTGGCAACATTACATCTAAAAGCATTTGGACCTCATTCGTGCATGTTTTTCTTGACATGACTGTTAAGACAAAGGTTTGAAAAAGGCATTGAAATAAGGATGTGGACAGTTTTTAGACTTGGAACAGTGCACTCCCTGTGTGTGTACATGAGGTGAGAGAAGGAGAAAGCTACAGGAATGCCTGCTAGACCATCTTGGTAGCCAGGAGGTGGCTTCAGAGGCATAGGAAGGTGGAGAAAAGAACTCATACTGTTTGAGTAGCCTCAGTGCTTCTCGGACATTCAACACTCTGGCCCTACAACACTCTTTGGTGATATGGAGTGGTAAAGATGTTTGTAGGCCCACTTTTGGATGGGAAGGAGACTGTGTTTGTTACTTTTGTTATTGCTCTGACAAAATACCTTATAAGAAGTAACTTGGAGAAAAGGATTTATTTTGGTTTACAGTTTGAGGGATACAGTCCATCATTGCTAGGAAAACATGGCTGTTGGTCATATTGCATCGGCAAATAGGGTCAGGCTATAAAACTTCAGTGTCTCCTCCAAGACACCAACTTCTTCCAGCAAGTTTCCACTTCCCAAAGGTTTCACAGTCCTCCAATCCTTTAGCTGAGGACCAAATGTTCAAAATGCCTGAGCCCTTGGAGATGTTTCACACTGAAACCACAGGAGAGCCCTAGACTTCAGCTATTGTGAATATATAGAGAGTACCTGTGCCCTTATATTTTCAGACTTTCAACTACTGTGACAGTGGTTGAGTCTAGAATCCTGTTTACATTTCTCAAGGTCACTACCAGCTAAACCATACTTGGATTCAGTGAATCATCCTCTATGTAATATCTTCCCTATGTATGTGCTAAATTCATCAATCCAAGATTTATGAGCACTCGTCTTTTCAGCAACCTAAAGCCATGGTGCAGGTAGATGCACCTGGATGTGATAAATTGAGTCAATTATAAACACAACTCTGGGAAAGCAACACAAACAAAATTTAGCGCTTCTTCCTCACTTATCTTTCTCTCTCAAGTGACAGAGGTTTTAGGGTCTGAATTATCTACACGAATGGTCTCAGCATTTTCTTCCAATTTCTATATGGAGATACCTCAAATTATGGCCAACATTACCATTGCCCCCAATCTCTTCACGGCTTCAAGATAATAAATATCCTCTTATAACTTAAAAAAAAAAATTGAGATGCCCTTTTCACTTTGACCATGCAGATGGAGGCATTGTAAATAACCAATCCTTGACACTCTTCAGAAATAAAATGTGATGAAGAGTTCGGTTGTCTGATTGCATTCTTCCTATAAAATCTCACCCAGTCTATTCTTACTCCAGGGATAAGGAGCAAGCACACAATAGACATTATTTTCCCTTTGAACATACTCGTATCTTGTCAAGATGTCATCAATACAAATACTTTGACATTTTTAGTACCATGATGGGGAAGCAGGTTGAATTTTTCAATCCCCCCCAGCCAATATAAGTCAGTCCGGGATACTTAATTTCTATTTGAGATCCTTTGCTTCTATTATAAACAGATCCCACAGTGGGAGATAAATTTCATGGCAACAGTTTGGACTTTTTTATGAACCACCTGCAAGTTTTCTGCAAACAACATGTTTTATGGGAGCTCAAGGCAATGTTCACCCATCAAGACCTGACAGTCAGAGGAGGATGGATGAGGCCTTATCTCAGGCACACACGTAACCTTCCCTGTCCCCTGGCCTGACCTCCCTCTGCACTCATTTATGAAAATGATTCATCTTTAAAGAGCTTCCTCGCTCTGCCTGCAGGCAGTAGATCTTTTGCGCTGGACTTGTGTAGGCTGAGGTTATAAACTTCGATGTGTAAGCTATTTGAAGGGGCTTAATTTTGAATATTGGGAAAAGAAGAGTGTACCATCCATATATTTCCTTAAAGAAACATCCTCACCCTGGGACTGCTTTCTACCAAAAGATGCTTCCATGGAATTTCATTGAGAAGGTATTGTTAGGGTTCAACTTCTGTTAAGTCTTGCCGGGTAATCAGCACATGGGGATAGTGGTTTGGCAACACTCTCTAGCATTGGGCTGATATTTTATCTAGCTCCCTGGGCAAGAAAAAAGGGCTTCTCAGTGTAGATGTCATGTTGTAGCAGGCACCAAGAAGGGAGTGATTTGTGTCAGAACTAACGGATAATTTTAGGCAGCCTTTGAATATTCCTTAGAACGGAAAACTCCCAGCAGAAATGGAATTGAGCTGAAATGAAGAAGGCAAGATCTCAAGCAAACAGAAAAGGGAGGAGACAGCTCAGTGTACAGTGCTCACTCACAAGTTTGAGGACCTGAGTTCAGATCTCAGTACCGTGTTTAAAAGCAGTATGCCTGTAATCCATCCCTGAGAGGGACAGAGATGGGTGGATCTATAAGGCTCATTGGCCATCCAGCCTAACCTATTGATTGCCCGGCAAATTTAGTGAATGTTGAAATGTGGACAACAACAGAGGAAGATATCCAATGTGTGACTTCTGGTCTCCACACGCATGTACACAGATGCCCACCCCTGTACATAATGCTTGCTTATGTTCCCTAATTCTTCTCATACAAAAGTTGAAAAAGTTAAAATTTGAGGAAAGATATGATAACACGAATTGATTAATTTCTTTAGGCAGATTTTGTAGAATGGAACAGGGGAAGCCTGGGGATGTAATTCAGGGGCAGAACAACTTCTCAGCATGCAGGAAGCACTGAGTTAAATCACCGGCACTATAGAAAAAGAAACAAGTACGTAAATGAAAAATCAAAACATTTAGAGAAGACAGAAAAACCTGTAGAGAGTGCTTTTTAAAATTCAAATGTTCATGCAGCACAGTTTAAGCACAAATAAGACATTCTAAAACAGTGGCAGGCAAACATGGTTCTAAAGGCCTGGTATTAAGTTTTTAGTTTTCATGGGTCTTATGGTCTCTGTCAAAACTGTGAATCTTTATCGACAGAATCATTATGCTAATAATTGGGCATGGCTCTGTTTAAAATTCAGGTTGATTTTGCTGGAAAAGAATAATAAGTATGGTCAGATGGCTGGAAAGATGGCTCAGTGGATCAAAGCATTCGCTGGCAATCCAGGTAATCCTGGAAGAAGAGGCCTCCAGCAAGCTGATATTTGATCTCCACATGCATAGCATAGCAAGTGCATGTGCGTGTAAATGCACACAAACCATAGATACATGTAAAAATCAACACATTTAATTCATAATGTTAATTGCCAATCTCTGAGATCTTCATGGTGATGGTTGCTGACTGTGAACAACCTTCATAGAATGTTTGCTTTTAAAATATTGATAGTTTCAAAGAGTAGATACAGAGGCATCATACCTCAAACTGACATAGATACACATGCTCCTTACTGTCTGTCTTAGTTAGGGTTTTATTGCTGTGAAGAGATACCATGACCACAATGCCACTCTCTCATTATGTTCTGGCTCCCACCAGCCCAGGAGAAAATGGAGCTAGACAATTATGAACCAAAACCTCTGAGTGCCTAGGCAAAATGCAATTTTCTTCTTTTAAATGATTTCTCTCAGGCATTTGTCATAGTGACTAAAAGTTTTGACTGAACCCCCCACCCATGAAATGCCTAATTGTGTGAGTTGCCTCTGTTTTTCATACACACAGAAAAATGCCAACACTGTTTATAGATGATTAAGATGACGAATCAAATAAAACTAAGGATGGAGAGTGTGTCAGATCTCTAGGTTCTAAAAAAAAACACGTACAAAACTAGCGTTCTGTGTTATTTCATCAACTGAGGACTACATAAACATTTTGTAATTATTTTTCCAACATGTGCACAACGTATGCATGTCTATCTCCAGTATGTACATAATATATCTGATGTAGCTTTTATAACTTTCCTGCCATGACTTCTCTGTAAAACTACAGTATCCCAGCAGCAGTGTGAGCAGAACAATCACAGTTTCTGCTTGAAGTTTCCGGAGTTGAGCTCACAATTGCTTGTTAACCCACCTTTCCATTTCCCCTGTCCAGTTATAACCAGAAAGTCCTACAAACATATAGATTCTCACAAAATAACTCATGCATGGGGTTTCCTTGGAGTGAGAGGTTTGTAATTTTCATGAAGATTTGTGCTGTATTCTGTTGGGTATGTTCTGCTAGCCCTGTTTCTGCACTACTGTTATATTCTGCAGCTGACTTCTGCTTTGATAGCTAACTATATGAAAAATCTTTCCAAGAACTCAGTTTATCCAGAAAGTGCGGCCATTTGCTCATTACCTATGTCTCCTTGTGTTTGCAGTGGTTTCAACTACAGAATGTTAGCCATGTTCTACTCTGCTTGTGTTACATTCATAGTTTCATTAGGATCCTGGAGGGATGAGGTGACACAATCCAAGTTTCAGTCACTAGAATCCTTTGTACCTCTGAAACTTTGGGCTTTGCCCCTGAGCTTAGTGTACTTGCACAGTGGACACTGTTCTATCCAAGGGGGGAAAAAAAAAATTCAACAATAGTCTCCTTGAGCATCATGCAAACAGACTTCCTGGTTTTGCATTTATTTGTTATCTTAGTCTTCCTGGGCATTTCTTGTAAGTAGGGACAGTTTAGACTTTACCTTACAGACCTATCTATATGAGGATGAATAAACTACCAACTGCACTATCACTTTGTGCTCTTGTGTTCCATTAACTTTCTTTATAAATTAGGTAATGGAAAGATAAATATATTGCTAGGTTCAACATTGCTGTTTTAAGGACTGAAGATGTGCTTTTTTTGATAGAACATTTGTGTAGAATAGGTCAGAGCTTGGGTTTGGTCTCTAGCATTACAAAAATAAGTCAACATGTTTTAGTCTTGAAGGAAAGAAAGGGGCAGGAACAGGTTTTCCCACAAATCCTCTATTTCTCTGGCAGAGGATGATGAATTACGCTTCAGTTATCTGTTGCTTTCTTGGAAGAATTCAGAACACTGTGTTTACAGTAGTCCCTAATGTCTACTATTACCCTCTTAAAACTGGGTAATGGATTGATGGATTGGGAACCAAATGCATGCAGATAAAACAAGCCTGAAGTTATTGGTTTGAAGTGAAAGATGTTTGGAAAAATTTGATTCTTCCTGAGTTGTTATAAGGTGTGAGATGTGGCGGTTAGAAATTCACTCCTTGGTATTAGACATTATTAACTTTAAATAAAACATTATTTACACTGGAATAGTGAGGGTCTTTAAGCATTTTCTCATTTGAACTCACTAACAGGAAACTGGAGGCATGAAAACATTCTCAAAGAAGTAGCTAGCAGAAAAGTAAAAAAAAGGATAGGACAGTGTTTTAGAGGCTTGTAAGTGTGTTAGAAATGAGCTCTGACAAATAAATGGAGAGAATTATGTACCTAGTGGTCTACCTATTCATTTCTGAGGGTGCCCATTTTATAAAGAAATATAACCAAACAGGGATTAGTTAAGTGACTGGGTTCCCTGTTAGTCATTTAGTTCATCGATCAATTTTGCAGTGCTAGGAAAAATGCTTAATGAAATAACTGAGCAATAGAATTGCTGACAAAAAGCACATACTGACTAAACAGCAATGTCAACAGAGAAAAAGAGATCGGAAAGGATGAGATTAGCTGTAGCAAGAAACCTGAACGTCTGCTTGCTAACACACACAGAACCATCCCCAGTTACTCCAAGTTTCTCTGGTGGAGATCCTTAATTGTTATGATCATCTGAGCCATGATTACATGATTTCATCCAAATGTGCTTTCAGAATTATAAAACTTGTCTCTTTCTCACACACGGCCAGGGTTCTTGCTATTCAAACTATCAGACCTGACATTTGGCTCTCGCCATACACAAAGCTCAAGATGACAGGGAAATCGTTTTCTGGGAACCATCTCTCATTCCTGCTGCTGATGAATTGCCAGGCCCTTCTGAGAATACCAACCCATCAGTCCTTTGAAACAGAGTGCCAGATAACTAAGTCACGCTCAGCTGATTCTCCAGCAGATAAATGGTGAACTTCACCGAAGCTACCTGCCCACAAGTCTTTTGAGACGAAAACAGTTGAGTCTCAGATAACAAAGGAACTTGATGACTTTTAGCACAGTCATGGTTTTCCTTGGCCCACACATAGACCATGGTGATTTCTGGGTCTTTTTAAGCATTTTATTTGCATATCTCATCTTTAGTAACTCACACTGAGACCACAGAAATGGTTAGAGAATCCATGATGCCAGACACATAGGACGTGTTCAAGAAATATTAAAGGGACCAAGGAGAGGGAGAACTAGTCTTTGTTATAAGTAACTGGCGGTTGATAGCACTGCTGCTTTTGATGTGTCCCCCCCAAGACAAATATTCTATATACATATTGCTCAATACATGAATACGGCCCTCCTAAAGCATAGAAGTTCATTATGCCAATGTTTGTATCTCTTCGTTTTTATTGTTGCTCCCAAACATTGAAAATAAACATTCAAATAAGCTAAGGCTGGGGAATGGGATGTTGACTATGACCGAAGATTAGAGCATAGCTAGTCACTGACAGAGTAGCCCGGTGACTGAATTGTGTTAGCTGACATGCATAGATTAATTTTTCTAGACTCTTTGCTAGAATAGAGTATGGCAGAATGTTCTCTTTTTGTAAGGAAGGCAGTGTTTTAGATATGATCGAATTATCCTGTAGTAAGAACCCTGGAAAAGAGACTTAAAGGACTTTTGGTCATCTCCAAGGTGATATCCATCCCTAGTATTGAAGAAGTGAGCTTCAAGTGATATGCTATTTTGATTTAGTGTTTTAAATCGGGGCTGATGATTTTAATAATTGTAATAATAATAAGAGCAGTAACAGGGTTAATATTTATTGAAAGTTTACAACATGCTGGGGATCACTGATAATTTCCTGACATCTATTTTTTAATTCAATGCCTACAACAATCAACCTGTAGGATAACTGCTTATTACAATCAGGAAGCTGTGGCTTAGAGTTAAGTAAACTGCCCAAGGCCATAGAACTTGTTAACCATGCAGGTTTTCACTGGATTCTAGAAGTAGGTTGTGCTGGTCTAGGTCAAAGCAGAAAGATTGACAGTAGTTTTAGGATTTAAATGGATGCAATGCAAACAGCTAACAAACAACTGTGGTTCATATTTTTCTCCACATGTCTTTTGTTTTAATTACATTCAGCCTTTCCATCCAGGGTCTGAACGCTATGGCTCTGACTCCAGTCTTATCTACCACCTGTTTTTATATGGATAGTGAGCTAAGAATGATTTGTGTACTTTTAGAGGGTTGATAAAATTGAAATCAGATTTTGTGGGTTTATGAAAACAATATGAACTTCATACCCTTATGTCTAGGAATAGGTGTTAATAAAACAGTGTTAGAATATTATCTACCCTGGTCCTTGAACTACAGTGGTGGAGCTGTACAGTTGTGACAGGAATTTTGTGGTAGGCAAAGCCAAAATATATACTATGTGTTCTTTTCATAAAAAGCTTATGAGGAGACAAACTTGGGACATGGATATAGAAAGGTCAATAGTTCAATTTTATCCTTATGAGTCCTAGGATATCCTGGGCCACAAGAATTCTTGTTTCAATACAAAAACAAAAAGGAAAAAAAAAAACACCTAAAAATCAAAAGGAGAAAGAAAAATCAAAATCATGACAGCTCTTACTTTTAACTTTATGTAGCAAAGGGAAGAAAGCTTTTGAAGGCAGATTGAAGTATATATTTAGTCTTCCTCACTTTTATATGCAATTGGGAAAGGCTATTTAACTGTTATGTACCTCAGTTTCCACATCTGAGCAATGGTGATAATGGTACCAGCCTCAAAGAACCGGAGGAAAAGATGTCAATATATCAAGAATAATGCCTGACATGTGGTTAGAGCTATCATTGTCCTTATCGTGCTAAAATGTTAAGAGATAGGTACTAATCACTTTTGTTAACATCCTGTCGCTCCATTGCAGATGAGTTCAGTTAGAGATGGCAAGACTCTTCTTGACCTACATTGCCTCTTCCCTTATCAGAACTGGAATGGTTTCCTTGGCTCCTCTTGCCTTAGGTCAGAAGCAACAAGTCACCAACAGCTAGTCCACACACCCATCTACTCAAGTACTACTGGTTCGTCTTCACTGTCATTGGCCTTGGGCTCCCTTGGCTGGTATAACTGCCTGGGTGGCTGTGGGAAAACCCTGTGGACTTGGGAACTGAAGCAAGACATGAAGGCTCACAAGGCTTACTGTGGGTGGAAAGATGATATTGAAGCCAATGGGTGTTTTAGGAGTAAGTGGGATGAGTAGCTGCTTCTATGAAGTGGCTTTAAGAAACATTTTCAGCATCCAGATCATGTCAGCTCCATTGAGAAGGGTTTGTGATTTTAATGCTTGATGGGTATACATGTGGAGAGTGGGAAATGTACAGTGTGTAGGAGAGAGAAAAACCCAGTGTGTTTACTTTAGCATGACAGAGACCAACTCTAGTCAATGGTGACACAGTGTGGTAGAAAGAGACTGGGTTGTTGTGGTGCTGGCACTAGTTGTTTTCCTTTTAGATCTCTGAGATGGGAGTCTTTCTAGAATGTTCTGGGTATGATTTTAGTTCAGGGTGAGGATTTGTTGTAACTACTTTAGAGTAGTAAATAACCTGTCATTGTAATTGGATCACTGATGACTTCAAAATTGTAATGGGACTTTCTGGTTTATCACTCCAAACCCACTACCTACCTATTCCTTGATTTGTTCTGTCTTCTTATTTCTGCTTCTTGTGCATGTGTCTTTGAATGACCAATTAAATCGCCAACCTTACATATACTTACATTACTCCATGACTTACTTCAAGTACAACTTCGACCTTTTGTAACTTCAAGGTCATCTCTCTTCAAACTTTAAGGACAGAAGATGTATGTGGAAGTTACTGTGATTTAGTATGTGGATTCCAGGATCACACCTAGTTTAGTCAATTCATATCTTCTTGATCTTGAGCCAATATACTCATTTTGTGTCTCAGGCTCCTCATCTCTAAAATAAGAATTGGGAATATTGCCTTCTAAAAATTATCAAGAAAACCGAGTAAGCTACTTGAGGTAGATGATTCGAAATGCTCATTGTTATCAGTCAGCTTGGTAGTTTTTGGTTGCCATGATAACTGTCCAAGAAGAAATTGCTGCTTAGGACTGTGTATATTACTACACTGAGTCCCAAAGATTGGCTTCTGAGAGAGGTATTATCCTATTAGATAGAAATTGATTAATTTGCTTAATGTCACACTGCAAAGTGACAGGGCATGCATTTCATCCAGGCTCATTAACTGCAGATCCCATGCACTTTCAATTCTCAGATTCATTGATTCTATACTCACACTATACTTGATCATGCAAACTAGGTTAATTGTTTGCATAACTAATAAGTTTGCACTCAACACTTGAATAGTTTCATGTAAAGTGTGTTTTGTTTCGTTTTGCATTTATCTTGTTAAGGAATCAAAATGTGAAGTTAGAATGCATAGCAGGCTATGGTACTTTTAAGGCTAATTTTGAAGGAAAATACTTTCCTTACAGTGAGACACTAAACTGAAAGGCACCAATATTTTATTTCTTTTCTCACTCTGTGAGTGCCAAGAAAGGGGACCTTATATGAGCTTGAATATGTGCCGGTGGGACATGGGATTGTGTGGTAGTTGAGGTGAGAGGGAAAAGTTGAACTGGGTGGAGGCCTTAGAATGATTCACTGGGTCTTTGACTCAGGTGACTTAATGAGTTTCTGCAATGCCTTCTGATAAACACTTGGCTAAAGAGATTCTGTGCTGCCCAGGGTGTAACCATTCTGCCTCTTGATTATCATTCAGAAGCAATAAAGCCATTTTGTAAAATGGTGATTCAAGGATAGAAAAATAAAGGAGAGGGGCTCACGTTGATATGGTTTAGAATGCCACATGACATGGATTTTACATGATGAACCTATCCAAGAATGTGTGTGTGTGTGTGTGTGTGGTGTGTGTGTGTCTGTGTCTGAGTGTGTGCATGCACATACACCAGAAGCTAAAATGTCCTTAAAACAAGATGAAACAACTCAAAATCACAGGGAAATGATGGATCTCATGGGAACAGACTCTGATAGAAAACAGCCCAAAGCAAATAACCACATAGAGGCATTACCAATAATACAATTCCTTTCCATGAACAGAATGCATCCAACAATGTTTGTGATTTCCTAACAGAGCTATTTTTTGAAAGATTTATTTTATTAAAAATTGCGTGCACGTATGTGTGTATATCATTGTGGGAGTATATGTGTGTTTGTGAGAGTTTGTACATGGACGCTAGATGCACCCAATTGCCCTTCCCCATGGGTTGTTGGACTTAAAGCAAGTTTCGAAGTACCTGGGAATTCTAAGGCTGTTTATCTTCTCTATTTAATTTCAGTTGATAATTGTCTTTAAAAAAGCACAACAAGATATTTCTATCTTCTAGAGGTGACTTTCTATATCAAAGCAGTAGGTATGGTTAGATCTCTTACAAAAAATGCAAAGGACAACAAATTATGCTGGTTGAAGATTCTTAGAAAGTCTAGACATTAGCATAATGCCGAGGATCATGTAAGGCTAGGTTTTCTAACTCAAGTCTAATGCTTCTTCCGGGGAACTCTTTACTATAGTTAAGACTGGGTGAGTGACCTTCACAAACTGCTCTGGTATCTTTAGGCTTTTGGTTTCTGTGTCTACAACACATCTGCCAATATTGTAAGTCCCCATTTTTCCCCATTTGAGAAAGTTCTATTCTGTATTATTAACAGGATGTAGATCCAGGCTCTTCCAAAATGCTTTTCTTTAATTTTTAAATTTTGACAATTTTATACAATTATACAATGTACTATGATCATAATCACATCTTCTCTGGTCCCGCTGTAATTTCTGCTGACCCTATTCTTCTTTTTTTAACTAACCCCTCTCTGACTTCATGTCTTTGGTTCAAGTCTTTTGTAAATCATCACAGCTGCCGTATGGTCAAGTTTCCAACTGTCATGTCATATCCAGAAGACAGCATCATGCAGTGTATCCCCATCTTCTGGCTCTTATAATTTTTCTCTTCCCTTTTCCATGAAGTTCCCTGGGCCCTGGTGTAGGGGATGCTGCTCAGATGTCCCATTCAGGGCAAATCACTCAATAGTCACTTCATTCTCATACATTTGATTAGTGATGAGCTATTACATTAATTATTCCCACAAAAAAGAAGCTTCTGGAGGCAGCACTAGTTTATGGATACAAATAAACATATTGAGAATGTAGTTTAACTTTCTTTTTAGCAAGAAAGTAGCAGTCGGTCCTCTGCCTCCTGGTTTGTGACTTCCCCAGACAAAGATTTTGACCAGCTCTACAGTAGCAGATATGTATTCATTCCCACTGAACACGCTTCCAATCCAATCAGAAATCAGTTGGTTGTTCCCCAAACAGCCATGCCACTCTTATACCAGTTGGCATACGATATCCATAGCTGAGTAAAACCACATTTTTGCTAGTGGCCTCAATAGCATCTTCTCACTGTATGAAAGCTAATCAGAGTGAATACTTTCTAGTTCAGCTCCAGTTTGATGTCTCTGTGTCCTGTCTCCAAAGTGCATGGTGTTTTCAGCAACAGTTTTATCAAGTAGTTTTAGTGGGCAACCAAGAGCAACCTGATTGTTTGGGGAGTCTCTGAGGAACCTCCTAAAATGTTTCAAGTGGGACAGGATTTTCATTTAGAAAACAAAAACAATGGTCTCTAGCTGTAAGGGTAATTAGTGAGTTAAGAAATGGTTGTCACCATGGTCTTTAAAGTCAATAATCAGAAGTAGTAAATACATATGCCTGAGTTTCACATTATTTAGTCATAACATGTAAAAAGTACTAATGGTATGCATATATTTAATACACGTATCCAAAATGGGTAGAGGAGTGAGGGATGGCCAAAGCAGGATCCTTCAGGAAGATTTCCTGAAGTAAACAAGATTGACAATATTGAACAGTATCAAAGAGATAGAATACTTTAGGGTTGTAAAAATGTGAATGGAGGAAGAGGGAGGAGATTGTCCTTTTCTGTTTATTGAAAACACAAATTTCAGGTGCTGGTCACTGTGGTGGAATCTCAAAGAGCCAGGGGAATTGAGAAGATCTGGTGATGCAATGATGTTGTTCTGAAGCAGACCTCAAGCTGCCCCTGTGAGCACACAGGCATGCAGAAGGCCATCGGAAGGGAGAACTGTCACATGGGTTAAGTTCATGCTTGTTAACTGGCAGTGGGTTAATAGGAAGGTCTCCCAGGAAACACTGACTTTTCAAATGAGGCTGAAGGAAATAGATGATCTTGGCAAGAGGCTATAGTCACCATGGGGAGGAATTTGAATGTGTAGCCCACCTTTCATCTCCCTCGTTGAAGCAAAGGAGATATTCATGAAAAATTGTAAACCAGGGATAGGTAGGATTACATGTGCATCTCAGAGAGATATCTGTGGTAACAGAGTGAGAGGAGTTGAATTAGAAGATAACCCAAGTTGTCAAGGGGCAGGATGAAGGTCACACACATGGATGGATTCATATAGATGTGTATGAATTGATGAATGAGATAAATAGGGATGAAAACAGAAGCAACTGGGGTTAATAAAGCTTTTGGTAGCTACCACGTTCTGGGGTTAGCACCTGGGTGGATATTCATGCAAGTTCTGAGACAGACACCAAAGGGAGTATAAGTCCCGGAGTGGTTTGAATGGAAGTCAAGAGAGGAGGAGATATAGTAGTTGATTTTCTAATCAGTTGAAAGTATGAGAGGCACAACTTAAGGGAGGAAGGCTTCCTTTTGGCTTACAGTGTAGAGGTTTCACAACATCCTCATAAGGAAGTCATGGCAACGGGTGAGGCTGGTCCTTTGCAATAGAAGATGGCTGTGCAGCTTGTTCATGTCTCAAGAGTACAGGAAGCTGAGCAGATCAACAGACTTCATTTGACAAACAGGTCTGATTTTCCAAAGGTTCCAAACTTTCCAAAACTGCACCACCAGATGAGGGCCAACTCCTGAGCTAGTGAGGATATTTTATTTCCAAACTGTAACAAGCAACAAAGTTAGTTTTCTTCTTTCTCTTTCTCTTCTTTCTCTTCTTCTTCTTCCTCCTCCTCCTCCTCCTCTCCTCCTCCTCCTCCTCCTCTTCTTCTTCTTCTTCTTCTTCATTGTCTCTCCTCCTCCTCCTCCTCTCCTCCTCCTCTCCTCCTCCCTCCTCCTCCTCCTCCTCCTCCTCCTCCTCCTCCTCCTTCTTCTTCTTCTTCTTCTTCTTCTTCTTCTTCTTCTTCTTCTTCTTCATTGTCTCTCCTTCTCCTCTTCCTCATCCTCTTTTTCTTCTAATTGGAGATTCTTCTGGGAAATCCAAGTGAGGGCTTCTGATAGGATTTTAGCAATAAAGAGACAGTGAAGAGAGGATGGGAAGACAGTTCAACAGTCAAGAGCACATGTGCTTTTCTAGAAAATCCCCCATTTGCTTTCTAGCCCACAGGTCAGGATGATCAGCCTGTGTTCTCCTTGAGCAACCACACTCACACACATGTATCTCAGCACACATATACACATAATCTAAAGACAGCAACAGAAATGAATTAAATAAAAAGAAACCAAAGATTTGAACCAAAAAACAAACAAACAAAAAAACAGGCTAGGATTTAAGATGAGTAGGGGCAAGAGGTGATAAAAAATATCTTTGAGGAAATATGGAGCCTAATTATGGATTCGGGGGAGTTATTTATGTGAATGAGAGTTCCTGGGACTGCAGGGAGACTGATGTTTTCCATGTGCTGTTTTGTATCCTTCTATAAGAAAATTTTGAAGACAGGTGGAAGAACTGACCTTATTTTACCATAACCAATTATTTCTTCATTCCTTCAAACTTGCACTGTAAGAGGTGGCTAGTCATTTGGTCCATGCCACAGTTTTAAAGGAACTGAAACACACCTGAAGACCATCCATAGCACATCATCTTGGGAGCTTATTATTACATTTTACATGAGGTTTCTAATGTTCATTTTTATTTTGCCAAAGGTGTGTGTGTGTGTGTGTGTGTGTGTGTGTGTGTGTGTGTGTATGGGCGGATGTGGGTTCATATGCGTATATGTACATATGGAGACCAGAGATCAACCTCAAGCATCATTTCTCAGGCACCATCCACGTTGTTTTTGAAACAGAGTCTTCTACTGTCCTGGAAGTTGTCAAGTTGATTAGAGTAGCTGACAAATAAACCCGTCTCTGCCTCTCCAGCTCTGGAATAAGCCTATGCCATTACACTGCTTCCTTCCCCGCCCCTCTTTGTTCTGGAGATCGAACAGATTGTTCAGGTCCTCATGTTTGCACAACAAGCACTTTACCAAGTGAACCATCTCTATAGCCCCAAACGCTCTTATTTTTAAGGTGCTAACTATTACATAAACCCCTTCTAAGACATCACACTTGGCTATTATCATACTCTTACATAATGAGAAGGGAAGTCACTATTTTTCTTTTAATTTTGTAGATAGACAAAACGGAAGTGTTAGGAGATGAGCTGATTTATTCAAGACAAGCCACTGTCTGTGAAGTGGCCCATCTGGAAATCTGTATAAGGCATCCGGGCCAAAGAGATGATGAGAGTATTTACAATGCTCCCACAACAGTCTATCAATTTGTCTTTGGATTAAGATGAAAGGATTTAACTTGAGCCCCTAAAGATTTACATTAACCAATATGATAGACATCAGCCACGTGTAAAGCACTGTAAGTACCAGTTATATAGACAAATACACAACAGAGCTGAGGACTGTCTTCATGAAGCATATAACATACAAGGGCAGGTTCAAGTGTAATATGGTAATACTTGAAAGATGAGGTCAAGAACACCAAAGAAGTATGCTGTGTACACTGGGAACTGTTACGGGAGTTGCTTTAGAAGATACAGAAAAAGAATAACTTGAATTTAGTTTAGAAATTGCTCAGGGAGGACAACGAATATACTTCAGACTACCGCATAGAGAGAAAAAGGTCTGGAGAAGAGAAAGGCACGGTAGGGTCAGCGCACACTCACTGTTTGATTGTCTGGGGGAAAAAAAGAATCCTTGTGCAGTCCTGCCACGCAGGAATTTCTTGCACAGATAAAGTGGTCAGCTATTGCAGAATCTTGAACTGTCAGCCTAGGAAAGTCAGCTAATATGTGTGTGTGTGTGTGTGTGTGTGTGTGTACAAAAATACATGTGCTATGGAGGCCAGAGACTGGCCTTGTATGCTGTTTGTCCTCAGAAGTTATCCACCAAAATTTTTCTGAGACATGTTCACCCATTGGTCTGGAACTTACTGGTTCAACTGGGTGCTGTATCCCACAAGCACCAAGGAAGCCTGTCTCCACCTCCACAACACTCTCCCTGTCTCTTCTTAATAGCATGGATTCTATGTATCAAGCCCAGGTCCTCCTGCTTGGGGAAGCACTTTACAGACTGGACTACCTCCCCAGTTTATTTTCTAAATTATTTTAATTATTTATTATTAATTAACTAATTAATTATTTTCTAAAATCTAAATTATTTTTATTAAATTAGGTGGGTTTTTTGTTTTGTTTTGCTTTGTTTTGTTTTTTGAAAATCAGGTGGTTTATTCAGTAGAAGATGTCCACAATTTCCAGGCACACCTTGATTGATTGCTTTGGGAATCATTCTCTTTTTGTTCCGCTTCCTGATGACAGTTTGGAAGAACAACTGGCAGGTAGCAATAACTTTTAACTAATGAAAGTTTAGGCAGAATCACTCAGGTTTCCATAGAGCAACTTGCAAAGGCTCACTTGATAAGGGTTTTTCTGTTGAAGGAGACACGCCCTCAGGCTCCTGGAGGGACTTCCCTGAGAATCTCCCCAAGGTTGGCTCTCTTTACGTCACTGGATTGAGGACTAACATTGAAAAAGACTTTTATTTTTTCCCAAAAAGGAGAAGCAAATGTCAAGGCATTTACAGAAGATGATCACCTTTGACATTTAAGATCCCTCATTCTCACAAACGCATACAAGCATGCGTGTGTGCACACGTAGTATTACGGAAGTTAAAGTTGAGGCTATTTTAAATCTTATCAAAACCACTATCAGGAAAAGATGACAAAAGTGCTGTATGCTTATGGGTAGCTCCAGTCCCTACTAATGTTTGACAAATTCTATAGCCAGTAGACAACTCTATCATATCTGCTTGAGATAGTGGTGATATTACAACACTAGAGACAGCGAAGCTCAGTGAAGAGAAGGCAAAAGCCTCTGCAGTTGCGTACGGTTGTGTAATGTTCAAGGTGTGCCAAAACCTTCTCATTAGGATGAGTGTGATCCAGCAGTGGAAAGGAAAAACATGTCATCTACCCATACTTGGTCTCTGAGGCATGCATCAGGAAATCCTGGGCTCATAAGAGTTCTGTGGATTCCTTTAAAGAATGCCTCCCAGTTTCGAAACTGTCTCACTATCACATGATGGAACCTCGTGAGGTGACACTTTTGCCAATGTCTGGCATCTTTCTACCCAAAAAGTATCCTCTGAGTCCATGGATGAGGTAATTTCTACAATATGTATGGACTGTTCAGAAGGGCAGCCTTTATCACCCCCCACACCAGGAAGTAAACCTAAAGTCTGGAGAGTAGACAATTTGGAAGACTATCACTTGAAAAACACTATTATGTTGTTAGAAAATTCTGCTTTAAAGATATATCTCAGTTTCTGGGAGAAGACTCCATGGGCAAAATGTCTGCTGTGTAAACAGAAGGACCTGAGGTCAGATCCCAATGCCCATATCAAGACTTGATGCAGCCGTGTGTCTCTAGAACCTCAGCACAGAGGGACAGAGACAGGTTTAGCCCAGTAGATCACTGGCCAGCAAGTCTAGGTAAACAGCTCCTGATTCAGGACCAGATCCTGTCTTAAAACCAAGGTAGAAAACAATGAATGAAGATTAGCAATATTGTTCCCTGTTTTCCACACATGTGAACAGGGGTGTGTTCCACAGACATGTCTACACTCCCTTCCTCCTCACACACATACACGTATACAATACATTTACAAAATTGAGCTGGGAAGATGGATCAGTGGTTCTGTGTTTGCTGAGTAAGCATGGGGACCACAGTCCAGATCCCTATATGCCACATAAATGGTGGAGGAACATTCAAGGAAGATTTCTAACATCATCCTGGAACCTCTCAATGCACACACACATGCTCACATGCACATACACACACATGTAAATGGAAAACAGCACCCACACATACTTTAAATCACAGACACACACACACACACACACATCCTAATACACAACAACAAAACACATCTTGTATCACGTGTGCAACCTTAATTCCATTCCATTCATCAGTGAGTCATCAATAGGCACATACTTGAGTGGTCTCAGAATGTTTCAAAACATCGTTTTACTTTCTAGTCTTTATGTATTTCAAATTACCCTATTATGTTCTCAATTATATTTCATGTATTTCTTCTCTAGCAAAATTTATTTTTTTCTTCTCAAGGTCACTATCTCTGCCCCTTAGGTATTGGGATGAGGCAAGGAGAACATGAATAAGAAAGAGTAATGAGGCATGTACATAGTCACCGTGTAAGATACATGGATAGAAGCATTAGAACAAAACCACATACCACTGCCCAATTAGTAGAGACCTTTAGAAAAGCCTATTCATGTCCAGAACTGATTTAATAAAACTTGGCATCGTAAGAATGCCTATCACTTTTCTTAAATTTCTCATAAAATTTTGGAAGGTAGCAGTGTTTGAATTTAAGTCAGAAAAAAGAAAGGAAGACAATTGTAGGGGCAAAAGCATTTGCCTACTCTCTCTACAGTTCTTATCCCAATAATCACCTGAAACCAAATATTTTGGTTAAGGGAAGGACAGGTAAGCTGAGAACAGAAGCACCATTAGTTAATTTAGTAGTGAGTTTTACTCATTCCAATAGCTCTCATATTATTCTGTAAAGAACATACTTATCTATGCATCCTCCCATCCCTGAGATGACTAAGTAAGGAGCAGATAACTCATTGCTGTGGTAGAAGCCCATTTTTCTTCATCTGGTACAGAAGAAGCTGAAAGGGGTCTGGGGAGACAGTGTAGTAGGTAAAACATTGCACATAAACCTGAGGATCTCATTTTGGATCCTTGGCACCAATATAGAAGTCAGTAGCCTGTGTCTGTAACTATAATACTGGGGAAGCAGAAACAAGCAGAAATTGGGTCATTAATGTCCATCAAGATTAGCCAAACTGGTAAACTCTAGGTTTAGTGAGAGATTCTGTCTCAAAAAATAATATAGAGAGCAATAGAGGAAAGTACCTGATGTTGACCTGTGACCTCTACATGTACATGTGTGGGTGACTGTACCCACATATGCTCATGTACACATGTGCATACATCACAATGCATACAATGTGTACATAAACACATGCATACACACACACACCACAACACACAGAGAATAAGAGAGAGAGAGAGAGAGAAGAATTCAGACATCTTTGTGTTTCATCTGATTGGTCTAAGAGTAGGTCAATGATAGGAGTAGGTATAACAGATGAAAGAAACTCTTAGACTACAGACATAAAGAAGAGTTTTCTCTGTGCATTCTGCTGAGTAAAATCAAACAAGCCTGTAGCTACAGTTGTCATTGAGAGCCACCTGATGACTGTCACATGACAGACCTAAAGATGAAATCTGTGCATGTAGAGGCAGGCATAAAAGACCCAAGTCTTTTGCAGCTGAATGTGAGGCCTGAGCCCTCCCATTTTCTGTGTTTGCTGTTATATGGGACAGAACTTTACCTTTTTATCCCAGTCACTTCATGATGTGCTACCAAAACCATCATCACAAATATTTTCTTAGTGCTGGGACAAAATGAAGACAGCAAGTCTGCCTTTCTTTTCTCTCTTAGCATTGCAGTGGAAATGGCCTTAACTTAATAAAATCCCTAGAATGGAGATGAATAGATGGCTCTGATTTAAAGCACAGACATACAAACATGAGAACTGCATTTTTAGGACCCCAGGATGTGTATAAATGCCGGATGGAAATAGCTTCCCACCTGTATGCTAACTCTCCAACACAGTGACAAGGCATACCCAGATTAGCCATTACTGGTAAGCTCTGGATCCAACTGAGAAGTCTTCCCTCAAAGAACAGGGGCAAGGAATGATGAGGAAGATTTCTGGCATTAACCTTGAAACTCCATATGCAAGCACACACATGTGCACATGTACCACACCATGCATGTGCCCCACATATGCAAATGTGGACATACGAATGTTCACTCAGTACACATGTATCTAAAAAATACAACAGAATAGCAAAATGCAAGTCTTTTGGCTGGGAGTCTGAATTCCAATACTAATCCTCATGCCACAAATATGACATTGAAAACCAACTTTCTTCTTCCTCCTTTGAGAGGGCATAATAACCCATATCCACCTACTGTATAATCGTTTCCTTAAGATTAGCCAAGATAATGTATGGAAAGACTCAGCCTCAATTTAATGTATTTCAGGCATTAGCTATCTGGTTCAGTGAGTCATGTTCTTTAAATATGTTTAGACCTACGTTTTTCTAGTAAATTCCCCAGGTAAGGCCTAGTGTCCCCAAATGTAGGTGATAGAAACTGGGTTTTAAAAAGTCTGAGAAATGTTCACAATGCCCTTGTATGGCAAAGGACAAAACAGGAAGTTCTTCCTAACGCCTGTCTTAGGCTAAAACAATTATGGAGCCCATATTAGTTTCTTTTTTGGTCACTATGACAGACACCTGAGATAATCATTTGGGAGAGAAATATTTGACTTATGATTGCACAGGTTTCCTTCATGTGCAGTGCTTTTGGTCTTCTGGTGTGACACAGCCTCATGGGGACAGAACCTGTGGTGCTCTGCTCACTTCGTAGCTGCCGTGGACTTTGCATTGAGGGAAAGGTGGGAATGTCAGAGGGAGGTTGGAAGGAGTGGGAGAAAAAGGGAAAGGGTGTTTATGTGTTTCCAGAGTGTGGCTTACATTCCCCTTATATAGATCCCACCTCCTGCTTTTTGTCACCTCCTAATAATACCACTATGTTTAGAATGGGACAAGCAACTTTAAGTTCTTGATCAGGTTTTTCAGGATCTACTTACTTTCTCCAAACACAAAAGGCATACTACCATACATACATGAACCCATAGATGGTATTTCATGTTCAAACCATACTAGATCATAAGAAGTGAGACTTTTTATCTTTGCATGGACATTAACCAACCCCCCTCCCCCGTGCCATTTTAACGACCTAGGACTTGCAATGACATCTTCAGCCCTGCTCTGCTCTCTCTGGACTGTGCTCGGCATCTACACTCTCATTTGTTTTTAATGGCCCTGGGAAACGAGACATTAGAATTCATAATCTAGGATGAGAAAGTGATGTACAGAAGTATTTCAATGTCTTATTGAAGTATCTGAGACAATATTTGAATCTTACTCCAATCTGCCTGAGTCCTAATGCCAGAGTCCATTATATACAGTGTTGGAAAAGGAGCTAGATTGGGAATTATATTCCTGGTGTTGATGCATGGAAGGAGTTTGAAGTCAGTCTTATTTTTTTATTAGTCACTTTATTCATTTACATTTCAAATGATATCCTCCTTCCAAGTTACCCATTTACAACCCCCCCATCCTATTTCCCCTCTCCCCCATCCTCTTTGCCTCTATGAGGGTGGGCCTCCTCCACTCACCCACTCCTGCCTCACCGCTCTAGCATCCCCCTACACTGGGGCAGGAAGCCTCTATAGGACCAAGGGAATCCCCTCTCATTGATGTCAGATAAGGCCATCCTCTACTACATTTGTATCTGTAGCCATGAGTCCCTCTTTGGTTGATGATTTAGTCCCTGGGAGCTCTGGGTGGTCCAGTTAGTTGATATTGTTCTTCCTATGGGATTGCAATCCCCTTCAGCTCCTTTGGTCTTTCCCCTAGTTCTTCCATTGGAGTTCCCAGGCTCAGTTCGATGGTTGGCTGTGACTATCTGTATCTGTATTGGTCAGGTGCTGATAGAAACTCTCAGGGAACCAGGCTTCTGTCAGCAAGTGCTTCTTGGCATCAGCAATAGTGTAGGGGTTTGGTTTCTGCAGATGGGATGGATCCCCAGGTGGGACAGTCTCTGGATAGCCTTTTCTTCAGTCTCTGTTCCAGTTTTTGTCCCTGTCTTTCCTCTGGACAGGAAGAATTCTGGGTGGATGCTTTAATCCTACAAAGAAGGGAAACAAATTAATCACAGGAGATAAAGGGAGGAAGGGATCTGGGAGGGAGACGGGATGGGGAGGGAAAAAGGGGGGCAGTATCAGGTATGAGAAGGGACAGAAGAGAAGTACAAGAGGGTCAGGAAATTGAATAGAAATATGTAGCAGTGAGGAACGGGAAACTGTGGGTAGCCACTAGAAAGTCCCAGACTCTAGGGAAGCAAGAGGCTCCTAGGACCCAATGTAGATGACATTAGGTGAAATATCCAACAAAGGGGAGGTAGAAACTGTATAGACCACCTCCAGTATATAGGCATGGTCCCCAGGTGAGGGATGGGGCCACCTAACCATCGCAACATTTTAACTCAGAAATGAAATCAGTCTTATATAGGAAAGCTTTTTCACAGACAGTGCTGGTGAGCTGGCTTGCTAGTCTCGTGCTCTATGCCCACCTCCTTCTTGGGAGGCCAGAGACATTCTACAGAGTCTTACATATTGTAGGGTTCCAGAGAGGCTAGGTCTGGAGAGACAGGAGAGCAACACCTCCAGCCAGTGGCTTAAACAGTAGTCAGTGCCATTTGCCCTTAAGGAAAATGATCAGAACACTGACAATCCTGAGCCTATAAACAGCTCCCAGTGTTTGATAGAAGTTGTTTAACTTTTGGCCACTGCCTTGAGCAGTGCGCTCAATGTAATTAAAATTGTTTTAATGACTTGGAGTCATGATGGTGTGCATAGACTTTACTCTGTGATAGCAATTGTTTACCCTCTCATCCCCTAATCTCAGGCTGCAAATGCTCTTGTCTGCCAGGTGTTTTTCTTCCAGGATTCTTTTCCTTCCTAATTTGGACATCTAATTTGCGGTGGCCTAATATATCAGATAAACACAATTGTCAGAGCTGCATGCAAAATAGGAACCCATAAGACGGGCAGCAGGGTGGGTAAGTGTTGTGGTGACAGACATTTTTGGATGCTGGAGTTATATGCTGCATTCCGTATGGTAGAGTTTTCCAGTGAGAAAATCCATTAGGTCACCCAGTAACCTTCTCTAGCTGTGAGTGAGGACAGAGCTGTGACTCAGAGCTAATAACAATGGCTAATATTTATTGAGCACTTATGATGCCTCAAACAATACTTCACACATATTATCTCATTTGCCGTTCACCACACATCTGCGAACTAAAACTATCATTATTCTTGTTTTAAATATGAGAAAGACTGGGCGGTGAGAAGGTTAAGCAATGTGCCTAATGTTACACAGCCACTAAGGAGTTGAGAAACAATTCAAATCAACACTAACCAGAGCGGTTGACTAAAAGGGACTTGCCTAGAGCCAGTCAGGAAATCAGTGAAGGGTAAAAATGAGGATTCAGGCCATCAGATTACCAGTTTGGGTACTGCAAACTGTACCCTGATGTCTATAGCCAGTATAAACACACACACACGCACACACACACACACACACACACACACACACACACAGAGGAGGGGGAGAAAACAGGGATCACACACATACACATACATACACAAAGACAGACAAATGCATACACAAACATTTTATATCTATATCTATATATGTATATGTATGTATACACACACCCACACATGCACACACACACACATATATATATATATAATATATATATATATATATACACACACACATATATATACATATATACAAACACATATATACATATATATTCACAGAGAGAGAGAAGACAAGGAAGAGAGAAAGAAGGAGAGAAAGAACAAAGAGATCATATATATAGACATGCATATACATATACAAAGAGAAGCAAATACACACACAAACATATACATAGGTACACACATACAACCATTTGTATTATACACTTTTCCAGAGATATCTTTGGAATCACTTATGTTTTTACTTCTACTCTCTTCATGCCACCCTTTTCAAAATTATTATTAGTGGATTTGGGCTCATATAAGGATCTGGGCTATGAGAATCTTTGTTAGAATTGTCATGAAGATGATAAATAGAGACTTTAGAGAAAAACAATGATCTGGAGACCTGACTCTGTGTCCTCACTTCATAAGGAAAGACTCAGATCAGTATGCAATTTTTAACTTTATTTTTAAACAATTACATGTAAATCTAGGGTATATTGTGATCATATCCACCCTATACCTTGTCTTATTGCTCTCTCACTCTTGCTGATTCCCTCTCTTTCAGCTAGTTTGATATCTCCATGCCAGTGTGTGTGTGTGTGTGTGTGTGTGTGTGTGTGTGTGTGCACAAAGGCCTGGTGTGCATCTGCTATGTTTGTATTTGCACAACCGTGAAACACTCTGATGATAGCCCTTCAAAGCACTCCTCGGCATCCTCACTTTCCTGATCTTTCTTTCTCATCTTTCATAAGTCTCCCAAGACTGTGAAGGGGGTCTTATTTAGATAAAATGTCTTATTTAGAGCTAAGAACTACATAGTCCCTTAGTCTCAATACTTCAATTAATTGTGAGTCTGCATTAGCAGTCTCCCTCTGACTGTGTAAAATCCTTGAGCAAGCTGCTGTATTTGAACACATTAAAGAGAATATTTCTAAATGAAAGTCTATCGGCAGATGTCATACAATTCAATTTTTCCCCTTGCACTATGGACACCAAGTCCCAGTTTACTTTCAAGTCCCCCCTTCCCTTCCCTTCCCTTCCCTTCCCTTCCCTTCCCTTCCCTTCCCTTCCCTTCCCTTCCCTTCCCTTCCCTTCCCTTCCCTTCCCTTCCCTTCCCTTCCCTTTCCACATGAGAAAGCACATGATTCCTTGTGCTTGGGGGACTGACTCAAGACACTTGGCATGGTGATATCTAGCTCCATGCATTTCTTGCAAGCCACAGAATTTCATCTTCCACTGTGGCAGAATGAAACTTCGTTGGGTATATGTACCATGTTGTCTTTATTGATTTATCCACTGAAGGATACCAAGGCTGATTCTAAAACTTGGTTACTGTGAACAGTGGCACAATAAATACAGGCATGTGGGTATTTTTATAGTAAGCTGCCGACTCAATCTTTAACTATTAAAAATAAATAAATCTGTTCTCTTGATAATGGCACAACATAAGCCAAAACATGAACTGGGGCAGGTTCAGCATGTTTATTATTTGTGCTGCAATTAATTTTATATTCTGTGCATTGATAACTCTTGAAACAGCCTTTCTTTTACCCATGGCACTCTGTCTCTATTTTTGTCTAGGATGCTTCCCATGGAAGTCTGGAAGCCCACTGCTTCATATGTTGGTTCTCCTCTTTACTTTTTCTTATGTCCAGGGAGTGGGCCAGGGAACCAGGAAGCAAGAGAGTTGGTAGAAACATACTCCAGTGCTTTCTCATGCAGACTGAGTCCTCCTCTTATTTGGATATGCCTTATCTAATTGTAACTCTGCGGCTAGAGCATTCTCTCAGTCAAGGTGTCTATCCAAATTTCCATCTCTGTATCTGCTCTAACAGATCTTTCTCAAATAACTTTCCCCATTGTTTGTAAGGACTTCCTTTGAAACCCGATTATTAACTCTAGGGAGTTCTCGCTTGTGTGTTTGCTATTTCCCAACAGGAGTCCCGATCAGCATATCATTTTGTAGTGCTGTGGTTTGTTTAGATGGGTGGGTGGAACACGGATTTCTGCAGTGAGGAGAGACACTTAATGTTAAGTCTGATAATGATGGACATGCCAGAAGGGAGTCCAATAGAAGTTATAAATAGTAGCTACTGTTTATTGATCATGGACCACACATTGAACAACGGCTCTGCACCCATTATCTTAATCTCCTTAACTTTGTGGATGAGGAAATCAGGCCACAGTCTCACTTAAATATTTTTCATATGAAGCATATTTTTTTCAAAGTAAGCTTTAGAGATTGAAAACTGTACACATGGATTTGGATTCTTAGAATATAATGTGGACGATGGAAAACCATTTTTAACTCCATTTTCTTCTGTGACTTTCTTTGTAGAGTTTTTATTGGCTCTGATTTTACAGAATATACTGGGTGCTTCAGAACATAAGTGAAGTATGTTCCTTTACTATTTGTAAGTAGCAAAAAGTATAAAGTATAAGTCTATAGCTTGATTGCCTGGATCTCAATTACGAAATGCCATTTAACTGCTGTGTGACCCTGGGCAAATCAATTAACTTTTTCTGTGCCTTAATGGTTCGGCTCTGTAAAATGGGGTTAATTATAGCACCCACCTCATTGAAATCTAGTGGGGATTAAATGAGTCAACACAGGCAAGATTCTTGGAACTGTTTGGCCTATGGTAAGCAATATATCATGCTAATTATGATTATTTTAATTTTTATTCCCACCTCGGTCTCCAGTTCTTTTACAAGTTCCTGGAGCATCTCTTTTCCAGATATGTATTTGTACATATAAACGATATGTTCTTTTCTATATATCTGTGTGGATTGAATGCTGAATGACAATAAAGGCCATATCCTGTCATTTAATAAGGAAGAATTGAAAAAAAAGTGACCCTCGTGCTAGGGGGTTCCTTATTTCCAGATAAGCTGATTAACCAGATTGTCCCGCAGAACCTCTGAGAGCTGAGGCAGGGGCAGGAGGAGCGTTCAGGGCCATTTCATTGCTTTTGTTAAATAAGATGAAAGTTGACTAACCAGTTGCCTGGGGCAATATAGGTTAGTCAAACTGAGACTTGACTAAGAGGCCCATCATAATACGCTAACGAGAAAAGCTAGTGAGGCATTTGAGTGGCAGGGTTGTGTGGGTGGCAGGCTTGTTGTTGAGGGAACTGATGTTAGAACTTTATGGCACTATTATTGCAGTTGAGTGAGATAGCCGAGGCAAGCCAAGACAGAGCCCCAGAACAATGTGTGCATACGCTTCTTCTCTTCCCTTTCTCTTTCTTCTCTCTCTGCTTCCTCATGTTTCACTTCTCCGCTTGCTTCCTTTATCTATTTCTCCTCCCTATTCCCTTCCCGTCTTTCAACCTTTCCGATCCTTCCTCCCTTTCTTCCTCTTCCCTACCTTTCTTCTTTCCTTCCTTTCTGGGCTTGCCTTCCTTTTCCCCTACCTCTCTGTTTTATCGTGGAAATTCAGACCTCTCCTTGGGGACAGGCAATGTTTAGCTAAGAAGCTAGGACAGTGGACATTTTCAGCTACCCTACAGGTTAAAGTGACTCTCGTGTCAGCGCGAACGATGAAAAATATACTTTAGACAAATAGTGTGAGCACATTAAATGAAATTCATGCAAATTAAAAAAGTAGAGCTGCAGAGAGAGGCAGGGTTGAAATGGTTACACATGTTACAAACCATGCCAAGCTGAGCCCCGTGTGGTTCTCCATTAACTGTGTGTTTATGAATCTGTACGGACTTAAGTTGACTGTTACTGCAATATCAGAATGAGATACAAAGAAAGTAGAAAGTAATTATTCCATAGACACAGAAGCTTCAGAGACAGTGTTCTTTAAATGTTGGAAAATTCAGCACCTCACATTCTGGCAGTGAAGGAATAGATCAAGACCCAAAACAGAAACAAAATGTAACAAAAATTAAAGGACCAGAAGACGCAAAAGAAGAAGGAGAAGAAGGAGGAAGAGGAGAAGGAGGAGGAGGAGGAGGGAGGAGGAGGAGAAGGAGGAGGAAGAGGAGAAGGAGGAGGAGGGGGAGGAGGAGGAGGAGGAGGAGGAGGAGGAGGAGGAGGAGGAGGAGGAGGAGAGAAGAAGAAGAAGAAGAAGAAGAACAACAACAACAACAAAAAACTAAACCAAACCAAAACCAAACCCAATCAAACTAACAAAACTCCAAAAGAAACCCAGCAAAATGAAAACCTCTGCTCATGGCTTGTTTTCTGTTGCCCATTTCTCAGAGACTATGAACTTCTGCCTGCATTTCTTTTCACTTCTAGAGTGTTTTAAATGCATCAAGGAGAGTTGGGCACAGTCAGGCATGGAAGCAAATCCTTATATCAGAAATAGTTGTTCTGCCTCAGCCTGGGAGCTACCTCACATCTGATTTCTTCCTTTCAAGACTCTGTAATCTCAACTTCTTTCAAACCTGGCAGCATGCTTGTTTTGTTATATTATTACTTAAGCTGTATATTCATGTGCAGTTTTTCTTTTTCTTCTTTTGGCCTAAGTTCTTTTCATGGCTAAGTCTTATACAATGCATGGAGGTTATGAACCCCTTGTGGGTGGACTATATCTTTTACATATGCTTATCCCATGACAGTTTCCTACATATAACAATCAGTATTTGTCATTTGAGTGGCGGCATGCCTTGGCCCTCATTTCCCCTCTGCCAGCAACTTCAGCATGAGTGTCTCTTTTGCAGGGTCTCTCTTTTTGTTTGTGACTAGATTTTTCTTCCTTAAATAAAAGAAAAGGGCTCACAATCTGTTCTAACTCAGCCTTCTCTATGTCCCAGGAAAGTGGCAAGCCAGAGAAGTATTCACATATGGACATATTTGAAGTTTGTCATGTTTGTGAGTTCAGGAGAAATTATAATCTTGTCTGTAAATTCTCAATGTAGTCGGCACTGCCTTATTCACATGGATCTGAGAGATGAGGGCACAGTGATGATGTGATGATGATGAGGGTGATGAGGTTGGGTGGACGGTATGCTGCTTTACTAGGTGGCTGGTCTAATGTATCCTCTCAGGTAGTCAAATCCAAGGAAAGAAGAAAGAGGTAGACACAGCTTGAGGTGGAAAGTTTATAACAAAGGAGGCTTTCTGGAAGCTTCAAGCCCTGTCTAGAAGTTAAGGGGGAACAAACAGGGAGACAGCTGTATCTCCTTTTATTTGCAACTTGAAAATAGGGCAAGTACGCTTCCCTCGACTTCAACTTTTTCCTCTCAGCAATTTTCCAAACTCTCACTTTTTAATTTGAAAACTAATCTTCGAGTGGGAAGTTTCAGTCCTGGCACACAGGTAACACATAAGCAAATAAGCAAGGCTGAACTTCTCCCTGGGTTTCCAGGTCATTCACTAACCGTTCCAGGCATTCGATTCCAAAGCAAACATATCGCATATCTATTAGGATCTCCTTGAGACATTTTAGACTGAGCACAGATCTGTTGGGCAGATTGCAGGCCAATCCACTAAGGTTTCTGAAGGCGAACGTTTCATTTTTTTTTTTTTTTAACTTCTGCACTCAATTTTTTTTTCCAGAATGGATTTTGCCCCTGGTGAAGTTTGAGGGAATTATTTTATGCCTGATAGACTTAAACACGGCAGCAATTGTGTGCCCTGTCCTCAATTGCTCCTGGGGTGCTTACTCTCTAGCCTTATCGGAAATGTCTTATACCTCCAGTGATCATGGGGGCTTTTCTGGCCTCAGTGTTTTCATTTACAATAACGTGACATAAATCAATGTGTTTATTGCATACTGTGTTTAGATTCATTAAAGAAGCAGCATTCTGAACAGTAAAATATATTCACCATAAAGCCAGGTAGATACCAATAAATACAGGAAATAGGAAAATTCTTTGAGTCCGTGATCACCACCTTTACTTCATCTTTGCTGGAGGTAGATAAACTCTGTGTGAGTTGACCTACTTAAGTGGATTCTTTGCAAAACTTTGTTATGCAAGCAGATACTTAGGAGGCCTGCATGGCTTCATAGTCTCCATAAAAACAAACAAACACACAAACAAAAAACAAACAAACAAAAAACCCCAAACTCGATCATTAATCGCTGTGGTGGGTGGTATTGTTAGGTACAGTTTTCTTAGTCAAAAGGTGAGACAAAACTCATTTTAATTGCTGTGTTTATTGGCATCTCATGGCTTTATGGTAAATATTCTTCTCAATGCAGAAGTGGTAAGTCTAAAAACAAGTCCCTACTTTTTTTCTATATCATCCCATCTCACATACAGAAGCTTATCAAGCCACACGTTCTTATCTTTCAGAGCTCTACTCTCCATGAGCCGTTCTGCATGAACATGTACTTGCTTAGGCTCATGTTTATGTGACACATGACATTTTCTATGCTGGGATGGAGTCTAATGCAATGTCAAGTTGCTATTGGCTAACCGTTAGGTGATCGAATCATTTTTCCTCAGTAATGAAACATTCTTTACTGGTTTTGTTTTCTGCGAGTGAGGTTCTTTATTGATGTTTTTTTTTTTTTTTTTTTTTTTTTTTTGTGCTCTACAGACTTCCTGGATTTGAGATGAAATGTTTGTACATGTGTGTTTATGGGCTGTCAAGTTGGACACCATTGTCATGCTCTCTCTAGCCTAGACATCAGATCTCAGAAGGTCTCTAGAGAAATGAGTATAGTGGTTCTTGAGACTCTTTATAATAAGACTCCTCTTTGTTCTTCCTGCGTGTTCTTTATGGATGCTGGTGGTGAACCCAGGACCTTTCACTAGTTAAATGCATTCTTTCCTACTGAGCCACACCTCCAGATAAAGCGTTCTCTTTCTTCAATATGGAATCTGTTCATAGCGAGCTGGAATTCTCAAACTTTAGCCGCATATGGAAAACTTGCTTCACCATAAGGGTACCTATGGTGCTTCCAAAACTAGATTGCTTAGGCTACACCTATGCTCAGGATCTTCTCCAGAGGTGTTGGTACTTTTGGTCTGGAGAACTATTGAGAGGAGTCTTAGGGTCTATCAGATCTGGAAGCAACACTATGAAACAAATATCAGAGTCAGGGCATTCTTAGAAATGAATTAAGCATGCAGAATTGATGGAGTTGTCCCGAAATACTTTTAAACGTGGTGAACAGATGACTCAATAGGATGGGTGTTGTTTTGTGAGTGAGCATGGGGGCCAGCATACAGATATATAGCACCCATCTAAAATCAATATATGGCAGGAACACATATATCCCTAGCGCTAGGTAGCTTGCTGGCTAGTCAGCTTAGTTAAACAGTAAGACGGAGAAAAGTCTGCATTGAAGAGTAAACTGGTAAAGGCATTGAAGAAGACCCCTGATAACAACTTCTGGTTTCTATATATGCCCACATAGAAAAGTGTACCACCCTTACACATCCTGTGCGTGTACACACACACACACACACACACACACACACACACACACGTACACACCCATGTACATGCACATATGCACATGCATGCACACACGCATAGACACATACACCTTCTAAGTTAAAAATTAAAATTTCTACATATATATTATGACATCGAGAAAAATTCAGTCCTTTTCCTTGTAACCATATTTTTTCTAACATGTTTTATTTTTCTGTGTGTATAGATTCCATATGTGTACCACAAGAGTGCTGGTCGTGCTTAAAGGCTAGAAAAGAACTTTGGATCCCCTGGAACTGGAGTTAACAGATGGTAGTGAGCCACCATTTGGGTGCTGGCAATTGAACCTGAGTCCTTTGAAAGTATAGTCAGAGCTCTTACTTGTTGAGTCATCTGCCTAGCTCCACTTGTGACCTTTTATAAGAGTAACAATCTACAGAATTAGAAACCACTCCAGTGGTTCTCAACCCTCCTGACACTACCACCCTTTAATATAATTTCTTATAGTATGCTGATGCCCAACCATAAAATTATTTTTGTTGCTACCTCATAGTTGTGATGTTGCTACTGTTTTGAATCATAATGTAAGTACTTTTGGAGATAGAAGTTTGCCCAAGTGGTTGTGACCCACAGGTTGGGAACCAGTATATTAGACCATACAGTGCTGGTTCTCCTAGCAATCATTGGTGAAACAATACATGAATGGTTGTTAAAATCACCCCGACTCAGTTTTTCCCCTTGTCTTGTGGACCAAGTGCTAGTCAGAAATGGGCCTAGTGACCATTCGAAATTTCATTTGGCAAAATAGGTTTGAATTCATTTGGAGGGACACAGATGCTATCTTGAAAAGCGTCTTTCGGAATTTGCAGTCGCTTGTAAACTTTTGGATTCTTATGGCCGAGCACAGAAAGCTTGTGCCTTCCTGGGTGACTGGCTGACAGTGGAGTGATTGTTTTTGACTCTCGGCAATTCATTATGAAAGAATGGCCGGGCTTGTTTTTCTGGCCCTGAGTTTGCCATAGCCAAGCCCACGTGGCTGTGGACTAACCCGACTTCCTCACGGCGCACTCAAAAAACTTTACTGTGTGCATTCTCCCCAATTCTCACCATTTTATTAGACATTAATAAGCATTTTCTCAGAGCTTGGCAGTTTGCGAATGTTTTAAAATCGTTTTTTATTAGAGGCTTATGCAACACACCAGTGGCGTTGTTTTGTGTTTTTAGCCGGGCCGCTGTTTTAGTGGGGTAAACATGAGTAAAAAAAAAAAAAAATGCAAGGGGCAGAGACAACATTTCAGTGGCGTGCCTCATTCTTTGCTCTAAACGACAGCAGGAAAGAACAGGCCGGCCTGCCAAATCATCTTTTCTGTAAACAGCAGTTATCTGTCTCCATTTAAGTTTCCTTTTGCTTCTGTAAAGAAAACCCCTGAAAAAATTTAACTGATAGTCACTTTGGAAAAGCGAATATTCTATCTTCTAAGTGTAAATGGGTCATTTAAACCAGACCTGAAGACATGCAACAGAACTGAAGGAAAAGTAAATACATGGCAATTTTAGTTGGGAATAAATTCCATGGAACCATTTTTTCCAGTTCACTCATAGGAAAAATTAGTGTAATGATGTAATGGCTTGTGTACTTCTTTTTATCACATGAAGGGTATCTAATGTCTGAACTATAAACTCATGATTAAGATCCAGAGTGCTCATTAGTAGACTCTCCAACAACTCTTCCTTTTGAGCAATTCTCTACATTTGGGCTATTTGAACACGAACATAAACTAACTACTACAATTCCAAATGAGGATGCCTGCCCCATTGTTTTGAGCCTTCTCTCACTGACTCGCCTCCTTTAATCACGTGATTGTATCTTTTATTGAGCATCTGAACATATGAGTTGAAAGACATAAAAACCACCTTTCCTTTCATTTTTCCATAATTTGGATGAAAACTGTTAGAAATGGAGCCAGTAACAGCGAATTAATAAAGGATTTTCTTACATAAAATAGTCCTCTAGTGAAATTTATATAAGTATAAAAAGCAAAATGGTCTTTCTTCATCCAATCTATAAGTAATTCATGGCTCCAAACTCATTAAAACAATTTCAATAAGATTCAATGATTTGGTAAGTGGAGAGAAAGACTCAAATTACATAGAGGTTTAAAATTATAGTCATGACCATGTATATTTATTTTGCTTAAAAAAATCCCATATTATTTCTACAACTTTAATGCTGAATTTATTTCTGCCTTGGCAGCTTCTTACTTTTTTATCTTTTATTTGCAAGATTGGAAAACACACAGCCAGACACTGGATGCCCAAAGTCAATTTAAAAGCTCTAACACAGACTTAGTTAAATTAGAAAATACTTATTTATAATTAATAACTATTTATTTGAGAGAGTTAATGTTCTTATCAATTTACACTGCACCTTCAATTAGGATTTTTCTATTTACTGGTCTCACAGATCAAAAGTAAGCAAATCCATATAGTTTTGAGAAATAAAAATGTAGATGCATGTATTTGCACTTGCATATAGCAGTTTAATTATATGATAAAATAAACCAGATGGACCAGAGTAATTTTTTGACCAGTTCAATAAAACTGCATGGTTTTCACACATGTATTTGTTCATTTTTTCCTACTTTGTGCCAAATATACTTCTGTTTACTTCACATATACATTCTAAAAAGATTTTTAATATTTCTTTCAAAGAATCAATTTCAGAATGATGCAAACAAAGATCAATTTATATTTTAGTGATTTTCTTATTGAGCGAGTGATGCTCAGATTGTCAAAGAAGGTAACTCAGAAAAAACATGAATAAACTACTCTTTTCTAAGTGACTTTAGTGGGTTGTGTAAGTAAAAGAAATTTAAAATCACTCCCAGATGATTTTAGATCAAGTATGTCCCACTGTGAATAATTGTTCTTTTTTCTTCACCTCGTTTGGCCCATCTTTCTCCTTTAATTAATATGAATCATCACTTCTGGAGAATAATTGATACTCCTAAGACACTATCTTTTCACAAAACTTTCCTTGAGTACTTACTTGCCTTGGACACATGCCTCAGGTACCTCTGACTTATTTTATTGCGAGAATTTCTTCATGTAGCCTGGTCTAGGCTTTCCCAGGTGGTTTTGACTCATGTCTACCAAGATCTGCAGCATGGCATTTTCCTATGGGGTTGAACTTTTGAACTGATATTTTTATAGTATACACTCAAATAAGAGAAGACATTTCTTTCCATTTGTTTGGATGGGGTCTCAACGAAAGACAAATGAAAGCAAATTCTACATTGTAGAAAACTGCTAAATTCACTTAAATTAAAATAGCTTTTTATAGTATTTAAGTTGTTCACTGTACAGTAAAAGCAAGGATTTTTAAATTTGAAGTAGAGTGCTCTCCCAATATCATAAGATCTAATATTTTAATGCATTATTTAAGGACAATAACAATAAAGATATAATTAGTCGTTATTATAGCCAGGTTTACAACACTTCCCTAGCAGTAAATGTATTTGTGATTTTTACTGTCTTTGAAACTTGAGTCCAGAGTGTGAGAGTCAATTCCTTTAGGTCTTTAGAACAAATGTTCATTTTCTAAAGGGTCAAACTTGGAGAATGAATTCACCTGCGGTGATATATCTGATGGGTTAGATCAAAATGCTATATGCCTCAGAGACAGAGAACGGAAAAGTGTAACTGAGACCCATCTCATAGCAGTGATTCGACACACACACATCAATGGCATTACCCCAGAAAGAAACACATTGAACACTTGTAAAAATTCATTCTCAAGGCATGCACATGCAAACAAAGAGAACCCCAAAGACTCACAGTTCATTTGAATTCACAAGGGAAAATTTTCAGGACGAATGTTGCTTTGACGTTGTCTTACTGATGCAGAGGGAAGCCAAACCTGTTTTTAATTGCAAAACCAAATGGTTTATGCATGGGCTCTGCCATGCTTGTGCGAACATGTTGCTTTTATAGTCCCCTCCCCCTCCTCCAACACGAGACTAGGCTTGCCAACATTGTGTTGGAGCATGGTCACATTTGAAATGAGAAGCCTTGCAGGGATTTTGGGAGGTGGGGGGTGGCAGTGTCAATCTGTCGAGATGTCGCCAGGAGTGGATCTAACTGCCTATCTGTTACCACTTGCTAATTAGGGATTGGAGTGATCATTGTCATAAAGCTTGCCATGCAATGTGCAATAAAATGAATTTTCAGGGGTGGGGGGCAGAGGGTGATGTTGAGAGAGGATGGAACAAATTTTAAGGACTTCTAATAATCAGAACATCTCAAAGCCTGGATCTAAAATTGTTTTACTGTTTAATGGCCCAATGAATACACACATTGTTGCATGCATTTTGTTGCTTCAGGCACATTGCTGGAATTCCAGTACAGGAAAATTAAGTAGACTCAGAATCGAGTCCACGGGGAAGTTTATCTTCGTAGGGCCAACAAGAGCCTTTAGGAATAGTCTGTTCTTATTAGAGCCAAGCTGGACAGGAGTAAGAGACAAAACAGAAATTAGCAATAAAACGAGCTTCCTTGCTTCTGCAAGGGGCAGAGTGATCACAGCACAGCCAGACGGGAAGATGTTGTGAGATGAGTCTGTTAAGTTTGTTGTGCTGAAGATTACTTACAGATAAGGCAGAGTCAGAAAAGGAGGTCCGTGGTTTGGGAAGGAAATCTGTGTGCTTCTGCCTAGGTTCAGCAAATAAAAGGTTCGCCTAAGATGGTTTCAGCTTCTGTGTCTGGCGCTGGAGCCATTGAGTCAGTGATTGTCACCATCACCTCATCTCCACGCTACTCCCATTGGTTGTTCTACACACAGCATACACATACAGAGACACACAGACACACACATAGACACACACATACACAAAGCATGGCTTTAAGTATTAATTCACAAACATTGAAAACCTGAATACATGCAGGTCCATTAACTGAACAAACACTGTGTTAAGAATTATAAAGTATAAAAAAAAGAATTAGCCTCAGTGAATCAAGTTGGTATATCTTTGTTTTTGATATTACCTTTTCTTCTGGGCTTTTTTGAGACAGGGTCTTGCTATGTAGTCCTTGCTAGTTTAAAACTTTCTAAGAAACCTTCACTAGCCTCAAGCTGGTTATCCTCTTGTCTTTGCTCCTGAGTGCTGATATTACAAGGGTATACAACACCTTGACCATGTCAACATTTTCATATGGCCAAATATGTTGACATATCTATTTGTTCATCCTTGAGGTAAGGGTTCACCAATTTTCATGGAAGACAAAAATCCTAAAATGCCTTCTCCTGAGTATTTAGGAAGCTGTGGCTACCAGGAGAGCAGGAGCTAGGCTAACCACTCAAGGGATTGGGCTGTTGGATGAAGTGAAGCAGGTAACAGAGGTATGACCATTTCTACTTATCTGCAACCCTTTAGAATCAGGCTACAAAGTGTAGTATAATCAAAATTGTCTATTGACACATATCCACATTTAGAAGGAATGGTCTATTCATCTTCTAAAGAGTGAGAATCAAGAACATTCTAGTCCACCACTCAATACAAACTACTTTTCACTTCTTACAGATGGTTTTTAAATTCTATCTATCTATCTATCTATCTATCTATCTATCTATCTATCTATCTATTATTTTAGAGTCTTGTTCCTCAGAGTACGTTATATAGTCACAGTTCTTACACTTAAAGCAGGGGATTGATAGACTGTTCTGGTCTTCCATTTCACTTGAATACAGGATGGCATGAAAGGAAGGAGTTTGGTGCTGACGCATGGTTCTTGGGTTGAATTAGATGATTCATTTTAAATTTAATTCAGTAAGACAATAAAATTGTATCATAGTGCTTTCCTCTGTAAGTAGAAGCCTTGGAGGAAATAATTTTATTTATATACCATTTATATATTCATGCATAATATATAAGAGACATAAGGAAGTAGATACTGGGTACAAGAGATGCCATTTAAATTGTAATTACCAGCTACAAGTTTTAGGCATATGGTGATAAACGTCATAGGCTCCTGGCTTTTCCACTTTAGAGAAACTGCAGAAAAGTAGCCAGCATTGAATAAGAGGATCTCTAGAGAACCTTCTGAGGGGTCTGGGAAAATAGAAGAAGGGGAGGGAGGTGTAGGAAGTGAAGCAGCAGGCAAGATGGTCCAGTGCCTGCAAAGCTGGGGGTGGAAAGCTACTCTTGCCTCCTAAGACACAGACGCTCCCTGGTGAAACAGTGACTCAGGATGTGTGGCAAGGAACCTAGCTAGAAACACCCTTGCTCTCAGACAAAGCACTTCTCAGCCTTGTCAAATTCCACATCCAGTGTAAAACCTAAACACTTTGTAAAAATTTCCCTCTCTCCCCTGTCTCTGTCTCCTGCTTCTCTCTCCTCTCTCTCCTCTCTCTCTCTCTCTCTCTCTCCTCCCCTCTCCTCTCTCTCTCCTCCTCCCTCTCTCCTCTCCTCCTCTCCCTCTCCTCCCCTCTCCCTCCCTCTCCCTCTCTCTCCTCCTCCTCCTCTCTCTCTCTCTCTCTCTCTCTCTCCTCTCTCCTCTCCTCTCCTCCTCTTCTCTCTCCCTCTCCTCCCTCTCTCTCTCTCTCTCTCCCTCTCCCTCCTCTCCTCTCTCCTCCCTCTCCCTCTCTCTCCCTCTCTTCTCTCCCTCTCTCTCCTCTCTCTCTCCCTCTCTCTCTCTCTCTCTCTCTCTCTCCTCCCTCCTCCTCCTCTCTCTCTCTCCCTCCCTCCCTCTCTCCCTCTCCTCCCTCTCCCTCTCTCTCCCTCTCTTCCCCCCCTCTCTCTCTCCCTCTCCCTCTCCCTCTCCCTCTGTCTCTCTTTCTCCCACTGTCTCTCTTTCTCCTGTCTCTCTTTCTCCTGTCTCTCTCTCCCTCTCCCTCTCTGTCTCTCTTTCTCCTGTCTCTCTCTTCCCCCATCTGTGTGTATGTGTGTATGTGTGTATGTGTGTGTGAAGAGACTCTCTACTTTATTTCTTTGAGACATGGTCTCTTACTGAACCAGGAAGTAGCCTGAAACCCAGGAGCCCCCATAGTTATTATGTACATGCTAGGGATTTGAACTCAGATTCTCATGCTTGCATAGCAAGCACTCTTACCCACTGAACATTCTCCCATCTTCCATATACAAGTCTTTAAAGAAGCTAGCCTTTCATTCACAGAAGAGAGTAAAAGTTCTATTAAACTTTTATTAAAAAGACTATTAAAGATTTTAGTATAAATATAAAGATTTTTCCCTTCTCCTATGTTCTTATTTAGGTTTTTTTTTTTTTTTTTTAAATCTTTCATGTCATTCTAGGTATGCACGCTTAAAATTTTCAATCATTCATGGATTTTATCATTCATTTTATAATACATAGTGGCAATTTTCAATAAAAAGCAGAGTATTAGAATTACTCCTACTAGGCAAAAGCATCAACATCATGTGATGATCAACATCATGTGATGAATATATATCTTGTAGCCTGTGTGTAGATGCATAGAAAATTCTCACCAGAAGAGTGGAAACGATGTAAATAGTTAGCTGTAGTTTTTGACAGTGCTGAAGATCAAAACCAGGCTCTGGCACATGTCGAGCATGTGTTCTACCACGCAGCTACATCTTCAGCTCTGAGTCATTTGTTTTTGTTTTACTTCTGCATACATGCTAACTACACCAACACCATGTTTTTTTATTGTGTTTTGGAGTCTGGAGAATGCCATGGCTTACGGGTCATGGGTTGTCACAAGAGCGCTGTGGGAGTTTTGAGCAATAGGAAGGCAGGAACACTTTGTGGGTATTTTCTCTGCTCGTGAATATTCTCCACTGACCTACTGAATATCACTTAAATGACATCATTCCAAAGATGGAATTGCTCTGAATTTTAAGAGAGTAGCAGCCAAGCTCTAAATCAATGACAGGGTTCTTCTCAGACAAATGCTGTGTGACTGGCTATACCAACCGTCTGAACCTGGTCCACTGTCAGCATGATGTCATCTTTGACAGCAAAGCAAGGGCAAAAGATCAAACAGGAGTTCTGTGCTGTCTGACCCTGAGGGTTCAGCCATCTATCATCTTGCTAAAGACCAGGCCAGGAATACCAAAGTGAGTATTCAAAAGGAAGGATAAATCTCTGCCCATTGCATTTAGATGAACTTGAACAGAAGGCCACCTGGCTACGTATACACTAGGCTCACGTCTTTTGTCCCCTCTTTAGATTTTCTGCACTGGGTAGCTTGACTTTTGCTCTTTGTTACTGATGGGACAATGGCTGCATGAAAGTTTATGTTGTTCTTTTCTAGGGATCTAGAAATATGCTACACTCCTTTCCTACACACATACACACACAGACACACAGACAAACACACACACACACACACACACACACACCACACACACACACGACACTGATAAATTGTTTTTCATTCTGGATTAGATTTCAACTCGTGGTATGTCCTAGCTGATAGAACTAACCAGCATGTTCCAACAAAATCACACTGACAGACAGATCTCATGTAGGAAGTTTATTAAAAGGGAGGGGCAAGGGGTCACAGAGGCTGCCTCTGGCCGGAGAAAGAAAAAAGAAAGGGTTGGGGGGAGGAAAAATGTGGCTCTTTGTAGAGACCATGGTACATCTACAGTGGGACATGTGACAGAGGTGACAATGGGAATGTCTGGGCAGCTAATAATGACATGTCTTGTTGTGGCTGGGTTGTCTGATGGTCCCATGAACACCATGTTGGGCTGGCTATAGAGGTTACCTGATTGTCCCATTGTCCCCAGGCAGGGCTGGCCTTGGAGGTGGCCTGATTGCCAACACTAGCAAACCTTGGTTTAGTTTCCTTCTGGTTAATCCTGTCTTTTAATTTCACACCTCAATATCCTGTGTAAAATTTTCTGCAGTACTAAAACTCTCAAGTATTCAAATCTAACTTACGTTATCCTTGCAATGCTCATATTTAATAGACATTGCTTATTAACTTCTAATGAATAGTCTATTTAAAACACTAGTCTTTCTGTTGTAATTTTCATCATCTTTCTGGTTTGTATTTCAAGAAACATCAGTCTACGATATCAATAATGAGATAAATATGAGTTAATATTGGTTACATGTTTACTTTGTATTAAACATGATTTTAAACATTTTTGCACATATCAACTTATTTTGATACCCACAACGACCTTATGAAGTTGGTGTCATTGTTAAAAATAAACTTTTTTAATGGCCTGCGTTCTCCAGTTGGGGTGTGAATCCCAATTCAGTTAAATCACTAGCTGGGAGGTTGTAGAACACTCATTATCTCATGTCTCATTTTTGCTAAAATCTTGTAGTCTGGTAATGCTCATAAAGCACTAAGAGAGATGACACATGCTAAGTGCTTCGAGCAATGCTAGTCAATGGACTATCTTTTAGTACACGTTAGCAGGTATTCTTGCTATTGTTGTTGTTATTATTGCTTACTAATTTTCTTCCAGGAAGAACTTTATCGTCAGTGGCTCTGTCTTAGCAAAGGCTTTGTACTGTCTTAGCTCATCACCAACCTGTGCTAATCTGGGATTTTGGTAAAGATTAAGTTACTGACTATGTAGAAAGGACTGAGAATAGTGTGAGCTTGGAGTCAGTTCTCACCAGTGATCAGCAGTGTTTTATTCCCACAACGTTATTGGTTCTTGGTGAAGCTTCTTCCTTTAGTTTTCTTGTTTTTAGTGTTCGTTTCTCCAGATACATTAATGCAGCACAGGCTGGCCTTGAGTACACTGAGAGTACCCTTGAGCACCTGATTAAGGTTACAGATAAGCAAAACCATACCAAATTAGTGTTGGGGATTAAATACCCCAAGGCTTTGTATATGCTAGGCAGATGCTCTACAAACTGAGCTACAGTTCCCGTCTTCTATTATTTTCAAAATAGCAATACTGTGTGGCATATAGTCCTGAGATCAGTATTATTTGTCTATCTGACTAGAGCTTGGCCTCTGTTTCATCTGTTAGTCCTCCTCATCTGTATTGAATTCCATTGTTATTATCATTGTTGCAGCTGCCACTATCATCACTATGACTGCAACAGGTTCTTCCCATGCACAGGCAGTTCGTGAATTCACTATGTAGGTAGGCTGTTCCTCTGTTCATGATCTTCCTGCCTCTGGTTTCCTTGATGCTGAGACTTCCACTTGTGTCTTCCTGGCGTATTTTTTTTTCCTGGTATTTCCAAAGACTTTCTCTGTCTATACCAATGTTACTATGTGTGCCCAATGGTTAGTCTAATTTTGCAACCTAGAGATGCCCCTGAGCTCTGCCCATGTGGTTTCCATTCCAATGAATGCAAGGTAGGGTGAAGAAATATGCAAGTTAGACAATGGAGAATAAAAGTTAATAGATCAAAGTGCAGTTGTTTATAGGTGTATTAACCTTCCTGCTCTCCACAGAGATTCTGCTAACTTTTGCAGCTATGAAATACAATGGGTATTACAAATACTGGCTGGTCACCTCTTTCCTTCATCTAATTGGTTAATTTCTTTCCTCTTTTAATACAATGAAGAAAAGGCACCTTGGTAGATTATGTCTCTAACGTTTCTTTATGTAGTAAGCAGTTTCTTCCTGTCACGTGAATTTCGTGGTATATGTACATTTTCTAGTATCTAGTATATATACATTAACCAATAACCTACAATAAACAAATATGCAAATGTGATTTTATTTTTACATTCTTCCCTAGGCAGTTTGCCACTTTCAATCCAGCTTTTTCTTGGAATAAAATGGCAAAATAATATTTTGTAATTGGACATAATTTAAGTAAATTATTGTATAGAAAATGAATTGAATCTAAAGAAAATGACAAAACTATTGACATATTTCACAATGTGAAATATGGCTTGTGCCCCACAGCAGGTTAATTCTGAGGTAACGACCTCAGGTTATGGGCTGTGCTCATCTGCCTCCTCAGCCTTGCTCTCTGACTCACCTCTCACTGTCGTAGGGCCTCCTGGGCTCAGGCTTCCCCCTTGAGTCATCTAATTGGACGGTGGAAAGTCATTCTTTCCACACCCTCGCCTCCCTGTCATTCCCAGCATATAAACATCCAATTCATTACAAATGAACTGAAGACTTTATAAGGAGCCTGGTTGAAGTGATACAATCTTCACTAAGGACTTGTTTTGAAAATGTATCAACAGCAGCTGGAGGCATGGCTCTGTCTGTGATGCGTGTGTTGTTCACGCAAGAGGAGCTGAGTTCAGATCCCAGGACCCTCATCACAAGCCAAGCATGGTGGTACTATCTGTAAACTTGGTACTGAGAGGTGGAGGTGGAGATTGGTGAATCCCCAGAGCTCATTTGTTCCTTAGTTCAGCTGAACTAGTGAGCCTTGGTTCAGTGAGGGACTTTCTCTCAAGTAATCAGGCAATGAACTGTAAGAATGACACTAAGCAGAACCTACACTTCTATGTACAAGTGCACATTCATGCATGCACCTCCCCCATGCACAATTCATATTAACATGTCCACCCCAACCCTCACAGATATATTGATATCTGTAAAAATAACTATGGTGCAGTAGAATTCTCTTTAGGAATAAAAAATTCAGACAACTTTTCACTATGTGGCTGTGTTGGTCATCTGAGTTTATTCAGTGTGAAATGGAAAAATAATTTGACATCTTTATTTTTTAAACATAGCCTGAATCAATAAGGTAAATATGTCAGGAAATCCTCCAATCCATAGGGAGGCTTACCACTATATTATTATGATAACTAACTATAATCTATATGTACAAAGTAAATTGAAGATATAAAAAGCTTAGCCCCACTTTTCCATTTTATTGGAAATATTGAAGTATAAGAAGTACTAGGTATTTAGAGAAAAGTATTTTGGAAAACATTTTAGGCTTGTAATTTTTTGACTAACACTTCTCCATTGTATGTGCTGTGATCTCCCATTGTCTGTAACATTTGCTGCAAAGGCCTGGCTTAATTTTTTGTTTTTTGCTTTTGTTTTTGTTTTTTTTTTGATTCTTTCCTGAAGAACCAACAAAGAATGCTGAAGTTATCTTTAATAAAATCTAACTTGCTGTTTTCTTTAATTTTTTTTTTTTTTTTTTTACAAAATACAAATTACATTTAGTTGTTAGTTATTTTCAGAATGGACATTTAATTGAATTGGCCAATTGAGAAGATTTATTCCCCCTAGAGATCAGAGTAGAGTGTTCCTTATCTTTAGGCCACAAGTTTATGTAGTAATATGAATACATCTGCCAAGAGCCCCTTTCCTGGGCTTAACTACTGTTGGTCCTTAACACAACAACAACTATAGCAATTCAATTTAGTAGGTGTATAGAGCTTTCTAGTTTTCTGTGTTTTCATGTGCATTTTCATTTGCTTTCTTGTATGGGTTACTTAGGTAATCAACCCATTTTACTGTTGACAAATCAGATCTAGAATGTTTAAATGGATTTCCTAGAACCTGAGAGCAGAAATTAAGGGTGTCTTCTACCTTGCAGCTTATCTCATGCCTTATGCTTGAACCCTTGTCTGGATGACTCAAATCTTGCCTGAATCCTAAGCCTCATTCTCTATACCATTTTATTTCCTGCTCCTTCATTCAGCAGCCAGCTCTAGTCCAGAAAGCCCCACTTGGGAAAAAGACCTCTATCAATTTTGAGGCCCCCCTCTTCAAATACAGTGGACTGTCCTTATGTAACACAAAGACCTTTTAGCAAGGCCAAAGTGTTGGGAAGAAGTGATTATTTTGCCCTGTGTGAGACATTATATCAACCCCCAGACTGTCCTTGCCAAGGCTCAGGGATCATCCATTATATAAGAGGAGGGAAGCATGCAAGAACAAAAGGATGCAGAGGAGACCTTTGCACTGCTATTGCACACATGAAACCAGCAGCCTCACCTTCCTTCACAAAACCCAGCCCCTGGGGAGGGGCTTTGAAGGTTCCTCACCTCCAGGTGTGTCTTGACAGTCAGGGTTACAGGGGAAGAGGAAAAAGTGAAGCATTCCCCATCCCCTGTGGTGTGACCACTGGTTACTTTCCTATGCTCTCACTGCCACCATCATCCCCATTCTGTGCACTTAGGCAAGCCACCCTAATCAAAGGATGTGAAAAAGAGGGGAGATGTTTAGAGAGAAGGGATTTCACTTAGGTAAGAGAGGGTAATGGGAGGTGTATATAAATGTGCTAAATACCTGCATGAAATTATCAAAGAATTTTTTCAAAGCTCTAGCATCTGTTGATTCCTGGCTTTTATAACTCATTTCTTTATTTTATTTCTCACTATCTCGTTATCTTGAGTTTCCATTCACTAGGTCTCATCTTTCATTCAGAATATTGAACAAGGAAAGAAATCATGGATAAGACTAGGTTAGCAGAAGCCATGAGTGAAGGTTGATGCATAGAGGTTGAACAGGAAGAGGGAGGAAGGGATATTAAGGAATGGTCACAAGGGTAGCTAAGGAAACTGGGAAAGGATACAGATAGAATGGACATTCCATGGAAGACAGGATAAAAAGATGGTAGAGGCAGATGTACAGGCACTGATTCACAGAGGTTTCACATGGGAAAGCAGCCTAGGTCCTGGGGTGTTCCATTCTTCTAAGGATGCAATTATAGACTAAAGCTGAAACATTTACAATAGGCCACTCTTAATGTATTTATTTGCTTGCTTACCTATTTGTTTTATGGCAAATACTTCTATGCAGAGTCAGTCTTTTAGTTCCAAATATATTTGCAGTCACTCCAGTGTAAACCTGTCCTTTATTACACACATGTCTCAGCTTGTGCACTCACCTTCTGTTTGACTGTAAGATAGCTGAATGATTCCAGCCACTCTGCAAAACTGTTGCCACTAATGTTCTCTTGGGTTAATGCAAAGGCGATGCCAACTGCTTTCTGGATGCCTCTGTCCAGTGGGCTGTACATCCTTTAAACAGTTGTGTGGTTTAGATTAGATCTCCCCAGTTTGTTGATGAGAATGTCAGGTCGGACAGAATCAAAGGCTTACAGAAGTCTAGAGAGATTACATCTTCTGCATCCTTTTTATCTACAAGGTCTGCCACTCCATCATAGTGGGAAATTAAATCCGTCTGGCATGATTTGTTCCTTTAAAAGCCCCATTGGTTGCTGCCCAGTCTGTTATGCTCCTGGGTGATTGCAAATTGATCATTCTGATGATTTATCTCAGTGACTCCCCTGGCATTGTGTTTTAGGCTGGCCAATTTTTTTCCCTAAAGATGGACACTGTGTTTACTCTTTTTTAAAATTTTGAGGATTTTCTCTGGTGTGCAAAAGTTTTACTGACTGATGTTTGACAATATATTCTATGATGTTCATTTTTATACTGTTATAACTTGTCATTTGGACAAATTTCAGTAATTGACCATTTTATTTTTACACCTGTATTAAACTCAGATGCTCTACTTTCTGATTTTGTCATTTATCCAACATTCATTGAGAGCCTGCGAGCTTTGAAAATAGGTTGGTAAGCATTGAATTAATAACTGTTGTTAGCATTTCTTCTAGGCTCTGCCCCACAGTTACCTGGCAACAGCCAGGTATGCCTGACTCACTATAAATGAGGCTGCTTGCCCACTCCCCACTCTCTTCTCTCCTTGCGCTCTTCCTTGCTTCTTCTCTTCCCTCTCTGTCCCTTCTCTCACCATTCCCCCCCCTCCATAAACTCAAGGCTAGCCTCTACAGTGCTATTCCCTTTTCCACTCCTTCTTCCCCTCTCCCTCTCCCTCTCCCCCTCCCCTCCCTCTCCTTTCTTCCCTCCCTCCCTCTCTCTCCCTCTCCCTCTTCTCTCTCTCTCTCTCTCTCTCTCTCTCTCTCTCTCTCTCTCTCTCTCTCTCTCCTTCCTAAACTCCTCTCCCCATGCCATAAATAAACTCTATTTCATACTATACTCTTCTTGTGGTTGGTGCCTCAGGGGGAAGGGATGCCTCAGCCTTGGCCCACATGTGTACAGTGTCTTACTGAAAGTACTGTTTTAGGGTGACTCAGATAAAACACCTGGAAGAGGCAATCTTTTGTGCTGAGGAAAGGTTTCCCAGAGTAGGTGATGTTGAAAATGAATTATCTTGGCTGGGTACCAGTTAGTAGGTATCAGGGACCATGATGAAGAGAAAGACTCAGAAAAAGCAGAGGTTTTCAAATGAGAAGGAATAGGATTTGCAGAAGTACAACCCTGAAAGTGATGTTGATTGGGTACTGTGAGCAATGATTTTCTGTATTAGACACTTTAGGCTAACTGGATTGTTGGAAAACTGGACAGATGTCATTGGTGAGCCAGGAGAGGCTTGATTATCAGCAGAACAGATTTGTCATACTTGAATGAAAAGGTGGTGTTGAGCCCATATTCAGTTCTTTATTGAGTTTTTATTATTCTGATTCATAGATCCACAAATGTTAACTCAAAACACAAATGTTAACTCAAAATAGATTGTATGTCTTACCTCTATTTAAAAAACTGTTTTATTTATATTTTATGTATACCTCTCACAACATGGAATTTTACCAGGAAGCCTTAGACACACAAGGCAAATATTCTATCACTGAGCTGCACATTTCACCCAGACCCTGAATACAATTTTAGTAGCCACTGAACCTATAAACACTCTAGATGAAAATATAGGATACTTTTTCATTAGATAGTAAATTAGAGTGCTTGAGCTGTTCAAATGACATCTCATGGACTGTGGCTTAAGAAAAGTTTAGTCCTCACAGTCTTTAAAGGTAGTCAAATTCAAAATTAAAGCACTAACACATTAGCTGCCCGGTGGAGGTTTTCTTACTGGCTTGGTACACACTGTATTGTGTTGTATCTTCATGTGATAAAGATGAACAAGGGAAAGGGCTATGTTCTTTTATAAGACACTAATCCTATTGGTTCAGGCTCTGCCCTTTGACCTCCTTAACCTTTATCGTTGGCAAATGCAGTTCTATTTGGGGCTAAATATTACACATACACATTTGAAGCAGGTATAGATTAGGCCTCGGCATCTAGGATTAGCTAAAACTTTCTCAGATACTGTTGCAAAAGCATGACTCATAAAAGGAAAAAAAATGATATTCTATTTCATGGAAATTAAAACTTGCTGTATGTTGGGGAGGAAAACTAGTAGGAGGGTTTTAAAAAGCCACATATAAGAAAACAGAATTTTCAAACCAATATTTGTCAAAGGATTTGTGTCTATAATATAATGACTGGAAAACATAATAAAAAGAAAGCAAACTCCCCAGTACACATACCGGGCAAACATCTTTAGCATATATTTCCCCAAAGAAGTTCAATCAATGGAGATAAGCAGGTGACATGAGCCGTTATTATTGATATTCACAAAGTTAAGAGTTAGCTAAGATGTCCTGACTGATTTCATGAAGTAGATACTATGAAGCAGACTGGTGTTCACAAGGAACCACAGGAGCTCTTGCGAAGGACTGGTCAGAATGTGAAATGAACCCCGCACACATGAGCAGACTGGCAAGGTAAAAATATACCATTTTTTTTTAATTCAACCACATGTGGGTATTTATGCATGAAAACCACAAGCATATGCCCATACACAGACGTCTACACAGTTGTAGCTTTATTTACAATGCTCCAACCCCAAAACAGGTTAATTGCTGGACAAAGGATAAATGAATAACAAAATTGTGGCATGTCCACACATGTGATACTTCTCACAAGCAGACAGAGAGAGAGTGATCTTTCGCCAAAGGCAACAACATGGCTAGATCTCAAAATAATTAAAGTGAGTGAAAGAAGCCAGACCAAAGAAAGGCACATTCTGTATGTCTCTATAAATAATAGAAGTCTAAAAGGTAAACTCATATATAGTTAAAAAGAGGTTAGTGCTTGACAAGGGGTCAAAGGTCATGGGGAAGGGTTAGGAGGGCTACCAAAGGGCACAGGGAAACTTGTGGAGTGATGGATATGTTCATTATCTTGACTTTGTGACAGTCTCTTGGGTATTTGCATGTGCCAATACTAATCAAATTTTACATTTTAAGTATGAATATGTTATTGTGTGTGAATCCTACCTTAATAAAGCTATTACACTTGGATTTCTAAATATATGAAATATAAATTCAACATTTATGTTTTTCATTCTTAATAACATGAGATATATAAAAATAAAATAGAAAAAAATGTGTTAAAGTTTTTTATTTACTGGATATTTAAAAGCTGAGAAAATTTAAAGACCTAGATACATACAGGTCTATAATCAAGAAACTTAAATATTATTTAAAAAATGTCAGCACTTCCCAGTTTTAATAAAACCACAAACTATGAGCATATGTGTGTGCAAGAGGGAGAGAGAGGCAGAGAGAGAACAGAGAAAAAGTAGCAGACAGAAAAAATGGAGACTTTAACTGAATTATAAAAGTAAAGAAAGATCAGAATAGAAGAAATATATGAATAAGAAACAGATGGAGCACTTCCTTAACAAGTGCCAAGCTATGTTTATAAAAGTGGGTAATATAGACTTATAACAAGGAAAGACTAATAGATTAGGGTTCACAAATTGATACGTGAATATTTGACCATTTACTTTCCAAACAGCAATGGATTTATTTTAAAAATCTAATGACTTCTATAATTGAAAATACATTTATTTATTTATTTGTGTGTGTACAGGTGTATGTGGGTCAGGGGATAATTTGAGGGAATTTGTTTTCTCCTTCTATCTCCTTCTATCCTTCTATCTCCTTCTAGCCCAAGGACTGAATTCACTTGTCAAGCTCAGAGGCAAGCACATGCTGAGACATTTTACTTGTCAAAGAATTTCTGTTCACCAAAAGACATCAGAAAGTAACAATTTATACCATAGAGCAGAAGAAACATTTTAAGAGCCTACATAATATATAAAAATCAAATAACAGTGAACTCTAACAAACCAAATGCAAAAACAACGCGTAATGAAGCAGCTAAGTGTCAAAGGACGTTCATCTGCTACTTTTAGAAATGAAAGTTTGGGGAAGGATTGAGAGACCCAAACAGAAGAGAGACTCCTTGGGAAGACCAACAGAGTCAATTATCTGGACCCTTGGGGCTCCCAGAAACTGAACCACCAACTAAAGAGTGAGCATGGGCTAGACCTACCCCAGCCCCCATGTAGCAGACATGCAGCTTGGTCTTCATGCAGGTCCCCCAACAACTGGAGCAGGGACTGACCCTGACTCTGTTGCCTGCCTGTGGAACCTGTTTCCCTAACTGGGCCGTCTTTTCCTGCCTAATGGGAGAGGATGTGCCTAGTCCTGCAGTGACTTAATGTGCCCTGTGTGTGTGTGTGTGGTGTGTGTTGTTGTGTGTATTACTCAGGGGCTTCCCCTTCTCAAAGGAGTAGGTGGAAGGAATGGGGGAGGAGCTCTGTGAGAGGGGGAATGGGAGGAGGAGGGATGATATTTGGATGTAAAGTGAATTAATAAATACATTAATGAAAAAAATTAGCCATTATCTGGAAATGGGGATGGAATAAACAAGACAAAACAAAAAACCCAGCAAGGTGCAGTTCCTAGAGAATAATACTATTGATTAAAATTAAATTAAAGTCTAAAAGATAAAAAAAAAAAAAAAGAAAGCATCCAACTGAGCAGTGGAATGAGCAGATATGTTCAGCACTATTAACAATCAAGGAAATGCTGTTTGAGAGTAGAAAAATGTCACTCTTCATCAGATGGGCTTAAATGAAAGCGAACCCCCAAGGCGAATCATCAGACCCTGGAAGTCTAACACATTGATCGTGGGAATCAAATCCATGCAAACTTTTCGGTGATTTTTTGGAATCCTGCATTACATTAAGCCTTTCGGTTTACTATTACCTGCAGTTTTGTTTCTTGGTGTAGGCACAGTAGAAATGCTTGACATAAGGAAGGTGATTTCTCCATGTTAAAAACTGAACATAGCCCCCAAAATGATGTTATAATAAGTAAAGCCAAGTGAATATATACTGCAATTAAAACAAAGGAACTCAGGCATTGGTTTAGTGCCACACATGTAATGTTGAGCAAAATGGGCTGGTGTGTAAAACAGGCTTACGAAGCAATTTTATTTATGTATAACAACAAATAGTCAAGACCTTATGAAATAATTTAGTGGTGTGTACACAGGTCTTAGAAGTTAAAAACCAAGAGGGGATTGCTACAGAGAGGCAAATAATTATTTTCTTTGTGGGTCCAGCAGGAGTGTGGAGTGAGCGGTGAGAGAAGAGGGCCAGCAGAGTTGTACCCTTTATCAAGACAATAATATTTATTTTCTTGAGCATTCAGGCATGTACATTCTGATTCAGTTTGATAACTTTTTGAGTTACATTGTCTTTATCTTCAGTATTTGCTCTTTCTACAATAGGTTTTACTTCCTTTTTTTTGTAGAAAAAAATGATGTGAAAAGAGGCCTTTCGAAGGAAATAACTTGGTTGTTGATTTCTAGGAATTGCTGCCTAAACTCTCCTCGGCACACTGGCTATTTTCCAGTGCCTTCTGAAACATTACACATCACCTCAGCCTCATTCCTCCATTCTGGCACACTAAGCACCTTTTATAAAAATGCAAATACTTCTGGTAGTTTGAAGGGCTGTCACCATGAGTCTCCTATTTCTAGATCCCAGAATTCTGTCCAGCAAGTCTACAGTGATTCATTTACATTATGGGTTAAATTGTCTTGCCTGAGCTGGGCAGGAATTTAACTGCCATTTATAACATTGTTTCTGTAGGGATTAAATTCAGATTTCAAAACAAAGTATGGGAATATGATCTATCTGTCATTTGGGGAATGCCTGTACAGGCACTTGCATGATGTAAGGGAGAATGGACAGAAGCTAGATTCTGGCTAACGAAGGTTCAACTTTTTTTCTCCTAGGTAGGCAGTACCTACCGGTAGGAAAGTGTTGCTTTTGCTCTCCACTGGCCTGATTTGAAATGAACTCAGTACCTTAATTTGTAAGTTTGGAAAAAATAGTTACATCTAGAAGGTGTTACCTGGTTCAAATGAGATGAAATACTTCATGAAGATTAGAAGTGGAGGCTTACAAATAAGAATGAAGTCATGCATAAGAGAGGAAGCTGTTCACCAAGGCTGGAAACAAACTAGTCCTCTAACGTGTTTGCCTAAATCTTCCCAAGTCTTTACGATCTGATTTGGATCTTGAGATGGCATGCTAAGCACGAATCCTACTTACTATTGAACATATATAGCTTTGCCTTGTAAAACTTTGTATAGATTTACACAGTACTTTCCACACGTTTAAGTTATAAGGAAGTCCGTTCATATAATTTGAAATTGTATTAGATCCTGAGAAAGATTTTCAGAGTTTTCTCAGGTATGAAATATTCAGTTGTTTCTCTATGGTATCAGTACTTAAAGGAAGGATTCACAACTCTCCAAGGACCTTATAGCCAGAGCCTCTATAAAATTATCTTAAAAATCATATCAGTTAGCAATTCAGTTTGCTCATACTTACATCCATCCATGTAACGGTAACTGAGAAACTCCAAGCCATGGTTTATGGAACTCGTTGTGATGAGATATTTTTTCCATGAGTCAAAGCTGTGTGGCTAACATGTGATGCAATTCTACAACCTGTCCCTTTAACTTCATGCCAGTCTAACCCACTTGCCGCCCCAAGACATTCACCAACAGGAATGGAAGCCATATACGCCCACTTTTCCCAATAAAACATTCTCTAGGAAGCAAGGACAATAATCACACAACAACAACAAAATACTTAGCATTTCCATTACTGTAAAACTTCAAAGATTTAGTGTAAAAATCACCTAAACCCATATACAGGTCATTGAGATGGCTTGTCTTGTCTGTGCCACATGGCAGAGTGATGGGGATGGTAAATTGTGTCTATGAATATTGAAGGGGATCCATCCTATATGCAGCCACCAAACCCAGACACTATTGCTGGTACCAAGAAGTGCTTGCTGACAGGAGTCTGATAGAGCTATTTCCTGAGAGGTTCTGAAGAGCCTGCCCAATACAGATACTCATAGCCAACCATTGGACTGAGCCCTGGGAATCCAAAAGAAAAGTTAGGGGAAGAACTGAAGGAGCTGAAGGGGTTTGCATCCCCATAGGAAGTACAACAATATCAACCAACAGACCCCCCAGAGCTCCCAGGGACTAAACCACCAACCAAAGAGTACACATGGAGAGACCCATGGCTCCAGTTGCTTATGTAGGATTGCTTTATCTGGTATCAATGGGAGGGGAGGCCTTGGTCCTGTGAAGGTTGGATGCCCCAGTGTAGGGGAATGCTAGGACAGTGAGGCTGGTATGGGTCGGTGGGGGAACACCCTCATAGAAGTAGGGGGCATGATATAGGGGGTTTGCAGAGGGAAACTGGGAAGGGGGATAACATTTGAAATATAAATAAATAAAATAACCAATAATAAAAAAATCATCAGAGGTTGAATTTGGTTTGTAGGCTATTGGTCTTGTCTGGTCTGCTGAACTCTTTGGACAAACAGAAGAATCAATAGAATATTCCAGTTGGGAATTTTACAACTGTCTTGGAGAAGCACTCTCTAGAACAGCAGTTCTCAACCTGTGGGCTATGTTCCACTTTGGGGGTTGCATATCGGCTATCTTTCATATCAGATATTTATATTACAATTCATAACAGTGACAAATTACAGTTATAAAGTAGCAACCTCAGCATGAGGAACTGTATTCACGGCTTGCAGCAGGAGTGAGATTGAGGACCACCGCACTGTCACTGAAATTTATATCAGAGGGTGGAGCCTGGCTGTGACTGTCAAATACATCAAAAGTAAAAAAACTCTTATATTTTCTGGAAATCTTCAGTTCTCAAAGTTTTATCTTTTTTATCTCTCCCAATTTTATTTTCAGAGGAGATACATTCTATTTGTTACCTACGCTACAGTGTAGCTGATTTTCCCCACCCCAGCTGGGGCCTTTTGCAAGCATTGAGCTATATTCACAGCCCGAGCTAGTAGATTTTAACTCATCTGCTTGAAGTTATACATCCATTCCAATTGAGTACCTTTTAGTCAAAGAAGTCGCTGAAGAATGACTCCCAGGAAGTTGCTTCTTGGTAGTTAGGGTTTTGTATCTTTTCTGGAGATATTTTTTTTTTACTTCTCATTTTTATTCATAGAGATGAAGGAAGAAGAGAAAAAGCACTTCGTTGTGGTCCTATTGTTTCTGGTCCAACAGGGTCACAAGTGCTTGTAGACAGAAGCATGGCCGATTTCACAGTGACCCAGAATTAGCCCGACTTCAAAGAGCTTCCTCTTTTCTCTGCATGAAGAACTCCTTAAAGCCATCCTTTTTCCTTTTACAAGGTGAATGCTTCAAAGCCCGCGGGAGGGTGTTCCCTTCCCAGTGTTTACCTTCCAGAGGTGAGCAGTTCACAGCCGTCTCTCTGTTTTTACAGTAGAATCTAATCGTTGGCTTGGAGGCAAGGGCTCTCTCCAGCCCTTTCCACTGTCAGGAGTTTCCCGTGCTCATTTTTCACTTACTGATGCACGAAAGAAACCGTGCCAGGAGCCCCCCAAAAAAGCTGCATTAAATTCCTCTGGAGTATATTTCTGTCAACATTGTGTATCCCTTAAAAAAAGACCTTGATTCTGTTTTCAAAGCGCTCTTTCTGTTTCGCAGGTTACAAAATGTTCTCTGAGTGCTTAGAAATGACAGGCCAAGCGAACTAGTGAGAAAGCACACACCAGTTTTCACTGAGAACTGTGAGACAATGTAACAGATTGCCAACCCCAGCACTAGAAGCAGTGCATCCCATGTAAGGATCAGCCTTTCCAGGCAAGATAACTTTGGAATGTTGTGAAAGATGTGTAGTGCTGTGCTCTGTGGTGCACGAACAGCTAAGGAGGCATCCTGAAATTGCAATAGATCTGCTAATGCATCCTTTCTGGCCATTTGTAACCTTATTCCATTTGTTCTAGCAAGCTCTGTGATGTTGAAGACGTAGGCTGTGGTTTGGTAGCCTAGAATCTCTTTTTGAGAAAAAGAACACATTACTTTGTAAGATATGTGTGTGTGTGTGTGTGTGTGTGTGTGTGTGTGTATTTTGCATACATGTGTAAAAGTTTTAGCTCTTATATGAGATAAATTTGGAAATAGCTAAGGATCACTTTGAATTTGGTCTTTGTCCAATGAGCACATTGTCATTTTCTGCGTTGCCATTCAGTAAAATCAACAGATTACTAAAAATAAATGGTAAGACGTAATAATATCTAATATTCATAGTACATATATAGACATATGTAGTATGAGATGAGTCACAGCACTGCATCATACCTGTTGTAACCAAATGGAAGTAAACACATTGGAAGCTAATGCTGGGTGGTTAGATTATGAATTACTTCATATATTTATACTACAAAAGAGTCAGTTCCTTTTTTCTTTAGATATGATCTCTTGTAGTCCAGACTGCCTCAAAGTAGATATTTATCTAAACAAGATATCAAAATGACTTTCAACTTCTGATCCTTCTGTTACTTCTGCCTGAATGTAGGGATTACAGGCCCGTGCCAGCACACTGAGTTCATGTAATTCAGGATCAAAAGAGGATGGCCCTCTCGGACATAGGTGGGAGAGGAGATCCTTGGTCCCATGAAGGCTGGCCACTGTGTGTGTGTGAATTCGAGGGTGGGAGGATGGGAGGGGGGTAGGTAGGGGCACATCTGCAGGGAAGCAGAAGGAGGGGAGATGTGATAGGGGGTTCCTGGGTGGGGGGAAATGGGGTAAGGGGATAACATCTGAAATGTAAATAAAATATCCAATAAAAAATGAAAAAGCAATCAAGATTTTGTGTATACTAGTTAAGCTGTCTACCAAAAGATATTAATTCATGTTGTTAAAATAATTTTACTGATTGTAAAGTGTGTGTGTGTGTGTGTGCCGCATGTGCGCCTGCACGCCTGTGAATACATTACTTGTACAGGCTCTATGATGCAGTTGGTTCTACTGCAGAGGGAGTTACAGGTGATTGTGAACTGCCTTGTGTTGGTGCTGGGAACGATTGTAAGACCTAAGTAAAACCAGTAAGTACTCTTAACTGTTGAACCATTTCTTCATCTCTCTCACTAATGTTTAAAAACCTAGCAAAACTGATTGTCTTTTTCAAAACTATGTCTCTCTGAGAAAACACAAGAACATCAACATTATTATTTTACACAGTGCGACCATCACTGTGATAAATACAACAAAATTAAACAATAACTGCATTTTATCAATGGTCTTCTGTGCCAAACTTGGAGTGATTATGCCTCAGACAAATGATCTCTAATCAACAAAGCAGTGTTCAATATGATCATTAAATACCACACTCACAGTGACTGATATGTATCAAGAGTAGGTTACTTGCTAGAAGTCACACATGCTTTATGTGGTTGGACTCTGAGGCTTGGATGGCGTCAAGAGGCTCATTTTCCAGGGGACAAAGACAAGTGTCTGGCACTGTCCTTTCTGGCCTGACTTAGAAGTAACTTTGAACTTGTTCATTTCTCTCCAGTGGTGACTCCCCTTCCAGGTTTGTATGTACCTTTCCACACCCATACTCTCTTCCTCAGTCCGAAAGAAGCTTCCATTGGCTGGCTTGCTTCCTCCTTCCCTTCCTCTTTCCCTCCTTCCCTTCCTCCCTCCTTCCCTTCCTTCTACTTTCTCTTCTATTATTTTTCCTTTTCCTCCCACTCTTTCTTCCTTTCTCTACCTTTCCTACATTTTATTTCCTCCTTTTCTCCCTCTCTTCCTCTATCCTTTCCTCCTTTCTTCCTCCCTCCTTCCTTCTTCTTTTTATATGTGTGTATTTCTATAGGTGTGTGTTTGTGCACAAGTGCATGTGCTCATATGTGAGTGCAGCTGGAAGCCAGAGATCAGCCTCTGATGGCCCATAGGTACCCCTCCACCTTAGTATTGCTTGTTTTGTTTTTGATGTGGATTTTCTCACTCACCTGGAACTTCTACAGTTGGTGTAGCTGAAGTTCTAATGATTCACCACCTGCTTCTTGGCAAGTCATGTGATTTCCATATTATTACTCCATAATTTATGTGTGTATGTTTTTCTCACCATAACCAGAATCATTTTGAAGTTAAGTGCATATATTTCCTATATTTGTGCATTTATTGAGGCACAGCATAATGGTAAAGGCGACAGAGCAGACTTAATGAGTTTGTGGTTCTACCACTTTGAACCCTCTGACCATTTACAAGTTACCGAATTTCATTACATTGTAGCTTTCCTGTTGGGAACCTGTAGCTAATGTTACTAGCTACATAGAGTTGTTGTCAAGATTGACTAGCATAACTGTAGCTTCACTTGCTTTAAGGCCACTAAAATCATTTAATAAATATTATTACTATTGTTAGCATGAGTACAGTTATCATTATTCCTGGTGACAGCACAGAAAGCTGTATCATAAACAGAAATAGACATAATTTTCAAAAAGTGTGAGTATGATTTTTTTTTTCTTAGAATCTTGAGACAGAGTCAAGCAGAGATGAGATTTCAGTCTTCCTGCCTCAATATCTCAAATGCTGGGATTACAAGCATATGCCACTACATTAGTCACATTAGTGGTGTGTTGTGTGTGTTGTGTGTGTGGTAGACCACAGAACAGCCTCAGCTGTCACTGTCTGTGTTTGTTCATGTGAGATTTGGAGATCAAACTCAGGTCCTTGTATTTTTGTGACAAGCACTTTATAGACTGAGCCATCATCCTGTCCACTCTATTGTTACATTTATGGAAGTGCTTATATCTATTGTGGCACTAATATTATGATAGCTATTAAATATTTAAATCTTTAAAATTATAATTATATGTCACATTATATACATTTACAAAATCTAGAGGATTATAGTCTTATATGCTAGCTACAGCAAGAGTGGACAAAAAAGAGAGACAAAGAAGGAAATGAGAATTTCCACAAGAGTGTTATAGTTGTTGCTATAACAAGGTAGATTTCATAATCTAGGTATATTGAAAAAACAAACTTCCTAGGTCATAAATGAGTGGGGACCTTGAGAGATTGGTAGGATCCTGAGGATTGGTGGGACCCTGAGTGATGGGTGGGATCCTGAGAGTCTGGGTCTTTTCATACCAGCATGTTCCTCATCTTGGAGAGACTTGTAGAAAGAAGGTGAGAAAGTCAGTTGGTTTTCCTGCTTGTCTGTTACCAGTCTGACTCACCTTCAGTCACAGCATTTGTCTCTTTCAGGGTGATTATTAGTAAATGATGACTAATGTTCCAGGCTAATTGGTGATTCCAAAATGTTTTCCAAAGAACTGAGATGCTCTGTTGTGCAAGTCCATGTCCTTGAAACCTTATCAGATAAAACAAATGATCTCATCACACTTCTTCTGAGTGGCACTACTACAGTGCTTTCCTGGTCAGAACAATTGCATTTTGGATTCAGTTTGTTCAGAAGTCAGATGTGAAGCTGCTTCTCTTTTATTGGCACTGAAGCCAATGCTGTTCAGCATGGTAAAAGGTTATAAGATAAGTTTTTAACTCTAGATTCTCTGTGTGTATGGCTGTGGTCCTTCTGTGACTGACAGAAGGAAGGTAGCCATTTAAGGTTTCAAATAATGGGTAATGAGGGTGGTCAATGCATTTTCACTTGTCACTGAGAAGACTTAAGTATCTGATGTGCCAAATCTGAGTAACTGGGCCTCACAGTGATAGGCTAATGAGAAAAAAGAAGCTCTGGGGCCTTGAAGCCTGAGTGTGTCAATAGTCACAGGTCTCACAGGTCAGTTGTTGAATTCACAGTTTCATCCACTGCTCTTATTGGTGACTAGAACACCAGAAACATAATGTGTGGTGTTTTAGAAAATATCCATAGTCCATCAGTCAGGAAAAACTCAGTGAAAGCTACTCCCTGAGGAAAAGGAATGTGTTATTCTAGTCAACAGGAGGTAAATGATTGAATAAACACTGTGTCACTTTTCAGAATCTACTAAGTGACGGATGGTGTGTATCAGACTAGACCTACAATTCAGTTAATGGGATCTCACCCAGCTTCAAAGCCAAGGATGTTCTATCCCTCCTGGGGACTGCTGAGTGACTTTTTGTGTCTGCAGGCCATGCAACTATCTCTGCCAGACCCAGGCGTGTTCTTCCTGGTCTGACTGCTTCTTACCACTCCAGCATCTAGAATTGAATCTTACCATCTCCACCCAGCTTGACTTCATACTTTCTCTCCACCCTTGTCTGACTTGATGCAGATTATTGGGAAACTTTAATGAGCCATGCTCTGGAACACCCTCAGAGCTTACCCTTGATGTCCCATGGCAGCAAGAGTCCCCCCTCCCCACTTCTCATTTTAACACATATCTCTCTTCCCTTCACCTGTCTCCTCAGATGCTATCACCTCTGCAAGATCCTCTCAAAATATTCCTTCTGCCCAGTAACAATTTAGACTCTGCCCTGAGATGCTCCTCCAAAGTATTGTTTGTCAGTTCCTCCACGAGCCTTAGGACACTTTGATAATGGCACGTTTGAGGAAGACTTCACACTGTCCGTGTATCACAAACACTAATACACAAAAGAGCTCAACAAATAGGTGAATAGGTGTAAATTAGATACAAGAACTTGCTTGATTCCTATACGACCATACTCATTGTATGGCTATAAAAACTGGAGTGTGCTCATTCCAAAAGACACAGTATGACTGTGGAAGCATTTGAATGAAGCTATGGTTTCCTTGAGTAGAATCAGTGGACATTAGCTTTTGGGTACTCACATTGACCTCTAAGTGGAGGAACAAGTGGACACACAAACATTAGTTAAGGATAAGTCAGAGTAATTACTCAGAAAGTTGATCATCATTTTATCGTATCATATAAACAAGGAATGGAAGAATGAATGTGACAAAGATTTTAGAGGTTATATTGACTCTGACCTGTGACACTCCACTAATAAAGTTGAAGAGTCAGTGCAAAGGTCGAGAGTCGCCCTTGTGAAATGGGAGCACTGCTCCTTGGGTGGCAGCAGGCTTCCACTCTTTCTGATATGCTACTCAGCGAGCAATAAGTTGGACATAATGATAAGAATAATAAGACAAAATAAGAATCCCTCTGATTCTTCCAAGTCACCTTGCAGCTGAAACCTGGAGCTTTGTATTAGCATGGGGTGATTTATAGGACCCAGGGTGACTGTAAATTGAGAAACTTAGGGATAAATGTAGGGGATGAATGCACTCAAGTGGTTATTCATAATTTGGATTCTCTGCCAACCCCTTTACTCTCAATAGCCCAAGAATTAGAATTCCTGTTTTCTTTTATGTTATTGTGTCCTATTTTATCTAAAGTCTCTTCTGGGAATTCAACTATGTCCTGAATCACTACAAAGAAAACCAATAGAAACAAATAAATGAAAAAAGTGTTTGCTCCTTCAAAACTTGTCACTTGTTTTTCTATTTAGACAACGTGTGTATAAGACAAACATCTGAAGGAGACATGAGCAACTCTTTGGAAACATGAAGATGGCGTTCAAGTTCCTTTTACTTTGGTGCCATTCGTCCTCCTGTTCCAACCTTTTAATGAAACAGAAGTCTGGGGTAGGATATGGAAGTTGTGCAGGGGAGAGTGGGGGCAAGATCCCAGAAAGTATAGGAAACCCAGGTGAGGTCAGGCTTCCCTGGGAACCTGGGATCTTCTCCTCATTCCCCTCTCACCCTACAGAGAAAATTCTGGGCTGTCAGCAGCATGAAGGATCCACTAGCAGTGGAGAGAATGTGCCTAATCCTCTGGGAACTCACTCTCTTAGGACAGAGTTTTCTTTAGCATTTCAATAGAGGATAGGAGTAATCCACTTCCAAATCTTAGCACCTTTATTTTCTGGATACTTAAAGGAAGTTTCAGACTTTAACCTTAATTTAATTTACATACATACATACATACATACATACACAATATATATGAGTATATATGTCTGTGCTGTGTATGCATGCATGTGGAGCCTATAGAGGGAAGAGAGGTGTTTGATCCTCTGGAAGAAGAGTTATAGTTGGTTAGAACCACCATGTAGATTCTGGGAACTAAAGCAGGGTCTTTGCAAAAGCAATAAATGCTCATAATTGCTGAGCTATCTTTTCAGCCTCTAAACTTATAGACTTTTCATTCCAGTGATCAGAATGGCCTAAGACCTGAGTTTTAAAGATGAAGATAATGGAAACCTGGGTAACTTATTTCCCATAGTTTGGAACACATGGTCTGTCTTGTTTTTGAGATTTCAAAGTGGCTTCGGGGATTAAAATAGTCATATTACTTCATGCTTTTCTTTCACGCATAGTGTTGGAGTCTATTAATTATACAATAGCATTTAATTTAAAATATATGCTGAGAACAAAAGGCCCCCTTTTATGTACATCTAAAGCAGATCTCGCTCATCTCATTGTTGAAAGGTCTCTGGTAATGTTGTTCTTTTTTCTGCAAATAATTGGCATTGTGACATTCCTCTATCTTTATTTTTTAATAGTTTAATATGATTTTGTACCTGCCCCAGCTTCTCATTTAATCTGCTGCTCCTTGCCATATCAGCCCCCTTTCATAGCCAAGAGTGAGGCTGTTTTTGTTAGATTAGCGTTCTTCTCCTTTCTTTGTATGTTTTAGCTTTCAGCTCTATCCACTTAGTTTTAACAGAGTTGGGAGCAGAAAGTGCCAGAATGTTACCCAGTGGGAAAATCAACTCAGGAAAGAAGACCTGGTGCTGAGAATTTGACTATGGAGCACCTTTTCCTTTTTCGAAGTCCATCTGTCACTCAACAGTTGGGTGTTCTTCCCAGGAGTCAGAAGTTCTAATTTCCCTGACCTCAATTGACAACATCCCTTCCCTTTATATTACCAGGTGAACGTGGTTCATTCTCATTTATATCCTTAGAGAGATTTGTCCCCAAGGACAACATTGAAAAATATAAAGGAGGCCAGTGGTGAGTTGCATCATGCAACTAATCCATGAGCAAGGGGTGTGGCCCTTTAGATCATGAAGGATCTGTTATCCTTCTCCCAACAGGAAGCACATCTCAGCCTTTGTTTTGAACCCAATTGTCTTTAATCTGGGTATATGATCATTTGATGATCAGAGAGCATGACAGGTATAGTATTCCTTAGGGCTATACAATTTCTGTTATTAGATGAAAAGCTTGTGTGCCTATGTGCATTTTTATGAGGTCTTTCTTAGACTGTGAGATTTTCTCAGTGAGACAGGATACCAAAAAGACTAAGTGCCATCAATGTCATGATTCAATATGATGGACTGTAAAAAGTCAGTCCCATGTTGGAATGACACCACCTTTTTGAAAATTGGAGCCAATTTCTGCATAAACTTGATTTAAAATGGCAGACTCCTACTGCTTGGGAGGATCACTCTTGTTTTGGAAAGATTATTAGAATTACCCCCAACCCTCATCATAGGAAGTCATCTATCCTGATGTAGTCTCTGTATCACCCCCAAATCTAGTGGCAGGATTTTTACATGTGGTTAGCTCCTTTAGTTTTTTGTTTTGTTTTCTTTGTTTGTTTGTTTTGATTTTTGTTTTTGCTTTATGGGGGGATAACAGTGCTGAGGACTGAACCCCAAGGATTTATCAGTGCTACGCAAGACCTCTGCCAGAAGTGCCACATCTTCAGGTGTGCCACATTGCACCTCTCATTTTCCAAAACATTCTCTGACTATTGATTGGATTTTGAGGATGAAGGAAAAAGAAAGCAGACATCTGGAATACAAACTCTGAGAATTTCTCTACTTTTCCCTTAGTCTACAAAGCTACCGGACACAGGCAGAGAGTCTCTGCTGAAAACCTGCTCCTGTCAGAAGACTAGATAAAAAAACTTAGTAAAGGGATCAGTCTTCAGACAGAAGTCAAAGGGATGAGAGATTTCAAAGGTCCCTTCAGTTCTTTTGTGTTAGTATCTATTACTCAAGTGTTTACCAAGTTTTACCTGAAGGAACTCATCCAACATGCACTATAGCATATATATCATAATAAAACCAATTGGTTCTGTTTTCTTATCTTTAAAATCAGAACAGTCACACTACCTTTCATATGTAGAAACAGCCTAAGCAAATATTTACTTAGAACATAAGCAGACAAATATGCATTTAAGCTATATTTTCTGTTATAATTACAGTCATGATTACAGTCAAATTTGCTGAGCAGGAAACTCAGAAACACATACATAGGGAACCTGCATGAATAGTTAACCTTACCTTTATGTTTGCTTATTCCATCTTCATTGAGGTTACATTTCAAAACTTCATCTATTTTATTTATATAGTTGGTGTATGTGTGTATGTAAGAATATTTACATCTGTATGGGCACTTGTATCCATGGTGCACACTCAGAGGTTAAAGGACAACCTACAGGAGCCTGTTTTCACTTTCTGTCATGCAGGTCCCAGGTTTGGTGGCTGGCACCTTTATTCACTGAACCATCTGGCTGGCCGAAATCTAAGTTTACTAACATGCTAGGAATTGAAAGTTAGTTTTTGACTAACTATACAAATTACAGGACCATATTAATATTCTTATGTATGTATGCATTTTTCAGGTGTGTGTAGATGTGTGTGTGTGTGTGTGTTGTGTGTGCAGGTACACATGTATTGGGGGGGGCATTGGTTAATCTTGGATCTTCTTCCCCAAGAGCCATCTACCTTGTATGATACATCCTTTCTTACTGAGCTTGGACTCACCAGTTAGGCTAGTGAGGCTGACCAGTGGGATCCAGGAATCCCCCAGTCTCTACCCAGACCTCAGTGGGAATACAACCATGTGCAACTGTGTTGACTTTTGTATGTGGGGTCTGAGAATCAAAATCAAGTCCTTATTCTGCACAGTATAAGTATTTCACGGACCGAGCTGTTTCCCAGCACATAACTTATTCTTTAACTCATCTTCTTTTAGAACATCTTTTTCCTGCATCCTCATTGGATGTCATATTTTAATGGATCCTTTTTCCTTATCTAAAAAAAAAAAAAAAAACAGTTATATTGGACATATATTGCCTCCAGATTCTATGCTTTAGAGTTAAGATATTTAAAAGAAACAACTATCCAAATTTGCTAAATATTTTCTGCTACTGTGGGAGCATTTGTGTCTTTCTGATGCTGTTTGTGTTAACTAGGGACCCCATCCATAGAAACTGCACATTAGTAGGAAGGACACTATCAGTAGAAATTTGGACACACTGAGAAAGATCCATTTTAAAATGTATTTGTGTGATGTATTGACATGGAGCAATTGGTTATTCACCAGTAGAACCTATGAAGTTAAGGAATACTCATATGGCTTATAAAACAGTACGTTTCTAGTAGGGACTAAATATTTATATATGAGAACATTTGTGGTCACTTGACTTCAGGTAAAATTACAGCTCCATCAATCTTAATGATATGAAGTGTGAAATCAGCAAGTACTGTTCCCTCCACAGAATATTATGTTGCATAAAGGTGTATTTAAGGAAAAACACTTCTGCCAGGGTGGAAAAGATGGAAATTAAAACGTCCTAACTACACAGAAGTCCATCATCCTTCTGATGGTGATGTCTGTGTTCAGTCCTATTGTGGCTTCCCCCTTTTGCCCTTAGGCGCTCAGCTTGATGAATCACATGCCACTCCTTCTCATCACTGCTGTGGCCATCATTCAAGTTGTTGACATGGCTCTGAATATCTGGGTATCTGGGAGAGACCCAGTCATACATTGGGAGACAATGGTTCCTGTTTGCTTGTTTTGGAGGGAAGAAAGGGACGAAGCTAACAATTTGATGGTTGTTTTTAGCCAAACATTTTGTCTGTTGTGGAAAATTTAGTCATATTATTACCATCAATAAGAAACTAGGCTCTTTTTAAAGTTGTTATGTAAGTTGATAATGGAATGATTAATACCTGGCTAGCTCTCTGTAATGAGAAAATTGCAAGTCAAGAACATCATCAGTCTTTCTTATGAAAACAGGTTTGGTTGCCATTACATGAAATTGTGTTAAAATGTTCAACACAGTAGCTATTGGTCTCAGGTAACTACTGAGCACTTGAAATGTGAGGAGTTCAAATCCAGTTGTATTTGTAAGCATAGGCTATGTTTTATATATATGATATCACAGACCTCAATGATTTTTGTGTATTGTAGGCTGAAAGGAAATATTTTGAAGTTATTTTTACAGGATTCCATAGACCTCATATAAAAGACAACTCAGTAATTTCTTTTTATTGTAGGTTGAAAGGGAAATATTTCGGAAATACTATATAAAACACATTATCAAACTCAATGCCACCAATTTCTTTTTCTCTCTCTGTATGCAGCTATTAGAAAATTTAAATTATACCTGGCACTTGTATTGTATTTCCTCTGGCTCGTGTTCTTTCCACTAAATCACCCGACTGAGCAGCTTAGGTTTCCAAGTCAGAGATCTTAGCTGGAGCTTGGACCCCTCATATGCCTCTCATCATGAACACAAGTCAGAACGTTATTTGTATACTTGAAGCAGGAAAGGAACAAAGCCATGGACTGCAAGACTTTTTCTTTTGCTGAGGGTTTTTGTCAAATTCCAAATGTCACCTGTTGAATATGCACGTCATCACAAAAATGACTTTTGTGAGAAAAAAAATTCTGGAGGCAAAGAAGGCTGTTTTGTGAAGATATGACTTCTGACTGACACAATGCCATTAGTTCCTAGCTAAGAGGAGCGCTTGAAGGCAGTCTTTAGACAGTGATAAATTGAACATGCATATGGTGTATGTGTGTGTGCATGTATATACGAATGTGCATATGAAGCCAGAGGGTAAGTACTGGTGTTGTTCTTCTTGATGCTGTAAACTGGTTTTGTTTGTTTGTTTGTTGTTGTTTTTTCTTATTGATGCAGGGTATCACCCCTTTATCTGGAACTTTCCAATTTGCCTGGGCTGGCAGGCCAGCAAAACTCAGGAACTTGCCTGTCTCAGCCTTTCTCGTGTTGTAACCAAAGGTGTGACAGTAACCATGACATTGGACTATTTAAAACTGTGAATCCTGGGGATCAAACTCAGATCCTGGTGCTTGCATGGCAATCATGTTACCCTGTAAACTATTACCCCAGCCCTGTCTGGTTCCATTTATATGAACTGTCCAATAGACAGTGGTTACCTAAGGGTGAGGGTGGGAAGTTAGAAGGAAATAGGAAGTCAAGTATGTATCTCTATGTGTGCTTGATGATAAAAACTACTTTGAACTTGACTATATAAACATTTACACAATGATACAAACGTGCTAAAGTATTAAACTGTGTCCTCTAAAAGGCCAGTTTCATGGTATGTTCCTCAGTGAAGCTGTTAAAATCAGAAGTGTACTGTCATTTCCACTTTATTGAGTTGGTGTCTTGTGAATACATGGTTCAAACAAGGGAACATTGCCTTTGGAGACATAAGATCCTTAGCATGTATAGTACTTTCAGGTGTTATAAAAGCTAGCCATCAGAGAGGAAGCTCATGATCAGCACTAACTTGATTTCTATATGTCCTGTATCACAAGTGTGTGGTGTCTTCAGCAATGGGGGTCTTACCATCAAGTTCTGGTTGGCAACTAAGCTCAATGCAATAGTCTGTACTGCTTTGTGAGGTTTTTGGTCATTCCTGGCCAAAATTTTCAGGGGAGGTATTTGTCCCCTAGCATTGGGTTTACTGTTGTACAACCTAAGACTTCTGCAATGAGCATTACAGTCTGTGCAAGTCAACTCCAATTAAACTTTTACATGAATGAGCTGTCATCCTTTTGGGGGCATTGTTTGTCTGAAGATAGTCTGCATCCTCCAATATTCTCATTTTTCTTTGTACCCAGTAGGTGACAGGGAAGACTCTTGTCTCTATCGAAGACAACTTTTAGAAGGCACTTTAGCCCTGCCTTTTATAGGGAGGCATCATAACTCAGCTGCTTTCTCTTCACAGGCTTTCTCTCTTTTGTTTCCACTGCCATTGATGTTGATCCTAAGGACAATTCCTAATACAAACCTGTCTCTCACAGAGGCCATTTTAACATATGGCAGTTGCTATTATTGCTACTTAAAACACAGTTTAGGTCAATTTTTCTGCACATAGAATTCAATGTGTGTGTTTGTGTGTGTGTGATGGAGGTCTGATTAAAGAAGAAAAGAACAAGTTATTTGTTTAGTTAAGAAACTAAACAAATAGAAATAAAACCCAACCAAATAGAACTTGTCCAGTGGAAAATAATCATGGCAATTGAAACACAATGGATAAAATGAATGATAATTGAGTGCAGCTGAAGAAGGCAAAGACTAGAAGTCAGATATAAAGAAATAATACAGAATAAAGCCCATACAAAGTTAGAAAGTCTTCAAAGGTTAACATAAGGAGGACTCAAAAGTTCTTATATATGTCTATGGGGAAAGAGACTCAAAATGAAGAAAATAATACAGAACAGAAGACAGAAATATAATAAAAAACAATGGTTGCTAATTTAAAAAAATGAAAAATATAAAGCTTTCAAATGCACAAGAACATTAGTTTCCCAAAAGGCATAAAAGCCATTTTGCCATCTTATGGGTAAGGTGTAGTCAACCATCAACAGATCTTAAAGCTACTAGATGGAAAGATTTGTGCAGAGAGGGAACAATTACAATGACAACAGACATTGAAAAGGTATCACTCAGAAGAACTTCAGAATGACATTGGTCTTGAATGGAGGAGAGATTACTATTAGTTGAAAAGTCTAAACCCAGTTTTTTTTATTGTGTAAGAAAAAGGTAGAATTAAAATATTCTTAGACTATCGATATTACTTATATACCTGTATTAGTCAGGGTTCTCTAGAGTCGTAGAACTTACAGAATGTCTCTATATATTAAGGAAATTTGTTGTGATGACTTACAGTCTGTAGTTCAACTAACCCAACAATGGTCAGCTGTGAATGGGAAGTCCAAGAATCTAGTAGTTGCTAAGTCTCACGAGGCTAGTTGTTTCACCTGGTCTTCTGTAGAAGTAGAGTCCAACAGATGTGTTGGCAAGTAAATGCAAGCAGACAAAGAAGAACATATATTACTCCTTCCAATGTCCTTATGTATGTAGGTCTCTAACAGATGGTGAGGCCTAGATTAAAGATGTGTGCCACCATGCCTGCACCCAGGACTTGTTTTGTCCCAGGCTCATCTTGAACTCAGAGATCTCCTAGGATTAAAGGCATGTACTACTTTGCCTGGGCCTAAGTTTTTCATGGCCACTATGCATCAAGATCTTTATGCCAATATCCAGGTCAGAAATTGTGTCTTTCCAGCCTCAAGATTTGGATCACAGGTGACTCCTCCAATTCTGGAATGTAGTTCATTCCAGATATAAGCAAGTTGACAACCAGGAGTAGCCATTACAATACCTTACCTATTATTGAGGATGCTTGGAGAAGAGATTTAACTCGGAAGACGATTTGAGTCTTAATCATGTTAAAATCCTTACTAAAAGTATTCATAAACAAGTAAATTTAAATAAGAATTGACAATGCTAATGCTAATGGTAATAATAATAAATAATAATAATAATGATAATTATATTGTTTTAGGACAGTATCAGCAACAATGACAGACTTGACTTAGAAAGATTTAAAATAATGAATAGAATAGAAGGTTTGTAGACATGGCTCAGTGGTTAAGAGCATTTGCTGTTCTTTCAAAGGATCCAAGCTCAGTTCTTGTGTCTGGCAGCTTACAACCACCATTAAGTACAGCTCCAGGGCATCTGACACTATTTTTTGGCATGATGATCACATGAACACACACACACACACACACACACACACACACAAAATCACAGAGAGTGAGTGAGAGAAAGAGAGAGAGAGAGAGAGAGAGAGAGAGAGAGAGAGAGAAGAGGATACATTAAATAAAATAATGACTAGACAAATACACTAAGGTAAAAAGAGAAGGGAATGTAGAAGTAGTTTATATTTGATATACAACCTAAACATCATCACAAATCAGAGAAGAATTGACAGACTAATTAAAAGTGATTCCTGAGAATTTAATTCTCCCCACAGACGAGAATCTGAAGATCTCAATATGAAAATCAGAATGTAAAACTTGGACTAGAATATATTCATGATATTAGGTAAGGAAATGATTTCTACAACATGACTTGAAAAGCCAAAATGTTGAAACATTTGAATAGTTCTCTGTGCTCCAACTTTAAAAACAAAAACCCTTATTTAAAGAAGAGGTAGTGGGATGGACCTTAAGAATGTAATAAGGACAATTTAAAGTACAAGAAGGCAACCTTCTGAGAGGTATTTTTTTAATGTATATGAGTGCAAGTATGTACGTGCATCCTGTGTGTGCAGTGCCCCCAGAGGCCAAGAGAGGGCATCAGAGCCACCATGTGGATTCTGGAGCCATACTTTGGTTCTCTACAAAAACAAATGCTCTTAACCACTGAGCAATCTCTCTAGATGCACATTGCATTCTTCTATATATGCCACATTGTCACGAATTCTGACAATACTTTCACTTTTAAATCGCTTTTCTCTTTGAAACAAAAGCTATCATTTAGTTCCCACGCCCATGACACAAATCCTGCATATTCTACATTTTATATTCTGCATAGACTTCATATACTCTTCCACACAAGTTTCCTCTGATAGCTCCTCTTTAGAACACAGCTTCTGCTTTACTGATCATTTTCCTCAACAGCCATATTATCATGGTTCATGCTTTCTTTTTTGTCCTCTGAATTTCTTACTATTTGTTCCCCAAATTGACTTCATCCATTCTGATGATATCTCTGGCTTTACCAATGCATTTCCTATCTGATCTTTGGCCAATGAACTCCTTTTGTCAGGCAGTATGTTCACCAGTAAATCATAATTTAATATAGGAAAGGAATCTCCTATGACGTCTACTGAGCATATTTTTTCCTCCTCATTTAAGTTACAAGGGCTAAATTTAGCAAACAAAGCAACAGTTATTACACCACTGTTCATTGGCTTTGTTAAAATCTCTCCTTTCTCTTCTGAAGGCAGCTCTGTGATGAAAGATGCTCAGACACTGCTGATGCCCTCAGGTCTCTGCTGACCCGAACTTCAAAGTCTCAAGAGATGTGCTGATGATCTTTGATGACTATGTCGAGTCTTCCTACATGAATCAGAAGAAGTGGGTAGTGAACCTTAATTACTCCTGGCAGGTTGTTTGCCATAACTTATGTATGTGCTCTGGGAACATGGCATACATCCCAATTTGCTTCATCAGAATATATGTATTTATCTCCTTCTCTGCTCACTTGCTGTTGCTACCTTGAGGATCTTCTTCAACCCTGTGATATGACAATTAGTTTCAAAATGGCTCTCAGGTGGACAATTAGATAGTCAATGTAGACAAGTATACTATTTCTCCAGAATGTCATAGCAATCCAGGAGAGTAGAGGGCATGATAAACTAGAGAGCACATTTGATAAGAAAAACAGGGACTTGGTCTCATTCTTGAGAGAGAGAGAGAGAGAGAGCGAAAGAGAGAGAGAGAGAGAGAGAGAGAGAGAGAGAGAGAGAGAGAACAAAATTTGCGTGATAAGTCTTATGTCTTCAACGCTAAGTTTTCTGGTGTCTCATGTAAGCTATTCCTATTCTGTCTTTTCTGGCTCTACAGGTATATAATTTAATGGGGATATTTTAATCAAAAGTCATTAGAAAGTCATTTCTTTGCTCCTTTGTCTCTTTTCTGTTCTAACCCCTAATATTTCCACAGGTTCACATCTCTTCTTTGCTCCCTTAGGAACTTTCTCTTTCTGCTTTACTCTTGGAATATTTATTCCTTCTGGTCTACGGATCCTGAATTGTCATTAATAATCTGGAGTGATGAAAGGCAAGGTTTAAGGGCTTGACATCACCTTTTATCAGGAAGATGAGATTGTACTTGCCACTTGCAGCGTTGCTCATCACCTTGGGATTCTGGGAGACACTCCCAATCTCTGCAGCAGTGCATCTGCTCCTAGTGTCTCTTTTGTATTTCTAACTCAACTAATAATTTTTAAGATTTACCCATGAGCATTCCTTCAACCTTATTTATCCCTGCATGCATAACAAGATCTTCTCCATGGGAGTTCAACCTGGGAAGAAGTTTCACATATCCAGAGAGAATCTTCTTTGAAGTCTGACAGCTCAGAATATTTCCATAGATATCAGATAGACAATGCCTACAGCATTGATTCATAAAGCCAATCTTGTTCTCATTAATATGGAAGGACAATGGACACTTTAGCTGAGAACAAAAACAGGTTCAGTGTCAATAAGAGAGCAATTTACACACTCATGAGTAGTTACTTGTTGATATAACAGAAGTTGAATAGTTAAAATAAACAAAAGGCTGTTATTTCTCTACTACTTCTGAAGTGAATTCTATTTTAGAAAATTTGAAAAATATAGAAAAGTATAAAGATGGGAAAACACCTAAAAAAATCTATATTCTCTCAACCAAAAAAATCACATCTTTAATGATCTTTAATAATAACAGTAGGTAATAGAAACAGTTACCTTGATGTCAGGACACAGTGACTGAGATGAGATATAACACCCAGGCTGTGTGTCTCTATTGCTATGCTCTAGTCCTTAGACTGTCTCCTATTGGCAATTATCAATTACGTGACTACCTCCAGGATCTTAGAATAATTGCAGCACCAGGAGGACAGGTACTAGCCACTTACATACATTGTTTTCCTGAATTGCTGTTGTGGCCCTTTATGGTAGGTATATAGCATCATCATTCCCATTATTATATAGGGAAATAGCCCATGATCAAGTCTCCATAGCTAGTGAACAGGGTGACTGGGGATTTGAATAGGTCTTTGAGCAGTCTTTAATCTTGGGCCCCATCATGAGCTTTATCAATTGGCTGAGCTACTTGAATTGAAAGAGGTCTCAGTTGTAGTCTCTAGTACATTGCTCACTTTATAGAAGGGATAACTCAGAACCAAGAATGAAACAATTTACCAAAGAAAATAGAAATAGGAAATAGTATTGATTAACATCCAGGTCTCCTGGATCATGGGAAGTGTTCTTTCTGTTGAATGAGACTCCAGGGAATGTAGATAGAAATGGAGTTACTAACCACTGGGCAGTTTATAGCAGAGATTTAAAAACCTCAATGCTGAGGGCCGAACTCATGGCCTATGCATACTAGGCAGGTCATCACTGCCACTGAGCTAAACCTTCAACATCCATGGGAACTTTTTTCTTTAAATAAATATTTTATAAGCTAATTGAGGATTATATGAAGTATAGAATTTATAATTCTTTAGAATTTATTTTTAATTGCTAAGTGCCTGTACATAGACCACTGTCTTATTGAAACAAACAAAGCCTAAAGTATTTCTTCATTTTAAACATTTGCTTCTATAAAATGTTTGTATGAGTGTGTGTGCGTTCCCACCTTATTTTCTGTTGGTGTGTTTTATATTTGTGATTATTTATTTTGTGAGTCTATGTGTGTGTACATGTGTGTTGCATGATGCATATGTGTTTATGTATGTGTATGTTTATATGTATGTCTACACATGTAAAATTCAGAGGGCAACCTTGGGTGTCAGTCCTTGACTTGTATCTTGCTTGAAACAGGATCTTTCTCTAATTCTCTGGTTCATACAACAGGTCAACTGGTTCTGGGTATCTTCTGTCTCTATTTTCCATAGAGGTTCAGGAATTGCAGGAGACTTCGGGGATTCAGGGATTACACCTGCCTTCTACATGGCCTCTGCAATTTCTAACTCAGGTGTTTATGCTCAGGAAGGGACACATTTACTTTGGAGCTGTCTCCACAACACTTGTTAATATTTTCTTGAGAAGAGGTTTAGATTGAGTATTCAAGGTATCCCTGACTGGTGAGGAGCCACCACAAGGCCAGCTTCTGCCTACTCTTCCCTTCCCTTCCCTTCCCTTCCCTTCCCTTCCCTTCCCTTCCCTTCCCTTCCCTTCCCTTCCCTTCCCTTCCCTTCCCTTACCTTACCTTACCTTACCTTACCTTACCTTCTTTTCCCTTCCCCTCCCTTTCATTTTTTTGCAATTGCTTTAAACAATACCCAACATCTAATATTTATATATAATTTTTAGACAGAGAATGTTAATTAGATATATGTATAATGTGGATGATCAATTTTGGACCACCAGTATAGCTACCCTCTCCTGTTTTCTGGTTCTTCATAAAATGTCTAAGTTGTTATAAGTAATAGTCATTGTAATCTGCTGTACAACTTATTTCTTCCGTGGAATTGTATTTTGTGACTGTCATCCAGTCTTCCTCTAGCTTCTTTTACAAACTCCAGTGATCTTTATTCTACTTCATTCACATTCTTATACTGTCTTTAAATACCTTTTAGGGAATTGTACTGGCTGATTTTTGTGTCAAGTTGACACAAGCTGGAGTTATCACAGAGAAGGAGCCTCCCTTGAGGAAATATCTCCATGAGATCCAGCTATAAGGCATTTTCTCAATTAGTGATCAAGGGTGGGGGGGTTCATTGTGGGTGGTACCATCTCTGGGCTGGTAGTCCTGAGTTCTATAAGAAAGCAAGCTGAGCAAGCCAGGGGAAGCATGCCAGTAAGTAACATTCCTCCATGGCCTCTGCATCACTCCTGCTTCCTGACCTGCTTGAGTTCCAGTCCTGACTTCCTTTGGTGATGAACAACAATGTGGAAGTGTAAGCTGAATAAACCCTTTCCTCCCCAACTTGCTTCTTGGTCATGATGTTTTGCGCAGGAATAGAAACGCTGACTAAGACAGGAATTATTTCACACTATTCTATGAATATCATTTTCGATGCCATTTTTTTTTTTTTAGTCATTTGCTAGGTAACTTACAGAACAACAACAACAAAAGTCTTGTATTTCATTTATTTAAGTATTTCCCTCCTCACTATCAGCGTTCACCCAGGAAAAGTGAAGTTCTGTCTTCAGGGTGTTAACTCCCCATTCCAAGAAACTCAAGGCAGCCTCTGAAAGCCAAAATTCCAATCCCATTTAAGTCATGAAATGGATTTTTGGCTCCTCAGGTTCAATTGTTAATACACTTCTCATGTACTTGTTATAGATAAAAAAGAATAGAAAGTGTCCTAAAAACCACATCCCTAACTGAGACAGAAAGCCTTGCTGTGTGCTGAATGTCATGGGCTTTTAAACTTTGCTCAGGGAGAGACCAAGGTAAAGTGTCTTTATTCTTTGAATAGCCATGAAAGCCTTTAAATATTTTTCTATGCATTTTTCAATCAACAGTAGCTCCCTGTATGGGAGAGACAAGCGGAGCTCAAAGGCAAGGGACAAGGCAGTAAGGGAAATATTTAAGGTCAAAAGGTGAGCAAGTGTTAGGAGCCAAGAAAAGAATTCCAGGGGAATCATCTGTAAGAAACAATGGATCATGTCTTCTTCTAACAAGGATCTTAGTGGACAAGCGCTTGTTGGGCAATCCTCCTGTTTTCTTCTTGGACTCTTTAGTCTCAGTTTCTGTCTCCAAACATTTTACCTATTACTTAATGTATGTCTTTAACTTCATGTGTTCACTGAGGAGTAGGTGAAAGGGCACAAAAGTCTTTGCCACAGTTCTTGCCAGTCAAGCATCAGATAGACAACAAAATAATCTCATTGGCTTGGCTGTCAACCAAATGAGTAGTATACAGTGTAACTATTAAATTTCCTGGATACATAAAAGAAACATGATCTATTTTTTCCTTTTGTTCCTAAGCATGATTATAGGAAAATAAAACCTCCTAGGGTGTTTGAGGCATTTGAATTTCTTATCTCACTTTCCTTCCACAAGATCCAAATCATCTACTGTTTCAAAATTTTGTAATATTTATGTATTTATTTAAATGTGTGCAAATGCCATAGGTATATATGGAGATCAATTTGTAAGAATTGGTTCTCTGCTTCCATTGTTTCAGTCCTGGGGATTGATCTAAGGTACTCAGGCTTGGTAGCAAGTGTTTTTGCCATCTGAGACATTTTACCGACCCCTGTATGTGTGTGTGTGTGTGTGTGTGTGTGTGTGTGTGTGTGTGTTTAATTAGACATATTTTTTGGAGGAAATTTTGGAGTCTTTGCCTTTTTTTTTAATTCTGAAAAATAATCTATGCTTACTTCATCCTCATGTCAGGCATCATACTTGAAGGCCAGACATGTTTTATAGATGGGAGAGATGATATAAGCCAAGCAAGGATCAGGTATCAACTTATGTCATCTCCATGATTTTCAACAAAGAAAAATCATCTGGCAGTTGATAATCCTTGCCAGTAATTAATTATTTGCTTTATAGGTCATTTTACTGGACTCATTTTAAAGTTAGATCAATGATGAGAAAACCTCCAATATTACAAACATTAGCAACTCTCAAGGATGTCGGTAGGGAAGATCCACATTGAAGAGCCTGCTGTGTGCTGCTTTGTCTACTCCAGTGCTTCTGTCTTATGAGTTTGGCACAAAGTAACACATCATACTTTTCATGCCCCTAGGGTACCAAATGCTACTCTCCACTTTGCATATCTGATGGTGGTTTGGTTTTACAAAACCTACCAGATCTGTCCTTTCTCCCTATAATGACTTATCAATTCCATTATCATTCAGCTAAATAGAGGAGCTTACTTAGTTGGCTACACCTCCCGAGGAATTAAAGATAACCATCATCAATAAATATTTATTGAGTGCCCTTTTATGGTTAAGAGACTATACCAGACACTGTACAAAACCTGATTACAAGCCCACAGCTACTGCCCAAAGCAGCAAGCAATCTAATTACAGATAATCCACAAGAGATAAGCTCTTGCCAGGCAGAGCCACAATGTTCATCAGAGAAATGGAGAGAGAGAGAGAGAGAGAGAGGAGAGAGAGAGAGAGAGAGAGAGGAGCAAGGAGAGGGAGAATAGTTTACATCATTGGGTTACTATTTGACATTTCTTCTTCCCTTATCTTTTGTGTTTGTTTCAAGCTGGGTTAAGGAAAATAAATCTGAATTTGAGCAGATACTGAAATTCTTGAGGTCTAATGGAGTAATGATTAAATCTAAGACACACTTCAAAATTTGTCTCTTCTCCTACCTCATTTGCTTCTTCTGCATCCCCAGGCTCAATCCATAATTAATGCCATTCACAGGAGGAACAAGTGGTCTCCTAAGACCTCTTCAGTGATGGCAAGGTTTATGACCCTTGGTATGTTCCAAGTCACAACAACAGCAGACAAGATCAGGTGAGAAATGAAATATTGAAGTTTAAACAATGATCCTTATGTCTTACAATAGTCATTCAAAAGAAGTAGCCAGCCCACTGCATTAGCATCATTTGGACCCTTGTTAGAAATGTTTGCTCAGGTTCCAGTGGGGGCTCAGGGACCTGGGATTCTAATGAGACTTGCAAGGTTATTCTGAGTGGACATGGACAGTGCTGCTTTGTGTGCTTAGTAACTATAAGAAAGTGTGTGTGTGTGTGTGTGTGTGTGTGTGTATGTGTGTGTGTCTCCAGGTGCAGATGTATGCGAAGGACAAAGGACAACTTTCCTGCCTCCCCAGTGCATGGGATTGTAAACATGGGTCATTACACTTGACTTTCTTCATTGATTCTTTGGATTGAATTCTGGTCTTTATGGAAGCACTTCACTGATTGATCTGCACCACACAACTCAATAATTCTGCAGAAAATCTATTGTTGCGAATCAGTACAAAAAGCTTCAACCAAAGATGCAGCTTTACCATTCTGGAGTCTCTAAGACAAGAAGATTTAGGATATGCACAAGGAAAGATGGAATAAATGTGTAGGGTGTGGACAGGCTAGAAGCTTTCTGGAAGCTTTGTTTTCTAGATAGTCTCCAGGTAATTTCAGAAAAACCTGAGAGTCATACAGGATAGGAAGCAAGAGAAAATGAGGGTGAGATGGGTGAGTGGGTATTGGCAGCAAAACATACTATTCACCCAGAAAATACATATGTGTGACATGAAATCCTGTGTGCATGTTATTATTTTATGTACACAGATGATATATGTATATGACAGTGCAAAGGCCCATGACTCAATTATCTAAGGGAAAAATGAAAGGGAAGAGAGAAAGACAAATTCAGGAGAGAGACATAGAAACAGGTCAGGAGTGTGTTAAATGTATAGACATTTCCTCTCTTCATCCCCATCTTTAGAGGCACTGCATAAAATTCTTTGCAGTTGTAAATACTAGAGTCAGGAGTTGAACTCAGGTTTGACACTTAACCTAGGAGAATCCTAACATGTAGAATTATTAGGAGAAGCACCACGCTGATTTTGATGTGAACATTTAATGTATTTCACAATGATCCTCCTTCCTAGGTGTGTTCATTATTCCCAGGTAAGGCAACCAAAAAGAGAGAGTAGGAAGGTGCACTGGCAAAGCTGATCAAGTTTCATGTTTAAACTCCGATGATTTGTGGGAGAACGAGATGGCTCTTGTTAAAGGGGTCCTATGTGGATCTATGAGTGAAGCTGGCCTATGGTGAATCTATGAACCAGGTTTTGACTCCTTTGTTGGAAAGAGACCTTATCTTTTCCTGGGAAGATGTTTTTAGTGCAGAGAAGGATCTTGCCTCCCCCATATGAGAATGTTGGAGATAGACACAGATTGAAACTGGACTCTTTCATGCAAGAGAGCAGGAATTTGCAACACTTGTCTTGTTCTCTTCGCTATCATTCATGTGGCTACTTCTAACATCAGAAGATTGACAGAAAAACCAACAGGGACACAAAAATGAGGATGAGAAGCCTCACCCTGGAAAATCCTTCCTGGGAGGGACATGGGTCCTCTTGAGTCACCTATAGAGCCCTTTACAAGGACTTGTGAACTAATGAGCCGTTTCTAAGCTGTTTGTGTCTCTCTGATTTTCAAGTTTCTTTTTGAAAATAGCTCCCTAGGAGTAGCTAAGTACTCCAAAAATGTAGGACTTGAATTGATTCAAGACATTCTACTTAGGAATTAGCTAAAATTAAAAAAGAATATATGTGTTTAATTTCGATTTAAATTAATACCCACATAGTATTTAATATGGGTGTTACTCTGAAGCTCAACAATTTAATTTTAAAATGAGTGTAAAAGCTTCTCCTTCCTAATGTTTTTTACAATGTAATTAAAAAATGAATTCATTTAGCTATAATGTGCATATATATATTCTTTGGTATAATTATGTATGTATGCCACAGTTAGCCATTTATAGAATTAACTATGCATAATTTTATAGATTTAACCACATACAAACATAATATTTAAAAGTCTTATTAATATTAAATATTTACATAAATCTCTATATTCATTAATATTAAAGTGACTACAAAGGCAAACAGTGGATATATTGTTTTCAGTTTAGGCTTTGTTGTATTTCAAGGAGATATATTTAAAAGATTTGTTTAATGTAAAATACCTCAGTAAAGTTACTTATTAAAATATAGTGCATTGGTTTGTTTGATAAAGAATGATGCAATTTAAAGAAATACTAGCTCATTATGCCCTAATGACAACCATAATTAGAAATGTCTGTCTCTGAATTTCACAAGAATAGAAGAAAAGTTGTTGTTCAGCCAGAGCCAAAAGCATGCTCCCCACCCCATCTGAGTAATTTAAACCCAGGCTGAATTGGGAAAAGGACAGGTGTAATTGGCCTAGTCTCTGCTACTTCCAGCCTTACAATTACCATAATAAGGTTGTCTATAGAGAGGTCAGAAGCTAACGGCCAGTTTGGCTGCATCCTTCTAAGACTGTCATCGGCTAAAGAACAAGGAGTCCATTTGGTCAGATGGAAAAGCTGAATAGTTATTGATAATTGGCCTAATGACAGGAGGATCTGCCAGAAGGCAAGAGACAGAGGGAGGGAGGAACAGTGAAAGACAAGGTAGCAACAATGACAATGTAATAATATAGGATGAGTGACTTCAGTGAATTTATAATTACTTTGTAAATAAGGCTGGGGGAAGGGCTGTTAGCTTTCTAAAGCATTGTGTATTGATGCTAAATGCATTAAGAGAAATAGACACATACCATACCTCTAAGCAGTTCATGAAGAAGCAGAGACAAGTACCTGGGGCCAGTTATCTAGATTTATCCAAATGATTCTGGCCATTCTGCAAATATCTGTGGAAATAAAAGACTCTCCCAGGTGTCAAAGTGTATAGAAGTAATGACGTTTATTAATGGAGCACTGTGGGGGAGCATGGGTAGATCACCAGTCAACAGAGCTCCTTTTCAGCTCAGAGTATTCTATTGTAAGGAGCAGCACTTGTGACACTGGAAGCAGATAATGAGTTTCACACTGCAAGCTTGATTCTCAAGGATGGGGTCTTACAGATTTAACTCTCATTCTATCTGATTTGCAGGTGCAGGGATCTCTCTAGTCTGAACTAAGAGCCTGCTAATCATATGCCCCTCCTACATTTCCCTGCAGACTACAACATCTGCTTCCTCCAGCTCAGTCCCCCTGATCAGATCAAAGCTTGAAGAGTCCTTTACCGAGTCATCTTCACAAACTCTGCAACCTCTCTCTCCCACTGAGAATGCATTCAGGATCATTCTGCACGATGTTCATTTTTGGGTAACCTCATGGATGAGTTGTAGTTTCCATGATAAAATTCTGTTTTATGATAACCTTTGAGTGAGCTACCATGGATTTCTAAGAGTAGTTCCTTCAAATTGCATTTGGGGGGAAAAGAAGAAAAGGAGATAGATAGGATGAGAGGGCTCAGCTACTCTGTATTCTGGTTTTGCTGTCTCTGGAATGACATCACCTGTGAGAACATTCAGAGAGTCTCTCTAAGCATTTTATACAAGACAATGGCTTCACCTTATCTGCAGTTTGGCTTTCCATTACCTGTGGTCAGCTTCAGTCTGACAGTTTTCAATGGAAAATTCCAGAAATATCTTGTGAGTTTAAACTGCACGCCTTTCTGAGTAGCGTGATAAAAATCTGACATTGCTGCATATGCAACCTGCTCATTAGTGACCGAGGAACCACCTGGGTTATCAGATCATCTGGGACTGTATCACAGTACTTGTCTTCCAGTAACCTTTTCATGGTCCCCAAACTTGGGCAATCACAGTGTTGACAATTTGGATATGCTAAAGGGACACTATAAGGCACCTGTCATAAGAGAAAAGGTACAAGTACAGTAGGACATTTGACAGAAGAGACACCATGTTCACATAGTGTGTTATACTAAGAATATTTTAGTATGGTCGTTTTATTACTTGGTTTTGTATTTAAGCTTCTACTATGCCTAACATGTAAAATAGTTTCTATAACAAGGATATATGTAGAATAAAATATTATGTACTAAATAAGGACATTTTGAGTAATAATGGGTTGCATATAGATAGGTGGTCTTATGAAATTATATTATCTAGTGATGTTGTAACTCAGTTAGTGTAAGTATACTTTATGATGTTCCTACAACAAATGAATAACCAAATGATACATTTGTCAGTATTTGTGACTATGAGTAAGGGATGCATGGCTACATAGAGCTGGGCATTGCCCATGGATTCAAAGGAGGTCTTGAAACATACATCTTACAGATAAGGGAGTATTGCTGTATATTTTCATAATAAATGATATCTACAGAAATAAATCTAATATATCATAGATAGTATGTCATATATCTGTATGCATATCTATGTATATGTACATAAAATTATATATATTTATACATACTATACATACATACCATTCTATGTGAGATAAAAGGCACTTAGCATATCCATGGATGTATATGGATGCTCGTGAGAGTTACCAAAAGGCAATGCCTTATGTGAGTATGATATGAGAAACAGAAAAGTTAATTAATTTGATTATCAATGCATGATTAATTAATTAGGGATGGATTTCTGGGAGAGGTTGGAAACTTGAATACAAAATGATAACGTCATATAAATAAAAATGTGAGCAGGCAGGAAAAAGTAGAGGAGGATATAAGGGAGACAAAAGTAGTTGCATCATAAAAAGATTCATGAAACACATTTAAACTTAAAACTAGACCAAAGACTTAAAGGATATCAAAGACATAGGAATGCTACAGTGCATATGTACTCAAAGAAAGAAAGGAAGGAAGGATAAAAGGAAGAAAGGGAGAAACAAAGAAACAAAAGGAGAGAAAGGAAAAGGAGGAGGATGAGGAGGAAGACAAGTAGGTGAAGGAGAAGAAGAGGAGGAGGAAAAGAAGGAGGAGGAAGAGGAGGAGGAGGAGGAAGAAGAAGAAGAAGAAGAAGAAGAAGAAGAAGAAGAAGAAGAAGAAGAAGAAGAAAACAACAACAACAACAACAACAACATCAACAACTCTGAGTTCTTTTAATTTTTTTTTAAATAGTCTCTCTTCATTTAAGGCTGGATTTGAACTCACCATTTATTCCATATATGTTTTGAAGTCATTGTGCTTAAGCCTTCTCAAAGCTGGAATTTCAGTAAAGTACAACCATGTCTGACCAGGAAAAACTGAAATTCAGTAAGTAAGGAACAACTTTGATTATGTCACTATACTAAAACACTACTGTGGATTGCCCTGAAGACTTAATTTAAATGAACTTTCCTCTTTTATCTGGCAACTGTTTTATGCTGAGTGTGTGGATGATGGGGTTTGAGGAATTTTATGCAGGAGAATGAGAACCAATTAAGTAGGTAGTGAATGGCTTGGCAAGAGGAGGAGGACATGTGGATCCAAAAAAATTGATTCTAAGTTGGATGACGAAATCTCCTTAACTCAAAGGACTCCACTGATTCAGGTCCCATGTCTCTTCTGACTATTGAAGTCACATCTGATTCCCAGTGGCCCACTCCTCCATTAAGTGGATTGTTCACTCTTAAGTGTCATTAAAATTGAAATCCACTAGATCATTTACAAGCAGTCATTATTGTAACAACTATACTGGGTGCAAACTACTGTCAAAGACTAATTATTCCAAAATAAGATGGTACCCCTGGATCTGTTAATGCTCACCGTTTGCTTAAAGTCATCTTAAGACTTTTTTCTTAGTAGATGCTACAAGCACCATAGCTTCTATAAGGTGTATGCCTACACTAAGAGTAAAAATCAAGTTGGCTTGTTCCCCACTGTTAATCCTTGTCGACTCATGAATGAGCTTTCCTTGTGTATTCCTGTTTAGTTTTACACTGACCTTAGGAAGTGATTTTAATTCAGTAATTTCAGTTCAAAGGGACAAGGACAGCACAGGTAAGTTAGACACTTAGAAGTTAATGGAGCTGCTTATGACAATTTTGAATTCAATTGTCTAGCGACAAAAACTAGAAATGTGAAATAGATAGACTCAGATAACCTAAGGCTTACCATCCTCATAAGCATCTATCTATAAGATACTTTTAAACATAGGACTTGTAAAAATGGGAAAAATGTTTTCATAGCATTTCAATAATGAAGAATAATTCTTCTAAGTATAATTTTCATAAATATTATCACATAACCTATAAATGATATTTGTAACCCGATGATAATTTCTGACATGTAAGCTGTATTAGTTACCTGTTTCATTGGACTGGCACAATACCTGTTAAGAAACTTAGGGGAGGAAAGGCTTATATATCTGAGGAGATACAGTGAGTCATGATGGGGAAGTCATGACACTGGAAGCAAGAAGCCATTGCTCACATTGCCTCTGTAGTCAGCAAGCCAAGACAGTGTACAGAAAGTAGGACTGGGATGTGCAATCTTAACATCCCAACTGGGCATGGTGATGCATGCCTTTAATGCCAGTACTCTGGAGGCAGAAGCAGGCATATCTCTGTGAATATGAGCCAGCATATCCTAAAAAGCCAGCTGAAGACTAGCTACAGCTAGACTTTGCTTTGAGAAACTGACAAAGTCAAAACCAATCACCAAGATCTAAAACCAATGACTCCTTTCCTTGAGCAATGTTTGATCAAAGTTCTATAACCTTCCTAAATAGCACAACCAAGTGTTCAAGCACACATATTTTTTTAAAAAGCATTTAACATTAAGCCACAACATAAACCCAAGTAAACTGCTCACTTAATTCCAAGTATTTAATTATGAGAAAATAATTGATTGTGATTGACTCCATAAAACTATTTTGTCATATGTCATCTATAAATATACTCCTTAGACTCTATGTTTGGTAGGATTTTTTTTATGACATTTAAAAACTGATACTTGCTTTAATGTTCATTTCTCTTGGATCTCTTTGAATTTAGTTCTTGAGCACACAACTAATGTCATTAAATATGCTTCTCACTATTACAGGTGTCCTTAGGACAGGAGAGTATAAAGATACCAGTATGATGTAGTTTTGACTTTATTCTTATAATAGTAAAAATATTAACTAGGGAGAGAACATGAACTAAAGCCATATTTAAAGCTATATTTTTTTGAAATGTACAAATTAGTCAATCTATATATTTTGTCTCATGATTAACTGATTAATCGAGTTCAACTGGATGATCAAAATCAGTAGGCCATGGGGAAGTAGTACACCTAGAGGATGAAACTGTTGTGTTAGCTAGTTCTATCATCCCTATGTTCAAGTATTTGATAGAAGCAACATTAAAGAAGAAAGAGAGTTCAGTCTGTGGATGTTTGGATTCATATGCTCAAATTGAACATCAGATCAGGAGAGTGGGCCACAGGACAGTACTTCATTTGATTGTTAACAGGAAGTACACAGTATGACAGACAGTGGCCAAGAAGATAAGAGCCTAAGACCTGCTCACTGCCCTTGACCTACTTCCACCAGATAAATCTAATTTCTTAGTTTCTAGAATCTTCTTCTACTAAAAAAATACCCCACAAACCAAACAAGAAACAAAAGAACAACTAAACAATAACCAAAAACCACCAGCAGCTGGTCAAGTGCTCAATAATAAAGGGGCTGATAGTTCATATTCAAGCCATAAAAGTTACTTCAGGCAAAAGGCAAAATCTCATAGTGTCTTCACCTCTCCATACTTCTGTTGGTAACATAAAATTCTAGTATTTCAAAGTTTACTTTGAAGAAAGTTTTAATTTTTGCTTTTGAAAAGTAACTCATAACTTTTCTTTGAGTTACTAGAAACTGTTGATACTGCTGCCTAAGAGAAAACTGTTGTTGATTTATTTTCAGTGGAAGCTGTATATATTTGCTTCAACACAAGATTTTATAGGAAGATAAAAGAGAGAATAACACCTTTATCCATTTTTTAACTGTATGAAGAGCCAAATAAATAAATAAGAAATGACAACGTTCTGTCTGAAAATATACTTCAAATCTCAGGACTGGAGGATGGTGGTCCTGTGTTACTTTAAGCTTGCTTAGAAATATAAGTAATTTAATAAGACAGTTTGTTTCTGTTTTTCCTGGACTATATATGCCTTGCCCTTTCCTTTCCCTCTACCAATTTAGAGGCCAATCTGGGGTCAAATTTGGAAGTCAAGTGCTGGTAACATAAATACGTGTTGCTGGGTAATGTTAAGAGTGGAGTGTGGTCCGTGATCTGCCCTCTGGCTTTTTTATTTCTTCATTTTTGGGAGAGAATGTTGATTGAAGTCTTTAAAAGCATTTTAGCCTGGCATGCTTTCAATTTCTCAGCCTGAGTGGGCAATTATCTGGAGGAAAGTAGTTGATTGCATCAATGAAAGGGTTTGCATCTGGTTTTGCCAAGGCATTTTTTTATTAATATGAATTAATTAACTTTGCTAACGTTAAAGGTAGAAGAACAATTTTATTAGGCTTGATGGAAGGATCAGGTTGTGCCAGTAGGAGGGTGGATGGCATCATTCAAGATGTGGCTGGAGGGATCAGTGGTACTCACGCTGTTGGTGTCCAGAGAAGTTTGAAGTCTTGAAGAACAGTTGAAGAGAAAGTCGGATTGAAGCATGAGTGACCTACCTCAGGTGTTTCCCTATATCTATGCTTCAAATCTATGGGTGAAGCCAAGGCCCCGCTGCAGTCAGAGACCTTGGCAGGATCTCCCCTTTGCTCTCTTTATCCTCTTCCCCGATCTGTTATAATTTGTGACATGCTCAGAAAATTTATTCCAAGTATTCCTGTATTTCAGTCAAATTTTCAAAAGCTGTGACTGGAAATGGAATATCTGTGTGGATCACTCTGAAGGAAGAGTTTCTGTCTAGATTCTAAAGCACTAGATCCTTTTAGCACTTCATTTTCTTTGGTGGTTGAGCTCATATTAATCTTAGTTTGCATTTATGTATGAGAATAAACCAATAAGAAAAACATGGGCTGGTTAGAAAACAATACAGGACTGAAAATCTTGGGTTTTAGATCACTGATAAATTATTCAGTTCTTGGCAGATAAAGTGAATGTTGACTTTTTCTTGCCTTGTATTCCTGGGGATTAAAGCAGGAATGCACTTCAGTAGACTGTTGGGTAGTTATTTTGTATTGCTCAGCCTTTACTTAGGATCAGTGTTTCTTAACTTGGACTTGAGAAAGTGAAAAAAAAGATAATAATAATGTACTCTTTTTTTTTTAAAGAAATATATGGGAGGGTAACGTATTAACATAAAATGCACAACACGTGGAGATAGTTAATAGTATTTGGTACATTCTCAGAAAATTAAATATATTTATTTACATATCAGTTTTGGGAAATATATAGTTGAATAATTTATCAGTGATCTAAAACCCAAGATTTTCAGTCCTGTATTGTTTTCTAACCAGCCCATGTTTTTCTTATTGGTTTATTCTCATACATAAATGCAAACTAAGATTAATATGAGCTCAACCACCAAAGAAAATGAAGTGCTAAAAGGATCTAGTGCTTTAGAATCTAGACAGAAACTCTTCCTTCAGAGTGATCCACACAGATATTCCATTTCCAGTCATGACTTTTTCAAAAGGCAGAAATAATTACAAAGCACTCTATTTCCTTTAAACTGCTTTTGCCAATTCTCATCACTTGAGGGTTTAGTTCTCATTGTGTTAAGAAAACCGCAAACTTATCAGTGTCTCATCCAGCCCCTTTCTTGTTGTAGGTATAGATCTTGTTCTTTGATTTGATATTTCCTTATGATTAACAGTTCAATGGGTCATATTTCCTGGCTCTGATCTAAACTCTTGCTTGTGGCTCACAGCATTCTTTCTGAAAACTTGTCCAGTCCTTAATCCAGGTTAGCTACATGCAATTTGCAAATTTGTTTATAAGCAGAGCTCAAATGAATCTCATACTGAGTGAAGATCATTTTTCTCCCATTGGTGCCTTGATGCTGGGTATCACCTGGTTAGGCAACTACAACAGTGTCATCAGCTGTCACAGTGGGAAAAGAGCTACCCTGGATTAAGAAGCCCATAGAGTTAGAAAAAGCTAGTCTCAAATTCATTTGGAATAAAACAAAGCACCCAGGATAGCAAAAACTATTGTCAACAATAAAAGAACTTCTTGGGGAATCACCATCCCTGACCTGAAGCTGTATGACAGAGTAGCAGTGATAAAAACTGTATGATATTGGTATAGAGACAGGCAGGTAGATTAATGGAATAGAATTGAAGACCCAACTTCAACAACTATCCATGACCTCAGAAAGTGTTTTCATCTGTTTTGAAAGTTCTTTAGTTCTGTGATTATTGTTGTTATAGAGTTAAAGAGTCTAAGGGCTACAGTGAATTTCAGATTCTACTCAATCAACTGTGATTTCCTCAAGTTTCAAGGCCAATGGGAAAGAAATGGGAAGAGAAGCTTGATGCAGGTGGTCAGAAGGCAGTTCTCTCTTTTATGATGTAATCATCAAAGTCTTTTCCTGGACCACAGGTTTCTGCCTTCTACATGCCCTACAAATTCAACTGGCCAGTGTAGAAAGGACTTGGCTTTTTCTAGCAGGCTTTCTCTCTGGTTGTGTTGAAAGTTCTGAGCTTGATTATATGAAGTAATTTACGTAAAATTTCTCTCTCTCTCTTTTGAATAAAACCTGACAGCCATTTGGTTAGTTGGTGGAACTCTTTTGGCATACAGATCTGGAATTGAGCCGAGATTCTCCTTGTTTGTAATACATTGGGTTTCTGAATGAAAACAGGAAATGCCAAAACAGATGAAGATGGAAACAGCCACAAGCACTATTTTCCAAACATGAATAAAATATCATTTTAAAACAGAGGGGATTTCCATGACCAAAAACTTTTTTCATTTCCCTAATTCGGTTAAGAATTGTTTTCTCCATCTGGAATGGCTGTATTCCACTGACAGACGCTGGTGAAAGATGAGCGAGAGATAGAGATGCCTGGGGAAGGAATCAAGCTAGAGCTCCACCTCCAGGGGAGGTGCCCAGTGCACTTGATGAGTGCCCAGGTACCAAGGGGCTTGATGTGTTTCTTTTTCTGTCTGTTCTTCTCTCTCTCTCCTCTCTCTCTCTCTCTCTCTCTCTCTCTCTCTCTCTCTCTCTCTGTCACTGTCTGTTTCTGTGTCTCTGTCTGTCTGTCCCCTCCCTCATGTCCCACATATCTTTAGCTTAGCTTATATTCAGACCGTGGATTTAACTGATAAAGTTTCCACAAGACTGAAGCTGAAGGTAGGACTGGACTTTTGAAGTCAGTTGTGGAAGCCATTTTTTTTTGTTTGTTTGTTTGTTTGTTTACATCAGCAGTGTAGAGCTGCTATCTGAAAGGATATATTTGTAGTATGAGTATTTTACTTAAATGTTTTTCTCTTTTGAAACAGGATCTTACTGTCATCCATACTGCATTGAAGTTGTGGTGCTCCTGCGTTAGTCTCCCTCACATGCATGGCCCACCACTTCTGATAACCTGAATACTGAAGCTACCATTTCTTTGCCAAATATTTTCCTTTTCATTTGGAGTGAAAATACATTCTTTCCAAAAGAGACTTCACCACCAAGGAATTTCTGTCCTCCATACTGTTAGAGTGTGATGTCTAAATGGCCTAACATCTTTTAAAACCTGCAGTTTGATGATGCAAGAGGAGACAGAGATTGATTCTGCCTGCCTTACAGTTTAGCTTGACGGTTGAAATAGGTTCTGAGAGGTGCGATATTTACAACATAAACACAATAAACATTTCTTTGGGTGCATGCTAAATCTCTGGGTGGAGCTGCAGAGTCCAAAAATGGTGCTATTCATTCTTCATTTCTAAAAAATAAACAAACAAAAGGTACTCATTTGTCTAGCAACATTTCTTTTGTCTCTTTGTCTCCTTGTCTTCCTCCGCTTCTCTATCTCTTCCTACCTCCCTTCCTCTCTCTCCCTTTTTTCCTCTTTCCTTCTTTCCTTCCTCCCTCCCTTCCTTTCTTCCTCACTGTCTTCTTTCCTTCCTTTTTTCTTAATGTTTCGGACCAGTTCTTAAGAAGCTCCTATAATGGTCTCAAGTTCAGTCTTACTCTGGGCCTCTTTAGTACTAGGGTCATAGGTGTGTGCCATCCTGCTTGGTGACAACATATTTCTTTATTTTATGGGATAGGTGACTGGAATGACCTAACCATATTATTTAGCTAGACAACAGAGGCAAATGATGTGTTCGTGGATGTGTCAGGAGATCAATCTTGTGGTTTTCACTTGTCAGGCTCATGAAATCTCGTTCGCTCATTTTAAGATCACAAGGGCTCAGAGATGAACACAGCAAGGAGGTTACTTGGCCTGTTACTGAGTCAACGGGATGAAACAATGTTTGTTTGAAAACCCTCTGATAAGTACACAACCTCTACATAAATGTCACGTGTTAGTCTCTGTTACAGCTTTTCTGCTAGAGGATACAGTGTGTTCCTAATGGCCAACTCCTGATCTGATCAGATTAATGATAAAACTATCCAGAAAAGCACTGCCCTCTTCATTTCTCTTGCCCTTAGTCATACACTGAGCAGATCATATTCATAGGAAATTTAATGTACTCACTGGCTCAAGTCTAGATAGGAAGAGCTAAAGAGGTAATTACTGTTATATATCATTAAATTAATATTGAAACATGTGCTCTGTTAAATGGCAGAATTCTGAGAGGATTCACCTGCCCTATAATTGAGAAATGACTTAGATTAGACCCATCTCTAACAATCCAATAGCACATTCTCTCTAAATCGAATAAGATATGACAACTCATTTATGCTTCATGCTACTACTAGGCAATATGGAGGCTCAGCCTTGTACCTAAGGATTGTTCTTGTTCTGCTTCAATGTTTTGAGGAAGAAGATCAGAAAAACGCATTATTCAAGAAAAAGTGTAATCAATGAAGAGCATAAAGTGATCATATAACTTAAGCATATTGACCATAAAAATTATTTGTTTTTTTTTTACTAAGAACTGTTGAAATAAATATGACTAATGCCTGCTGTATTGATGTCAAAGATATATGAATTCTTCGTAGTAAAAGGCAGAAAGTGTGATGTTTTTATTTGTCGTTGACTTGAATTTCAAGTAACAAATATGGATGCTCCAGTGGCACAATCACTTAGCGCTCGGTACTTATAGAACAGTGTATGTGCACAAGGGTGATGCCAAGGTTGTGAGTTCAAGTAACAAATATTTAGATTCCATAGAGACATGCTCCTATAAACAAGAAAATGCCATATCAGCAAGTAATTTATAATTAGGCAAATGAGAGGAAGACAGAACATATATAATGAAACATATGGAAAGAGCACCTAATTAGTGGTGATCTGTATATGACTTGGGAACTCAGGGGAGACTGGAGATACCACATATATGAGTTCTACAGATTTCTAAATAACAAATAGGGATGTTATTTGTCACCTTGTTTTCAAGTTACATGAGTGAAGAAGCTTCAGATAAATGTAGGACAACCTGGCTCAAGTCTGTCTTGGAATAACACAGAGGTTGAGAGAGAGTTCAGCCTAAAATCAGGAATTATGAACCCATGACTGAGTCACTGGTTTAAGTCAAAAGGGAAAGAGTGACATTTTGTGGGTGCCTGATACATCTCTTACCTCCCTGTGTCTGACATGACAACATGGGTCATCTATAATCTTGTCATAATGTCCTACTCTTCATCCAGAGTATTTTTTCTGTTCTCTCTTCTTAAAACCAATGATTCTTAACATTAATTTAGTGACTTTTTTCCCATGAACCTAGGGTGGAACAGAGGACCTTGTTATGTTCCCTATAAGCACACACTGCTTCTTTTCTCAGGGTGTTTGTCACCCTTCACACACTTGTCACTGGCTTGTATCACTCAGCAGCCCAGAAACTTGATGACACCAGGGCCTATGCCTGTTTCCTAATTTCTTTACTATTCTGAGTCATATTTCCCCTCTCCTAGGTTCTGTGAGCTCCTCACCCCATCTTCTTCATGCCGTCAGTTGCTCAGGTCAATAAGGCTGTCTCTGAAATCCTACCTACTTGAGACTTAGTCAAAAATCTCCCCTACACTCTTTAGAAGCCATTTTCTACATTTAGTTCCTAAGTGTTGGGTCAGTTGTCCTGCTGGCTTCTCTTCTCACTCTATGTTAAACTGTGCATTCTTATGCTAGATCACAGAAGTAGATCATGGAGGACTATGAAATGCACATCTTAATTCATTTTCTAGAACTTTCTAGGGAAATGATACTTTCTAGGGAAATTGATTATTCTTAAAAAGAATTGACTTTAAAGGGATTTTTAACTATTTATTTATTTATTTATTTATTTATTTATTTATTTATTTGTGTGTGTGTGTGTGTGTGTGAATGTGTGTATGCACACATGCACATGAATGTAAATACCTGAAGAGGCTAGGAATGGATGTTAGGTCTCCCAGAGCTGGAGTTACTGGTGCTTGAGAGTGACCCTATGTGAGAACAGAGCTCTAGTCTTCTGAAAGAGCCTTCAGAGCTCTTAACTACTGATCTATCTCTCTAGATCCTTGGTTTATTTTATTCATAAAAGTATGTGATATGGTCAGACCCTGTGAAGTAACTCCCAATAAAAATCCAAAAGAAAAAACAGTTAATTTTTTTTTTTTTTTGAGAAACAACTAATGGAAAACATAAAGAACAAATATATTTATTTACTATCTTTTTGGGAAATATTTAATTTGAATTAATTTATCATTTGATCAAAACCCAGTTTTTTCAGTTGTTTGTTTCAAAACCCCCCATGTTTTTCTTATTGGTTTATTCTCAATACATAAATGAAAAACAAATTTTTAAATATGAGCTCACCACCAAAGAAATGAAGTGCTAAAAGGTTTAGTCTTTAAAATCTAGACAGAAAACTCTTCTTTCGGAGTGACCCACACAGATTATTCATTTCCAGCATGATTTTTTTTTCAAAAGGCAGATAATTAAAAAAGCATCTTTTCCTTTTTAAAATGCTTTTTGCCAATTCTATTGAGGGTAAGTTCTTTGTGTTAGAAACCAACTGTTTGGTACATAAGCCTTGTTTGTTGTAGTTAGACTGTTCTTGATTGATTTCCTTTATGATAACGTTCATGGGTCATATTTTGGGCTGATAAACTCGCTGTGCTCACAGCATATCGCCACGCAAAACTTGTCTCTTAATCGTTGCTACATGCAATTTCAATTTGTTTATAGCAGAGCTCAATGAACATACAGTGAGCATTTTTCTATTGGTGCCTTGATGCTGGGACCTGGTTAGGCAACTACAAGTGTCATATGTCACAGTGGGAAAAACTACCCTGATAAGAAGACAATTAGATTGGGGTAATCTCGTTGACACGAACTGTATGACAGGAGCAGTGAAAAAACTGTTTATATTGTATAGAGACACTTTGGGGATCACGGATAGAATTGAAGCCCAATTCAACCAGTTATCCATGATCAGAAAGTGTTTTATCTGGTATGAAGGGTTTAGTTAATGGAGTATATTAGTATCCAATTAACAAAAGACCTCTAAAGGGTTTCAGTGAATTTCAATTCTTTACTCTGTCGATTTGTTGTTATAGCATGTTCAAGGCAATGGGAAAGATATGGTTTATCAGATCAACTGTGTTTCTCAGGTTCAAGAGGGAATATGGGATGATGTAATCTTGAAGTCGTTTCCTAAACTTCTCTATGTTTTTTGCATTCTCAAGTCTTTCCTCACAAGTTCTGCCTTTACACCTACCAGATAACTGGATTTGGGGTTTTTTCTAGCAGGCTTTCTCTCTGGTTGTGTTGAAAGTTCTGAGCTTGATTATATGAAGTAACTTATGTAAAATTTTCTCTCTCTCTTTGGAATAAAACCTGACAGCCATTGGTATTTGGTGAACTCTTTTGGCATACAGATCTGGAATTGAGCGGAGATTCTCCTTGTTTGTAATACATTGGGTTTCTAAACTGAAAACATGGAAATGCCAAAACAGATGAAGATGGAAACAGGCCACAAGCCACTACTTTCAAGCATGAAGTAAATCATTTTAAAACAGAGGGGGATTTCCATGACCAAAACTTTTTTCATTTCCCTAATTCGGTTAGAATTGTTTTCTCCATTTTGGAATGCTGTATTCCACTGACAGACGTGGTGAAAGATGAGCGAGAGTTAGAGATGCTGGGAAGGAATCAGCTAGAGCTCCCTCCAGGGGAGGTGCCCAGTGCTCTTGATGAGTGCCCAGGTACAAGGGGCTTGATGTGTTTCTTTTCTGTTGTCTCTCTCTCTTCTCTCTCTCTCTCTCTCTCTTCTCTTTTCTCTCTCTCTCTCTCTCTCTCTGTCACTGTCTGTTTCTGTGTCTCTGTCTGTCTTTTTCCCCTCCCTCATGTCCCACATATCTTTAGCTTAGCTTATATTCGGGCCCGTGGATTTAAACTGATAAAGTTTCCACAAGACTGAAGCTGAAGGTAGGACTGGACTTTTGAAGTCAGTTGTGGAAGCCATTTTGTTTTGTTTGTTTGTTTGTTTACATCAGCTAGTGTAGAGCTGTATCTGAAAGGATATATTTGTAGTATGAGTATTTTACTTAAATGTTTTTCTCTTTGAACAGGATCTTACTGTCATCCATACTGCATTGAAGTTGTGATGTGCTCCTGCGTTAGTCTCCCTCACATGCATGGCCCTCCACTTCTGATAACTTTGAATACTGATAGCTACTTTCTTTGCCAATATTTTCCTTTCATTTGGAGTGAAAATACTTCTTTCCAAAAGATACTTCACTCTACAAGGATTTCTGTCCTCCATACTGTTAGAGTGTGATGTCTAAATGGCCTAACATCTTTTAAAACCTGCAGTTTGATGATGCAAGAGGAGCCCAGAGATGGATTCTGCCTGCCTTACAGTTTAGCTTGATCGGAGTGAAATAGGTTCTGAGAGGATGCGATAATTTCACAACATAAACACAATAAACATTTCTTTGGGTGCATGCTAAATCTCTGGTGTGAGCTGCAGAGTCCAAAAAATGGTGCTATTCATTCTTCATTTCTAAAAAATAAACAAACAAAGGTACTCATTTGTACTAGAACCATTTCTTTTGTCTCTTTGTCTCCTTGTCTTCCTCCGCTTCTCTTAATCTCTTCCTACCTCCCTTTTCTCTCTCTCTCCCTTTTTTCCTCTTGCCTTCTTTCCTTCCTCCCTCCTTCCTTTCTTCCTCACTGTCTTCTTTCCTTCCTTTTTTCTTAATGTTTCGGACCAGTTCTTAAGAAGCTCCTATAATGGTCTCAAGTTCAGTCTTACTCTGGGCCTCTTTAGTACTAGGGTCATAGGTGTGTGCCATCCTGCTTGGTGACAACATATTTCTTTATTTTATGGGATAGGTGACTGGAATGACCTACCATATTATTTAGCTAGACAACAGAGGCAAATGATGTGTTCGTGGATGTGTCAGGAGATCAATCTTGTGGTTTTCACTTGTCAGGCTCATGAATCTCGTTCGCTCATTTTAAGATCACAAGGGCTCAGAGATGAACACAGCAAGGAGTTACTTGGCCTGTACTGAGTTCAACGGGATGAAACATGTTTGTTTGAAAACTCTGATAAGTACACACCTCTACATAAATGTCACGTGTTAGTCTCTGTTACAGCTTTTCTGCTAGAGGATACAGTGTGTTCCTAATGGCCAACTCCTGATCTGATACAGATTAATGATAAAACTATCCAGAAAAGCACTGCCTCTTCATTTCTCTTGCCCTTAGTCATACACTGAGCAGATTCATATTCATAGGAAATTTAATGTACTCACTGGCTCAAGTCTAGATAGGAAGAGCTAAAGAGGTAATTACTGTTATATATCATTACAATTAATATTGAAAACATGTGCTCTGTTTAAATGGCAGAATTCTGAGAGGATTCACCTGCCCTATAATTGAGAAATGACTTAGATTAGACCCATCTCTAACAATCCAATAGCACTTCTCTCTAAATCGAATAAGATATGACACTCATTTATGCTTCATGCTACTACTAGGCAATATGGAGGCTCAGCCTTGTACCTAAGGATTGTTCTTGTTCTGCTTCAATGTTTTGAGGAAGAAGATCAGAAAAACGCATTATTCAAGAAAAAGTGTAATCAATGAAGAGCATAAAGTGATCATATAACTTAAGCATATTGACCATAAAAAATTATTTGTTTTTTTTACTAAGAACTGTGAAATAAATATGACTAATGCCTGCTGTATTGATGTCAAAGATATATGAATTCTTCGTAGTAAAAGGCAGAAAGTGTGATGTTTTTATTTGTCGTTTGACTTGAATTTCAAGTAACAAATATGGATGCTCCAGTGGCACAATCACTTAGCGCTCGGTACTTATAGAACAGTGTATGTGCACAAGGGTGATGCCAAGGTTGTGAGTTCAAGTAACAAATATTTAGATTCCATAGAGAATGCTCCTATAAATCAAGAAAATGCCATATCAGCAAGTAATTTATAATTAGGCATAATGAGAGGAAGACAGAACATATTAATGAAACATATGGAAAGAGCACCTAATTAGTGGTGATCTGTATATGACTTGGGAACTCAGGGGAGACTGGAGATTACCACATATATGAGTTCTACAGATTTCTAAATAACAAATAGGGATGTTATTTGTCACCTTGTTTTCAAGTTACATGAGTGAAGAAGCTTCAGATAAATGTAGGACAACCTGGCTCAAGTCTGTCTTGGAATAAACACAGAGGTTGAGAGAGAGTTCAGCCTAAAATCAGGAATTATGAACCCATGACTGAGTCATGGTTTAAGTCAAAAGGGAAAGAGTGACATTTTGTGGGTGCCTGATACATCTCTTACCTCCTGTGTCTGACATGACATACATGGGTCATCTAATAATCTTGTCATAATGTCCTACTCTTCATTCCAGAGTATTTTTTCTGTTCTCTCTTCTTAAAACCAATGATTCTTAACATTAATTTAGTGACTTTTTTCCCATGAACCTAGGGTGGAACAGAGGGACCTTGTTATGTTCCCTATAAGCACACACTGCTTCTTTTCTCAGGGTGTTTGTCACCCTTCACACACTTGTCACTGGCTTGTATCACTCAGCAGCCCAGAAACTTGATGACACCAGGGCCTATGCCTGTTTCCTAATTTCTTTACTATTCTGAGTCATATTTCCCTCTCCTAGGTTTCTGTGAGCTCCTCACCCCATCTTCTTCATGCCGTCAGTTGCTCAGGTCAATAAGGCTGTCTCTGAAATCCTACCTACTTGAGACTTAGTCAAAAATCTCCCCTACACTCTTTAGAAGCCATTTTTACATTTAGTTCCTAAGTGTGTTGGGTCAGTTGTCCTGCTGGCTTCTCTTCTCACTCTATGTTAAACTGTGCATTCTTATGCTAGATCACAGAAGTAGATCATGGAGGACTATGAAATGCACATCTTAATTCATTTTCTAGAACTTTCTAGGGAAATGATACTTTCTAGGGAAATTGATTATTCTTAAAAAGAATTGACTTTAAAGGGATTTTTAACTATTTATTTATTTATTTATTTATTTATTTATTTATTTATTTATTTGTGTGTGTGTGTGTGTGTGTGAATGTGTGTATGCACACATGCACATGAATGTAAATACCTGAAGAGGCTAGGAATGGATGTTAGGTCTCCCAGAGCTGGAGTTACTGGTGCTTGAGAGTGACCCTATGTGAGAACAGAGCTCTAGTCTTCTGAAAGAGCCTTCAGAGCTCTTAACTACTGATCTATCTCTCTAGATCCTTGGTTTATTTTATTCATAAAAGTATGTGATATGGTCAGACCCTGTGAAGTAACTCCCAATAAAATCCAAAGAAAAAACAGTTAATTTTTTTTTTTTTTGAGAAACAACTAATGGAAAACATAAAGAACAAAACTAGATCCTACCTCCACGACGATGCCTGAACATTGCTCCCTGTGACAATTTCTGTGATATGAGGGTCACAGGATGGAAGATAATATTACCAGTCTTGACAAAGGGGCACAGAAGAGTTGAGACATCTCGATTTCATTTTATAGTAATGGGAGCATGGAACAGGCTATTTTGAATATGGATGTTTCTTTAAGTTAGGAAAAATCTACTAAATTTTGGATTTGTTTCTAAAAAGATATTGATACTTACTGTGTCATTAAAGATTTAAAAATAGTTGTGAGACTAAATCAAGAGTGGTGCTATTTTATGATTATCTTACATCTGTCTTAGAACATATTAAGGAATCACTTTTAAGTTTTCTTGACTTTGTTGTTACCACATTGTACCTTATCACATATATGTGGATATTTAATATTTATATAAACTGTGCAATTGCAATTTTAAAATTTATTTATATACTTAGTTTTTATTTAGTGTATGTTTGTGTGCCTGAATGCATACTTGTATGTACATACATGCTTAAGTCTACATACATGCATATGGTATGTATATGCATGCTGGCCCATGTTCTGTTGTATACATCTGGAGGTCATAGGATAAACTGTGGGAATTCTTTTCTTCTGCTAGGTGATTCTTAGTGGCAAATGGCTTTGATAACCCTGCAGTTAAATTTACCAAAGTATAAAGCGTTAAACTGTGTGTGTATGTGTATGTCTATAGAAAGAGAGAGACAAAGACACAGAGACAGAGAGATAAAGACATAGAGACAAAGAGACAAAGAGACAGAAAGACAGAGAAAGAGAAGCAATGGGAAGATGTAGATACATTGTAAGTACTATCTTTTAAACATCTTAACTTGGAGAAAGGCTGTGATCTGGTTTCACTTGATAACTAAAACCAAAGCAGGGCAGAGAAGGATGAGTAGTTTTAGAAAATATTTTCTTTCCTTGAACCAAAATAAGTCAAGGTTAGCTCAAGAAGACTCTGATTCTATGACTTCCTTGTATCTACAAGAACTTTAATTTTCCTTTGCTCTATGGGAATATAAAGCACAGTGAAATTAGTTCTAACAAGAGACTTGCATCCATGTTATTGAATGACATGAAGAGTTGGCTTGGTTTTTGTTCTGGGGGCTTATCATATTTTAATATTGGATTAATATTCCTGCTCAATATTTTATTATTTCCTTTTTGCAATAGGAAGCTATATCTTGAAAAATAAATAGATAAATAAAATAGTGTCTATATAAATATAGATTCTAATTCATCAATAACTTGTTTCCAGCTGTTGTTTTTCTCTCATATGTCTCCACTGTACAATGATATCATTGTCCAGCAGTGTCTTTAGCTGAGGGATGCTGCCTGTGAGACCAATTAGAAACAAGGTTTATATTTATAAATAGCCTAATACAAGCAGTATTAATGTAAATGTATACTTATTTAAGATCACAATCTAAAAAACATGAATACAATTGAGGTTATTTTCTCTATAGTGGCCATGTACAATATTTGCTAGTGTACAAAAGCTATATATTTATTGAGGATTGAAAAAAAAAATTCCCATGCATTGCCATCATCCCAGCAAAGCAGAAAAGCTTGAAGCTGTGAAGGACTTCCATGCTCCTGAGAGCAGCAGCATCCAAATTCCTTCCAGCAAGCTTTTCTCACCTATCAATAGTCTTGCTTTGTATCACTCACCAGGAACATTTTCTCCATGCTTGATTTCTCAAGTTGATCCAAAGGGATGACATTGAGCTTCATTCTGACTCCTGTGCTTCATAGTTGTTCTTGCCTAAGAAGCAGGAAGAGAGAGAAACTGTATCCTCAGAGTATATGTATGGAACGTGAGTCTCGTTATCTTTGGTTTCCTTTCAAGAAGCATGTATTTCTGGTTTCCTTGGCTTTACTTCTCCATGCTTACTTCTTAATTTTTGCATTTATATATTTTGCCTATATATGTGGTAGGGTATGTGTGTGCACATGCATGTGCATGTGTCATGTCTTGGTACATACATGGAGATAAGATGGTAATCTTCAGTAGTTGGCTCTGTCTTTCTACCAAGTGGATTCTGAAATCTGAACTCAGGTAGTTTAGTTATTGTTGCAAGTGTCTTAATCCACTGAACAGCTCCATCATCATTTTTTATTTTAAAGAATATAGAGAAACATTTCCACCCTTGTGATAGCTCTCCCAGAGCTGGTTATTCATAGCTCGTACAGTCCTCAAAGTATCTTTGGTCTCCTCCTAAGCTTTCAAAGGACCATTTTCCTTTCCATTGTTAGTGTCAAATATCCATCCATGTAGATTCATGGAGCCAAACTTGTGCCTCAGAAACACAATATTAGGCATTCTTCATTGTGAATACCTTCTTTTTGTTGTTGTTGTTTTGTTTTTAAAGATTTATTTATGTATTACGTATACAGCATTCTGCCTGTATATATGTCTGCAGTCCAGAAGAGGGCATTGGATCCCATTACAGATGGTTGTGAGCCACCATGTGGTTGCTGGGAATTGAACTCAGGACCTCTGGAAGAACAGCCAGTGCTCTTAACCACTGAGCCATCTCTCCAGCCCTTTAGGCACTCTTCATATCAGGGAACTGTTACCAATTATTTTTTCTTTCTTTCTTTCTTTCTTTCTTTCTTTCTTTCTTTCTTTCTTTTCTTTTTTTCTTTCTTTCTCTCTCTCTCCTCTCTCTCTCTCTCTCTCTCTCTCTCTCTCTCTTTCTTTCTTTCTTACAGTGAGACAGGGTTTCTCTATATAGCCCTTGCTGTACTGGAACTCACTCTGTAGATCAGATTGTCCTGGAACTCAGAAATCTGCCTGCCTCTGCCTCCCAAGTCCTGGGATTAAAGGCCTGTGCCACCACTGCCTGGCCCCAATTATATTTTTTTATTCAAATTTGCAAACATATCTTGGTCTCACAGGGTAGTAAGGTGCTTAGATATATACACAAAGAGGCACATGAAGAATTCATATTTTGGAGTTATTTAACAACCCTGAAATAATAAAAATTATTAAAGAGGAGATGGTCTCCCCAGTTAATAGCTCCATACTACTCTTAAGGAAAATCCTATTTGGTTCCCAGCTCCAGTACTGAAGGCTCACAACTGCCTGTAATTCCACCTGTAGGTAGAATCTAATAGTCTTTTTGACTTCCAGGGATACCCACATGCATGAAGCATATATTTCCACAAACACATAAAAACACATTTAAAAATCCTAGAAATAATTTAACAGTACAGGAACAAATATGCTTATCAAATGATGAGTTTGTTATGAAATATTATGTGCTCAGTAATAATGAAGAATTGATCCATATACACTAAAGTATAATAGTTGGTCAAGCATATAGAGTTTTCTGATCACAACTTTGCAAAAGAATTTGTTTTCAGGCATGGTGGTTTGTGTTTCTCTCTGCTCTGAGGAGGCCACATGGGCTGGTGAAATCAAGTATTGCCTCAAGTATTCTCCTGAATAACAGACAGTGTCTTCTTTCCACTAATGAGGGCTTTACTGAGAGGCAACTTGGATTATTCTTCACAGAAGTCCCCTCAAGCTTTCTAGATATAGAATGAACAAGACACCAAATTCAGCCAATTAAAAATCCATTATATAGAGAATAAAAACTATGTGAAATCCAATATTGAATCTAAAGATGGTTTGGTAAAGGCAATGCTCTTACAAATGAAACATGTATCACAGAGCAAGCTGGTGGAAAGAACAGAGCCAAATCGGGCTGCTAGGTCACACATTCATTTTTTTTCCCTTGCACGGTCGAATATGGCCAAATGGAATGTCTTCTCCAGTTTCTGGCAAGGGACTGCTATGAACTATCACCAGCTTTAGCAATGGGGACTTTCTGTTCTATCGTTATATACATACAAAAATGTAAGATTGGGCAAGCCGATAAACCTTTTGTGTACATAATTAATAACTCACACTTGAATTTCTGTATCTCATTAGAGGTAGTTGTCTCACCTTTAACTAGAGAAGACAAGCTTTATTTTTGTAGTGCTCTGCCCTATTATGTTCAACAATAATAATTCACAGTGACAGATGTAATCCACCAAACTCATTATTTTCAACCCCGATCCATTTATTTTGCATTACCAATACAGTGTTGATGCCTATCGTTCCCTGGACTGGAGTGCTTGATGAAATGTTTTATTGCAATATGTCAGAGTCTAAATAATTAACGGCAGGAGTAAGGCTGAAGCCTTCCAAAAGTTACTGTGTGCATTATAAAGTGTGTAATGCACCCTGAACTCAGAAGATCAGGTCTTAGAGATGTGGTTTTGATAAGATGGTTATTTTTGGGTTAAGAATGGAGCATATCTTTTATAGAGAGTCATGTCTCTTTGAAGATTCAATATATGGATTATTTATATATACTCATATTCTCCGTTTATCAAGGAGAAAGGCGAACACGTTTGGGATCGTTTTTCTTTGGGGGGAGCTAAAAACTGCTGTGAAAAATAACACTCATAATTTAACATATTGTCCTATAAAAACAGTATGCTTTCTATGATTTATATTCCATCAAAATTCTGGGGTGGAACAGAAGGACATTGTCATCTGATAGGCCAAGTAGGGCTGTGTGACTTTTCTTTGACTTTAAAGGAATTGTGGGGAAGTCTGAATTGCAGCTATTCAACCTTGAAGGGAGAGAAACTAAATGAAACACCTGTTTTTCTGATTACTGTGCCACAAGGCCTTTAATTAGTTTGTGGAAATAGAAGTTTTAGTTTATTGAAGCATATGGTTATTTTCCCCAAGAAAATGGACATGTGACTACACACCATTAATTTGTGATTATTATTAAACTAAGAAGGCAATTTAAGTGATTGTATATTAATAGATGTATTTTCTAGACTAGAAAAGAGCTGGAGAATAAAACAGGAGAAAATTTCACATAAAAATTCTAGTCTTTGACAGTAGTGCCTTTGGGTGTCTCCGTCGTGGAGCTCAGAGGGTCAGTTAGCTGCTCTGAATGAAAACACCAAACATATTTTATGGATATTTTCTCTCTTAATCACATGGAACTCCTCTTTCAAAACTGTAGAGAGAGTAAGCTAGTGTGAAAAACAAGGAAGTGTAATGAAAATGGCCAGGGTCCTCAGCATGGTGAATTTCCTTCATACCTCCTTGTTTTCAGTGTGCGGAAATGGAAAAGTCTTCTTAAAATGTTCTAATGCGTTAAGGGACCAATTAAAAACAATCCACGGAATTGTCAAGAAATCCTTTCATTAGTTAGATGTCATCATAAGATCACTTAAAAGTCTTCTAGTCTGCCTGTCATGATAGAGGATTGAAACATTTGGTTTGCTTCTGGTCGGTTCCTAGACACTCCTTGGACACAGTGCTGAGAAAGAGATCTCTGTGGGGCAACTAGCCTACCTAGTATTTAGTTCTGACACCCGAGGGCCGACAAATCACAGTTGTGAATAAAGATCAGGGAGCCTGATCCGGGTATGAGAGAATGATCTTAGCCACTTTCATGATCATAGCTTGCCTTGTGTCCTCTCCCTTGCTAGGTCACTCTTGACTCGGTGCATGATGAGAAGCTGACAAGGACTTAATCAATTAGAAGGGTTTTGTTGAACGACTCCATGGTAATGAATCAAGCAAGCATGTGTAATAATTTAAATGTAAAGAAAGACCCACACGAGAGGCATCTTGGGTAAAAATATCACAAGAAACTACAAATAAACAAGTGTTCACAGAGGCAGATGTGACTCAACGGTGTTGAAATGTGAATTTCTCTCACTGTTTATATCTAATATGAAGCATACCTGGCAACGGCATGGGATGGAACATGCCTTCTCCTTTTGCCATATAATTTACACCCTGTATTTGGCTGACAGTGCCGATTACAAAATCGGACTGCAATACCAGAGCAGAGCAAACGGATTTCCACACCTATGGCATGAGGCTGGGTTTGTTTTGATTAAAGTCATAATTGTGATCCAATTTCATAATGTTGATCACAATTTCATCCCCTGTGCCTGCAAGGAGAGGAAAATATATGAGGGGGTACAGCAAAGTGCAAACTCATTAAAAAATGTCTGGGAGACATTGTGATCATTACAGCGCAGGCAGGGCATGGTGATGTGTTTAATTACACGAAGTTTTGTGAAGCATTAGTGACCTTTGCCCTGATGGTGCAAACTTGGGCAACATATTGTTTTCAAGCTTATATTTAATGGGGTATTTTGAATGGATCAAGTAGAAAAATATCATAATAGTGTATGCCCTGCATACTGTTTTACTGAGGAAAAGATATTAATCTAAGAAGAAAAGCTCTACCATACAAATTAATTTTTTTTAAAAAAATTGTTTATTTTTTTAATTAGCAAGCAAAGTAGTAGGTTTCATTATAACATTTTCATAGATAAGTTGTTTTCCTCTCTTCAATCTTTTAATGGCAAAGTTAATGTGTTTGTAATTAGGGTTTAGAAAAATCGAGACATTTTCCTTTACTGTCAAATAGATTGTGAGAAAATGATTGGTATTATAGAGAACTTGTGTATGTGTATGTGGGGGAGTGTATTCATATGAGCATTAATACATAATATTAACTCTAGGACATGCGCTATTTACAGGTCTGCTCATTCAGGATCTCTCATTCAGCCAGAAAGATCTCTGTTACCATTAAGCGGACTGGCTACTAAGCTCTTGGGGTTCTCCTCTTCCTGGGATTCTCTCCCCTGGTGCTGTAGTTAGAGGAATGCACAGCCATGCCTGTCTTATCACGTGACCCCGAAGATTCGACTCAGGTCCTCAAATGTGAGCAGTATGTGCTTTTACTGAGCTGTCTCTCTCTAGCCTCAGAGTTTTTATTTTTATGATGCTATGCATGTACATTTATTTTCAGATAATTTTTAAGTTAGTAAAAAAATAACATAAATTCAGAAGAATTAAAATCTGCTGCCCCATGTTATTTCATTTATTTTAATCAGAGTCCTATATGACCCTGCATGTGAGGTGGGGTAAGTTACACATCTTTCTCTATCAACCTAAACATTTGGCCTGAGAATTATCCTCAGATTCTCCATTAAAAGAGAATTACATATGTTCAAAAAAAATATTTGAACCAAATTTACTCCCAGTTTGGACCAGGCCTTGACATTTAAGATCTATTTGTTTTTAAAAAATAGTTCAGTAAACCAATAATATGAAAAATTATTATTTGTATTTACCAAATAAAGACATTCCTGTTGAACACACATAGTCTAAAATTGAAAGTTAAATCTTTCACTTAAAATGTTTGATTTCAAATCACATATTTTAGGATGAAATTTACATTAGCACTCCAAATCGTTGCAGTCATCTTTCAATGTGTTTCCAAATGAAGCATCTCATGCCAAGACACTTGGAGAGAGAGAGAAGAGGAAGAAGATTAGTTACGGGACCAGGGAAATGGATCTGTGAGTACAAAAGATGAGGATGTGGTTCTGATTCCTAGAACCTGAATAAGAGCCAGATGCTTAATGTGAAGGTCTGTAATCTCAGTGCTCCTGCAAGGTAATGGGAGGCGGAAATCACGGCTGCTCGCGTCAGCTAGCTGTACATAGCACAGAAAAACCCAAAGGTTGCTGAGAGCACTACCACCTAAGGTTGCCTTTGACTTCCATGTATGTATGGTGCTATGTGTGTGTGCCCATATTCACATGCATGTGCATATGCACATGTATACACATATAAATGCCATTCATACATTGTATACACACAAGAGACATACATACAGAAGTAATAATAAAATTACAATGCAAATGGAGAGGCAATGAAGCTAAACAAATAAGAAAAAAAGACACAATGATGTTAAAAAGAATGCCTGCATCCCTTACCAGACTTGTGAGTTGTGTACACTTGACAGCAGTGATCAATGTTAATAGGTCCTTGGCTTTCATCCTGCGGGACTTTACGGGACATGCGGTAATGTGGAGGTGGCAAACCCAACAGGTAAAAATATTCAATGATGAAAGACCGAATGGTGCTTTTGAAATGGGTGAAAACAATTAGGAAATGATCTAAAGTTCACAGTTGATGTTCAGAGTTGGCAGGCCATGCTGAGAGAGGTCAAGGAGGATTTCAGAAGAAAGGTGAAAGTCAGTTGGTCTTGGAAGGCCCATCATTACAACAGGTTAAGGAGAGGATTTTCGCACACAAAGACTCAATTGTAGGTAAAGGGCAGACAAGTAGGTTTAGGCTAGAATAATTATCCCTTGGAGCTTCAGAACACATTGCAGCTTGTGAACTACTTTCACAAGTGCTACTTGATGTAACTGTTACACAAATCCCATGGAGCAGGGCAGAGGATGTGATGACACAAACATGTAGGTTTATTAGGCATCTCCTGAGTCCTAGAGCACATGTTACTTGGCACTCTTGAGCTTTCTGGCTCACTAGAAGGCCATGTGAGGGGCACCATCGAGGGCTATTTTAAACAAAGAGAGCTGGTCATCAGAGTTGCCGGAGGAGCCAAAATTCACTTTAAAAAATGAGAAGGTAATACGTTTTTAAAAACCTGAGAGAAATTACTCCATGGGTATACCACAAGGGAGAAATGAAGTATTTTCAAGCTAATACAGCATGAAGATTCATAAGGGAAATTTTCAGTTTTTTTTTCAAATTAGCATTCAAGGCATGAGGTATCATTATTGCCATTTTGAAGCAAAAATCTGTCTTAGTCAACTCACCTACCCCTTCACATTTTGATCTGCATGGTGGCTATGACACTTGCTTGTGGCTCACCCTACTTAAGAGAGCTGGAAGGGGACCAGAAGGGGGTAAAGATAAATGCCAAAGAAGAACAGGATGGGTAAAAGGACACTGGACATAGCATTATTATTACCTTTTAAAAATTTGTTTTATTGGTTATTTTATTTATTTACATTTCAAATGTTATCCCCATTCCCAGTTTCTCCTCTGCAAACCCCAATCCCATTCCTCTCCTCCTGCTTCTATGAGAGGCTCCATCACCCACCCACCCACTCCTCCATCACCACCCTATTATTCCCCTATACCAGGGCATAGAGTCTTCACAGGACCAAGGGCCTCCCCTCCCATTGATACCAGATAAGGCAATCCTCTGCGACATATGCAGCTGGAGCCATTTGTCCCTCATGTGTACTCTTTGGTTCGTGGTTTAGTCCCTGGGAACTCTGGGAGGTCTGGTTGGTTGATATTGTTGATCTTCCTATGGGGATGCAAACCCCTTCAGCTCTATTATTACCTTTTAAAGTAAGACAAATACAACAAAAGTAAGACAAACAGAAGTAAACTATAAAGAAAAGTATCGCTAGAACACAGCAAATAATTCTCTGTGCATGGTATTCCCTCACCTTCGTTACCTATGAGGACTGTGGTCTGCCTGTGGAAATAGTAATCTACATTTGTTGGGAGGTAGAGCAGTACCTAAGTACAGTTAGCATGAACATATGTGACCTTGACAACTATGAACAAGAGTGAGAGCATCCACTCTTCCAATAAGTCAACAGAAAAGGATCAATTAAGTGGAGTGGCATGACTTTTTTTAGAGGCCAGGTTTCCTACCAATGTTAGTTTGCCTATCTCAGAACAACATACAGGGAAGCAAGACTTTAAAATGAATGAGAAAAATACATTCAATCCATAATCAAATGAAAATGTTTTGGGAATGGCTCCAGGGAGAGTTCCTGAATCAGGCTTTCTTTGGCACTCACATTTAACCATCCTGTCTTCTATTTTAAGAACCATTCACATGTCTGAAATGAAGGATTTGCCTTTTAATGAAGACACCATAATTTCATTGTAAATATGGGGCCTGACATCCTTGACCTTGTACTAAATTTCATGATATAAAGAGGTGACATCATTAGCCACCATCAGTTCGACACATCCAGCTAAGAAAAGACATTGCCAACCACAAATGCTATTATTCTATAGTGTCAGTTGTTCTAATTAATTATATTGTCTAGAATGTCAAAATCTATTTGCTAAAATGTAACAAATTTTAGTTGCCACAGCACAGGGGGTTTCTTAAAAGATGACTTACTGTTGGAATAGTTAAAATTCCCTTAAAAGATGTAGTGTTATTCTATGTCCTTAAAAGATTACAAAAATACTTTCAGAAATATCCATTATTAAAGAGATGTATTATAAATTCTCAAAAAGTAGAAATATTTTAAACTCAGTTTGAACTTACCAAAGATTGTAGCGACTAAAATTTCTTCAGAAATATGGTATACCTTGGAAGTCTTATTTATTTAAAATCTATTTTATTGTGACCATTTTTTTTTTGTTAGATGAGGTTGTAGGTTTTGAGGCCATAGTTATGAGTTGGAGGAACATAATATTTCCTCCAACAAAGCATATAATCAAGTGAGGATTCCAATGAAATAAATGAATAGTTTACATATGGTGCCAATTTAGCTTAGTGTGTTTGGAAGGTGAGTTTATAGGGTACATATACTTCAAATGATATCCCTATACAAGCTAGCATGAATTGTTTTTATTCTATGTATAGATAAATGTAGTTTTGTCATCTGAATTCTCACCAGTGCCCCATGCTTTTTTTGGATGTTCTTATTAAGTTCTTTCTAGTAGTTTACCCATGCCTGCACTAAGTAGGTAGCAATGGTGGGGGTTTGAGACTGAAGCTTAGTAGGGGATACAGTTGCCTTTCCCTGGTGACTCCTTGACAACTGTGTACCAGACTCTGTGGTCATCACATCATGATACAAATGCCAGTGGAGTCTCAGGTAAGCTAATTACATTCACCGAATGATCAGAATTCTAAGATTAAAAGAAGAGAACCTATTCATACTAGATATTAAAAATAAATTTGATATTATTATGAGAAGACGAACTTAAAGCTATGTTCCTAGATATTATTAGCTTCAAAAGGAGCACCCTTAAAAAAAACAGTGGCTTTGGAAAAAATTGTGCCGGGGGTGGTGGTGATACCTTTGATCCCAGACTCAGGAGGCAGAGGCAGGTTTATCTTATGGGAGAATGTATATAAGGCTATGAAGACCAGGAGAGAGGTCACTCTAGTAAACAATTCCTTCTGGATAGAAATGTATTGCTAGTAAGGATGTGTTGTTGTTGTTGTTATTGTTGCTACTGCTGTTGTCCCGTTTTGCTCCTTTGCATGTTAGGTCTCCATATCCCAGGCTAACTTTGGGCTGTGTAGTCAAAAGTGATTTTGAACTTCCAGTTCTCTTGCCTCAACCTTCTGAGTGCTAGGATTATAGGAATCTACCACCACATCCATTCTAAGTGTTACTGGGGATAAAACTGGATAAACCTGGATCATGTTTCTAAACAATAAAAGTGAAGCACAGGTCCCAGGGGTTATGGTGCAGATGCCATTAGAGAGCCACTCTATCAATCACAGTGCTTGGTAACTTCCAAGCCAACCCCTCATGCCATTGATTTATGGGTGACCTCGAAAAGCGTTGCGAGCACGGTAAGGCAAGTCTACACACAGCGAGGCTTTTTAAGTTCTTTCAAGTATAATCCCCTCGATTTCACAAAGTACGATGATGTTGGGACTGGGCATGTCAAAACTGCAATCTCTCACCAGTTCATGGGGCAGGTAGACTCTCATGGGTTCCAGCCGTTCTCAAATCCACTGTGATCAGTGGTCGGAAGTCGTGGACTAAGCACTCTCGACCTTGCTTCTGCTTCTGAGTTATTCCCTGAACTCTTCACTCCTCGCTCTTCCTCTCCAGTTCGGCGCTCCAGATGAGTCAATCCTATCCCTTCATGAAATGAAGGGCTTGTTTTCAAGTGAGCGCTTGTGTTTATATACGCTTTCCCTGTAGATCTCAAGGCCAGTTTTCATTTCCTGAAATATGATTATTAAGGTACAGTTGATGTATATGTTTAAGGCTTAGCAATAAGTACACTTTGACATGTGTGCATACCATGAAACCATCGCTGTAGCACATCTATTTATTATTTTTAAATGTCTCTTTTCACGTTATTATAATTCATATGCTAGCCTCTCATTGGCCCTGTCCCAAGAAAACCACTAATCTGCTTTCTGTCAGTGGTCTTCATTTTCTCGAGTTGTCGAAATACAACATGTTTTGATGAGGTGCTATTGACATTCCATATTAATTTTTATATTTGTAGTTATATTAGTATTTCTCCGTTTTCTTTTTATTGCTTAGTCTAGAAGGGTTTTGGGGGGTTGGGGCAGGGATTGTTTGTTTATTTTTGAGACAGTATTTTCTTCCTGTGTAGCCCTAGCAAATATGGGACTCACTATGTAGAGCATTCTGTCCTGAAACTCAGAAATCCACCTGATTCTGCCTCTGAACGCTGAGATTAAAGTGTATAACATCATTCCTGGCTGCACTTTGAATAACTTTACATAAGTCATTGAAAGTCCTTGGTGAGAGATATTTGTCTTACAAGTATTTGATCCTGTCTTGAAATTGTTTTAAATTCTCAAGACGTATATTTTATGAGTGGAGATATTGAATTCTGCAGAAATCCTACATGTGAGTTTATTATTTTACATATTTATATTTTTATCTTTTCAAGAAAAAATTGAAAATTTCAACTCATGAAGATATTTTCTCCTTGTTTTGTTTCTTGCATGTTTTAGTTGTTGCCTTTATATTGAAATGATTGATCTGGCTACTGTTTGAATTCAGTTTGTTCTCTCCAGAACTCGTCATGTAATTTGATTTTGAGAGGCAGTAGAATATTTCAGAGATAACTGTGTCACAGAGACATTGTCTTTAGGCACACAGATTATGCTACCATTATTGGACCATGTTAGTTACCATGGGAACTTTCTGAAGCAGGTCTGCATTTTCTGTTTACTCTCTTCTGCTCTTCTACACATGTTTTACTTTCCCTTCCATTTTTCTACAATATAAAAATGGATTACTTGGCTCTTGCTTGAAGCAGCCATTTTTTTCCATAGATATCTATATTCCAGAAGTGTGGGCCAAAATTCTTTATCCTTATAAGTAACCAGTTTCAGGTGCTCTATGTAGCAAGAGAAAAACAGAAAAAAAAAAAACAGAATGAGAAATGATTTTTAGATTATTTAATTCTTTTAATTCTTGAGATTATAGTATAATTGTATTATTTCTCCTTTCCCTTTCTTCCTGAAAAACCTCCCATATACCCCTCCTTGCTTTCTTTCAAATTCATAACCTCTTTTTTTACTAATCATTGTTACATACATATATGTTATATATATGCATATATACATATATGCTCCCAAATATAACCCGCTCGGACTGTATAATGTTACTTCTATGTAAAATTGTTGCAAGATGTCAACCTAACTGTAATTTTTTTGACATATGAGTATATATCATTGATGTAGGACCAATGTGCTCAAATAATACTCTTTCTCTGAAACAAACAACAAAACATAAGCTATTGTCTTGTTCCTCAATTTCCAATTCCAAACTGATTCCCTCTTTGTTGCAGCAGCATGTCACTTTCCAAGCATCTAAATTCTTAATGGGCACCAATAGTTAGTTATTATTTTTTCCAAAGTTTCACAGCTTAAATCATGAACTATTTGTGATCTTTATATTATTTTTGTGTATAAAGAACCTAAGCATTGGGTATTCTGGTGCAGTTTCCCATGACAAAATGAGACAAGATTCCCAAGGCTATTACATTTAAAGACTTAGTTGAGCTATAATCTCTTCTTCTTTAATCTGAAACATGATGTTAACTAGAAAAAAAAGTCATTTTTGATTCTCAATGTTTATTATGGTAGGTGTCTTTTTTAAAATAAGAGAAAAATAGTTGAGAAAGGACAGAGTGAAGAGAGGAAAGAGGGGAGTGAACAAGAGAAGAAGGAAAAGTAGGAGGAGGAAGGGGAGGAGGAGAAGGGGTGAGAGGAGGCAGGAAGTACTCGTGTAGGAAAGTAACAAGATAAACAAGACAGAAATGGTAATTTTTGAGAGAAGCTCACTTTGTAAATGATGTAAATCAACAAGTTCATGTCTTCTTGTTGGGGACATGACTCTGGCACAACCTAGAGGCAGGGGAAACTACACAATTAGTAATTTCACGTTAAAATGAGTCAGAACATTGGAGGACATCTTGGATTCCAGTTCTTGGGGAAGTCTATTTCTGGTTGTATTCCTTAAGGATCTGTGAATATTCACTTCTGTAAATAGAATCACAAAATGACAGTTGAAATGCTTTATATCCTACTCATGAAAAATAAACACCTTGGCAGTTTATGCAAAATATTTGTACATGACTTACATGGGATTTTCATAGCTAACTTTTAAGCATATCACAAAAAAAAAAAAAGACAAATTGTGGATGTCAGGACATTTAAATATAAAATGAAGAAAAGATCATGAAATATATTGATAAAGTTTAGAGATTTATCAGTCTAATTGATTTTGGCAAGAATATGGAGTTATATCACCAGTGAGTTTCAAATGTTTGATTCTTTATACCTTAGTTTTTACTTATTAGGAACTATTTTCTGCTAAAATTACTATGTTCTTATTCCGCTATCATTTATGAATTCCCTGATTTAAGCAGTGAAAAGTTTATATTTATTCAGTGTTTTCATTTCCTTATTACTTTTCAAATGATTCTAAGAACTACTGGCAGTAACACCAAGCTCGCTTTTAAAGACAGAATATGGGGTTCAGTTGAATAGTGGATTCGATGTGATAAGAAATCAGGGAAAGATGACTGGAAGATGGTTCATATTTCAGACCACCACAGACCAAACAGTTCTCAACTCGTGGGTCTTGAATCCTTTGGAGGGGAAGGCTTAAAGAGCCTTTCACCAGGGGTCACCTAAGACCATCATAAAACACAGATATTTACATTATAATCATAGCAGTAGAAAAGTTACAGTTATGAAGTAACCACAAAAATAATTTTAGGGTTGTGGGTCACCATAACATGAGGAACTGTTTAGAAGGCCATAGGATGAAGAAGGTTGAGAAACACTGCCATAGACAATCATGTAGAGATGAAAAGAAATGAGATCTCCTGTCACTTAAGCTTTCATATATATTTGTATTTCCAGCATTTCTAAACACAAGTAAACATGGTATATTAGATATTAATTTTTGGATGAGATTGACTCTCCTTAGAGGACGTCAGAAATTAAGTATAAGTCTCAGAATGCATGCATATATATGCAGGTATGTGCTTATGCAGGTCATACATCCCTCAGAGCCTTTAGTAGGTCCTCATGAATACCTTTATATGCCATAGTTTTCCTGTTAAAAATTAATTTGATGTGAGAAAATGCATTACTGCTAATATCAGTTTCTTACATCACTTGCTAAGATAATTTTTATCAAGGCAATATATGTCAGGATATTACAATATTCTTATAATACAACTTTAGTCTTAATATGAAATATATGATATTAAAGTAGATAATAGACTTTGGATATCAATATACTATACTTTGGAATCTCAAATCTCCTATTATATGTAGATATTCTCTGTTTCACCTCTAGGACATTCTTAGGACATTCCCACCATACGTAAATGTTTCATCCCTTGGTTTATTTAATTAATATAGGATTGAGGCTAAGTCAAACTTTGTTAGTGTTTTTTTTTTATTTTTTTAGTTCAGAAGTGAGAAGTTTCTTCAAGGCATATATATTTTTTTTTAATTTCTTCTAGTATAACACATGTGAGAGACAGCTTGTAGAATCACAAAGAACAGTATAAAGTTTAAAGATGTGACAGATCCAGTCAAAGTGACATTAGTTTTTTAAGAACAAACTAGCCCTGGAAAGAAATAGCAGCTCAGAGCCAGACAAGCCAGGGCAGTGTTTCCACATTCCAGTGGGAGTTCTCAGGCATCCATAGCCATGGATGTCCTTGAAAGGAAATGACCCAGGTGAGACCTACCCACCAAAAGCAACTAATCTGCAATGAGCAAATGATCTTGCCGCAGGGGCAATCCATATGTCAATTACATGCTTCAGGAAGAGAAAAATCATATGTCCCCAGAAGAGGAGGAAGTTATGTCAAGAACAGGCTTGCCTAGAAATGGAGGGAAACAGAGGATAAGGAGTTCAGGTTGATTTAGAAGAGAGTGTTCCAATGACTCTACAAAATGCTTCTGACAGGAAATGGATTCCAATGGATGAGCTACAGTGGCATCACACAGGAAGAAATTTAACAGACGCTGGCACTCTCCTGATCTTGGGGAGATTAGTGAAGAAAAACTTGGCTATCAAGGGGACTTGATTATAATGTGGGAGAATAGATGACATCAGAAGTACAGTGCTCATCTGGTAGAAAATGTGTTTAAACTCCCTCAACCCCTTCTTCTCTACAAATGTGTACTACGTGTCTTACAGTCAAGCACATCCATAGTCTTCCATCATCTGACAGACAATGAGACTCCTGAAAGTTGCTCACAGTGCTGCAGATCATGAACCCCAAGCTATGGATTCCCAAGTCCAGATGCACCATTCTATGCAAGATGCATAGGAAGGATGGACATGAAGTATCAAATATGTTGTGTGTATGAGCATGCACATATGTCTGTAAGTTTGTACTTGGAAATGATATTATATAGCTATAATATAAACAAATTGTCAATGGATACTAATGTTATTTTTTTTAAATTAGAGGTAACTATTCACAATGTTGCTACATCTGTTTACTCAGTAAAGCTCAAGATATTTAAAATTAATGTGTTTATGTCAAATAAGGGGCAGGCTGTGGAATCATATTATAAGTTTAGCATTCCAGCTATGTCTGGAGAATGTGGAGCCTAACTCATAAATGGCCCCAAACTGCTGACCTTACCATCAACCTTTACTTTCTCTTCACCTGGTATGGCTGTGCACTCTTCCAAAAGATGATTTGTCTGTCACAGAGCAGGCTATGGCAAACAAAGAAAAGGAAACATAAGACAATGATGTCAGCTCCTTAACACAAGGCCTTGAAATGCTGTTTTGGACAAATTAGGTCTTAATTCAAGTTAAGCCAATGGCCTAATGGCTTTTCTTACCATTCCCAGTGTGCTGAACATTTCACGATGACAAAAGACAGGACAGTTTAGATGTAAGCCTACATATAATATTTGTACAAATGAAGATTGAGTTATTTACCATGCCACAGATTCTCATATATAATTTATATTTGATTATTTAGTTACTTATAACTGCCACTGAGATATTCATTAGAAACAAATATAAGATAATATTTGCAATGTTTTCCACATTTAATCACATAATTTTTATCATCCATATTCAATTTATAATTTGAAATGTTCACATGACAAAATTTTATTTCTTTTACATTCGTTAATTGAACTATGGGCTCCCCTAGTTAATTCACTAAAACTTCATAAAAATATTGTGGTCTGGGTTTACAAGGTAGCTCAGTGTGCCTGCCACCAAGAGTGGAGACCTGAGTTTGACCCAGGTCCTACATGGTAGAAGGAAAAAACAAACTTTTGAGGGTTGTCTTTTGATTCCCACATGTATGCCATGGCACATATGTGCCCATATATGTACTTGCCACTGCACACATACATACAAATAAATGAAATATAATAAAAATGTAATGTGGTGGGCTTCCTACGAATCAAATTGTGCTCAAATCCCTTAGTGTTAATTCCTGCTCAGACATCTCTTCCAGATAAGCTCCTCTGTTGTTGGGCTATGTGGGAGATGTCGCTCTTGAAATTTGTAGCTGGTCTTCATCTAGGAAAGTCCCTGCTTTCCACGATTCTGAGGTCTGTAACTTTTTGAGGTGGGAAGATCTTGTTTTACCTTGATTTAACAGTGACCCCCAGGCTACAATTATCAGCAGGTTTTTGATTGTTTTTTTTGTTTTGTTTTGTTTTGTTTTCTGGAACTCATTTCTTTCTTTAGGTTTTTCTAGACAGATTTTCTCTGGCTGCCCTGGAACTCATTGTGTAGAGCAGGCTGTCTTGGAACTCAGAGATCTGACAGCCTCTGCCGTCCCATTGTTGGGATTAAAGTGTAAGCCACCACGGCTCAGCCTAGAAGTCACGTTTTTACTTTCAGGATCTGTTTCTAACTTTCCAGTCTTCCCACTAAATAAAAATTAAAAAGAAGAAAACAGTTAAACATTTCTTTATCTTCATTTCCTTCTTAGAAAACACTACACTGTAATGTAGTTTAGTCTAATCTTCACACACAGCTAAAATAGAGAAGTCAGTGTTTTTAATCACATGTTCCTAGAAACCACTTAAAGTTGAATGTTTTTATGTGCTGTCTCTGCCTTCTGAATGTCACAGCGTCGTTCATTTGTGATTTAGGTCACACTGGGAGGTTTGTTGGCCTCATCTAAGATACATCTCCACTGCCATTCCAGGTCCCAGTAAAACATCCTACTGTTAAAGTCACTGGTGCATGCAGTAGGTTTGATACAGGACCACACCACTTCTTACAGTTTAAAGAATACCTACACAGGAAATACATTTCAATTTTGATATCCAATACCTTGAACCTACTGAAATCTACTGAATTGTACAATGTTCAGGGACAAGTTTTATGTTTCATGTAAATTATACTTTAAAAAAATCCTTATAAAATTAGTTTCACCTAAATCACTTTTGTGTTGCTTTTTGAAACAAGGTATCGCTATGTAGCCTGGGCTAGCTTGAAACTCATCATGTAGCTCAGGCTCACCTCAAACTTTAAATAATCTTCCTGCCTCAGCCTAGCCTACCAAGTGCTGGGGTTATAGGTGTGTACTACCATGACAGACTACACTTGTTTTTCACATATAGTTATCAAAAACCACAAAATTACACATGTGGCTTGTTATACTTCTGTGGAGACAGAGGTCCCAGTTCTTGAAAGGCATTCTTTCATGGAGGTAACTAATGAATAGCTTGATAATTATGGAGAAAAGCTTGTATATTGGTGTCATAGCTTTTTTCTATGTTAAGTATTAACACCTAGAAGGCAATTTTCTGCTAAATGCTTTTTATGAATAGGAAAATAATTAATAGAGGGTGTTGATAGATTTTTTTCAATGGTTAGATGTCTAAAGTACATCACAACAACAGAAATGCTAAAAAAGAAACAACTGGAGTTGGGTGTGGCCGCTTACCCTAGTAATACCAGTTCATGTTGAGCTGAGGTAGAGGGAATATCATGAATTAGAGATCAGTCTGGATTATTACAGTAAGTGGAAGGACACTCTTGGCTAAAGGATGAAATTTTGGGGTAAATAAGATGACTTAGCCAGTAATGGTGCTTGCCACCAAACCTGACATCTTGTGTTTGTTCCTATGACCTTCATAATGGAAGGAGAGAACTGACCCTTTTGCCTTTAAAAAGGAATTCACTGAAAAATTGACTTACATAGAGTTTGGAGACATTTTCCTAATTGCCTCACATCTGTGCTTCTTGATCGGGGCTTTGGTTGCCCTAACTGTCACAAACTCTTGCTGAAGTACCAGCATTGACAGGACAGTCAAATCTTGGGTCTGCATTTTCCCTTCTACAAGAGTTATCTGAGAAGAGTCATTCCTAGAAAAAAATTACAGATGATAGAAACTTGATGAAAACTATTAGAGTTAATGTATGTAATCTTTGAAAATAATTTTCTCTACTCCTAATAACTTTTGAAACCTTAGGAGTGTGTGTGTGAGTGTGTGAACATTTTCTATGGTAATTGAAAAGGATACATCTTGAAATATAATTTCATGATAAGATAAAACATTTCACAATATTCTGTGAATATGCAAATCATATAAAAAGATCTTCCAAAGAAATAAATCAAAGAAAATATCATTAAAATCATACAAGTACATGAAGAAGTTCTAAAGTTATATATTTCATAGTACACAAATTGATTTCAATAATGATAATTCAAAATAGTAATATTAATACACTGAATTGTCATTTGCATCAGAAATACCTAATTCTTAAAATTATCAGAAACTTGAATGCTTATGTCACTGTCTGTAATGATATTAATAATTTACATTAGTACTTTAAATATTTTGCACTCTTTCTCCTGCTCTAATGATTGACAAATCATTAGAAACCTACTCTCTTTCCATTCCCTGTTAACGAACACTGACCCCCATCATGTTGCATATGATGGTATACATTAGGGAAGAAATGTGTACCATTTCTTCATATTCCCAGTGAGTTAACATCAATGGACCAACATAGCGATTATCAGCACAGACCAACAGCATCAATATCTCATGATGTTAGTTACTGCAAAACCTTAAACTTCAATTGCAGAACTACTACCTGGCAACCAAAGCAGATACGATCCATCAACCTGTGCTTTAAAGAGCCATTTGGACTACTGTGATGTGTGCTCAAGAATGAGAACAATCTTTCTAAGTGACCATAGTAACTCAATTTTTCCTTCAAAAAATTGGTCCAGGGTGGGTAAATGGTACCCCAAGAGGACAAACTCTAGGGTAAAAGTGAGCATACTGAAGTGAAGAAGCAAGCAAATAGATAGCACTCTGCTTGACTTAGTCAGTTCCATATTTATTTCAGTAATGGACCTAGGTCTTCTATGAATTATAGTCAAAAGAATGAAAACTGTTACATATTGTCAGAGGAGAGCCCTTTAACATCCTCTAGTCTTCAATGTGACTTGTAACCATCTACTTTCTCTGCCAAGAGAATTTATACTTGAGGTCTCTGTTTGGAATGAAATACATGCATTACAATGTAAGAATTTGAAGCATCTAATTTGAAGTAGACAATTATAGGCCTTGATCATATGATCATGGATCTGGGCTGTAGCTCAGTGGTAAACAGCTTGCCTACATATCTAAAGCCCTAGGTTCAATTCCTAGGATCACACAGAGAGAGGAATTAAATGATGTATACAATTTTGAAGGAGGGTAGCATTTTGGGAAATTCCAAAGGTTCTAGCACTAAGCATCTTCAAGGACAAATTTTCCATTTACAGTTAAAGCAGAAGTTGATCTTCTTAGTGCAAATAACTACTCTTGAGATTTATTTTGAAAATCAAACTTCCAATTTACTGAAAACAAAACAAAACAAAAAAACAAAACAAAACAAAAAACAAAAACAACCAACCACCCAAACAAAATCAATAAAAAAAAACAACACAAAACCCAGTGATTATTCTTGTTATTTTGGTAGGAGACAAGCAAAAAGTGAACTGGAGACTGGACATACTCTGTCTCCCTTTCCGGAGGGAAATAATGTTTCAGAAATATTTTCATTTATTGTGGTTTTCAAACTGGATTTCCCAATATACTGATCCCAGACAGGCGAGAGGGAACACCCACTGAGGGAAGATAAGTACTGCTCCCCATGAAGGATGAGCAGGATGAGCCAGACAAGTCTGGTGGCAATCAGTTAGTTTCCCTCAACTCAGGGAAGAGGAGGAGTGAAAAATTATTGGAACAAATGCTTCCCTCCCAGAGGTGTGTGACAGGGCAGTGTAGTTTATAAAATAATTAGGCATGAGTTTTGACTGGCATATTTGGACATATATGTCTGTCAGCTGTTAAAAAAAAAAGGAACATGTTTCTTATTGGTTTAACTGAAGAACAACCTTTTTATTTTTAAGGAAGTCATGGTTCCAGCACAGCCAGGGCAGTGCCAATGATTACCACCACAGGGAGCAAGCTGCTGGATCCACTGTGTGAACAGTCTAAGGACGGACAGAGAGCTTCTATCCCAAGAACCAAGCTGACCTTCTGTAGCAAGATGTTGAGTCTGTGTCTTTTTGAAGGTATTTATCTTATGAATGTATCATCCCTTTTCCTAACACCAGTCCAATGCTTAGACAAACTGAAAAATTACCTAAGCCACCTAGGAGAGATTTAGAATTCTAAAGACACATATGCCTTGAAGTAACTAGCAGGCAAACTCAAAGACATGTCTTTCTGTAAACACTTCTATGAGCTGCCTTGCAGCAATATCAGGGGATCTTCCTTCATCTTGTTCTGAGTCTGAATTCCTTGGGAAGGAGAGGGACGCCTGCCAAAAGCTTTCAAAACCTCAAGGAAGGTTTACTGGAGTTCCATGTTCTTCCAATGGACTTAAAGATTTAGCTAAATACATCTTTAAGATGAACACAGTTGTCTCATAGGCTCATATATAGACTATGCTGAGTTATTAAGGTAAATGCCCTAAATTCAAAGGTATATATTGTTTTAAGAGGTTGGTTTGATTTTGTTATCTCCACTTCTATCAGGAGTAGGAAACACTGCAAACATTACTTTTGAGGCTGGGTTCTCTGGGCTCAGCAAATTGTTCTAGAGGGGTATACACTCATGTATGACTTAAATTTATTTGGTGATAGCAAACATTTTCTCTCTTTCTTTTTTTTTTTCTTTCTTTTTTTTTTTTTTTTTTTTTGGTTTTTCAGACAGGGTTTCTCTGTGTAGCCCTGGCTGTCCTAGAACTCACTCTGTAGACCAGGCTGGCCTCGAACTCAGAAATCTGCCTGCCTCTGCCTCCCAAGTGCTGGGATTAAAGGCGTGTGCCACCACTGCCAGGCTTGCAAACATTTTCATACTTACATTTTATTCAGACTTTAATTTTTACTCCAGTATCTTTTTGTAATACATTACAATGATACTTAACACATAAGCATTATGTTCTGAAACTGCTTGCCTCAAACTATTATAATCAGTGTCAAATCTTCCTCACTGGGCTCTTTCACCTTTCAACCACCTATGGCCAGATATTTTTTCATAGTTCTGACTAACAAGCAACTTCTTAACATAATACAAAAATCTCAAGTATTGTAATTGTGACTGATAATGCCTATCTCATTGAATATCCATACCTACTTTGCCAAGAAGATGGGGGATGTTCTCAGAGAATAGAGCTGATGATTGGCAGATGCACAGTCCAATCCCATGTTCTTCTACAGCTGATGCTTCTGTCAGTTTCTATCAGTGATGTGTGGGGGAGCAGAGATGGAGGGTACAAAAGAAAAGTCATTGGTTTATTTACTATGGTAAAGAAAAAACAAACACAGCAGATTGATTGACATCCCTTAACTTCATGAAACTAATCAAATTTATCACTTTTAACATGATGTCTGAAGTGCCAAGACGTGTTGCCATGTGAGGTTTACTGATTTTCTGCCTTGATAATGAAATGAAAAATGCTCGTATACAAAGCACAAATGTCAAGTGAGAGTTACAAGGTGGGGGGAGGGTGGCGCTTTTGTTCTGAGTAAATTTTATTTCATACGGCTTCATGGTAATTTCAGAATTAGTGACCTTGATCTAAGTCAACAGGAAACAGTGTCGGAGAAAACCAAATAAAATAAATATTAGTACCCCTGAGTAATATAAGGACTTAGGCTTCCATTGCTCAGGAAAAGGAATGACAAGGAGATATTTGGGCATTTTCTAAAGCAACTCAGTAAAGAGAGCTATGGTTTGTAACATCTAATCCTTTATAATCCAAGTCTATTCTATCAATTCATGTCTTCAAGTCTAGATCCTGCATTGACACGGAGAGATGAAGTTGATCCCAATGTTGTCAGAGCAGAAGTTATAAAATACTTCTCATGCAGCAGCTTCCAGACTATGGGGACTATGTACAAGATTTCATTGACGCTTCCCAAGATTACAGAACTTACTTAGGGATACACACATATGAGTGAGCATGGCCATTTGTGACCCAAACAGTGAAAATCTGACTTAGAAAATGTGAGAGACATTCTGAGAACTTTAATGGATGAGGGAATGATGCCCAGGTGTAGTCACAGGTATGGTCTCATAGTCCACTCATGTAATTAGATAGCCATGTGCTTTCTGGGTTATGAATTATGGCCAGAATTGATTGAAATGCACCCCTATAGGATTGTGACTTCTGCTAGAGGTATGAAGTAGACTTTTTTTTTTTTTTTTTTTTTTTTTTTGCAATCAGATTTTCAATGCTGTTCCTAACAAGATGGCAATATAGAAGATGAGCCAGGATGTTCACATCTTTCCCTCATAGCAAAGACTCTCCCAAATACTTTACATGCCAGTCATTGACATGGACTAGCTTTATCTTCACAAAACTGTGGCTGAGATACAAGGCAATATATTAGAGCAAGGCATCCTACAACTCAAGTCTTCTTAGATCATAGGTGTCTTTTTATTTTTTAAAGTTGCATGAAATTTGCTTACGCCTGTAAAATTGCTCTTTCATACAAGGATAAATGAGACACATAGTCATGTTTTGTGTTAGATAAGGGAGACTATAGAACATTCCTTGGATAGGTTCAGCCTGGAAATATCATTTATAATAATAAAAACATGAGATTTAAAATGTGATTTTTGATCATTTTAAATATATGACATCAAAATATATGAAGGTTATTTGTAGTGTATTTTAGAACGATGATGATTATAATAAATAAACATATTAGATACTCTCTCTTTATTTTTTACCCACCACTGGTCATGTTTCTGAGCTTTCTATCCTATGGAAATAGAAGGAATCTATAACTGATTTTCACTGTGCTTTCTCTCCAGTCTCTTCACCCACCCCTGCAAAAGACTCATTTTGACTTTGTGTCCTTTATCAGACCCTAGTGAATAAAGTAAACAGTAGGAAAAGTTAAATGTAATACTATCCTGTTCCTATCCTGGAAGTCTCATAGACTTTTAAAAGAAAGGCTGGCTCTGTCACCCAGAACTTTGTATTGTAAAAAGACCAATTTTACAGTAGTATCATATTGAATAGCAGGCAATAAGCCTAATTGAATTAGAATCTTTATGGGTTGGAAAAGAAACAGTCAGTGACTTGTTTCACCAGATGCTGTGCAATTTACTCTTTGTCTCTTGTGATTCAATGTATAGACCTAGGCCACTTACTATGATTATTTAGTCATTCACAGCCCTCTCATTGAGAAGAAGGTAATGGTGACTGTGGAATGAAGACTTGTTCTGCTTAAGACAACTTGAGCCCATCTTTGTGATATATATTAATACAAAATAATTTTATAAATAGACATCTAATTACATGGCAAAATGTGTCATATGTTTTCAATGATTATGTGTCTACACTGAATAGTTTGGAAGTAACATATATATTATTACAGGCTCCTTTACTTAATTAGACACATGCAACATGAACTGGTTAAAAAATAATGAAGATCTTTTCATTTATGATATTTTTCATTCCAAGTATAAAACATAGAAAAGTAGAATGCTTCAAAGAAAACACAATTATAGAATTTTACGAGTGGAAAATCCAAATATACCAAAAAGTAAGTTCAAAATCAGCATTAGCTATCAAAGGACATGTGGATTTTGCATGAAGTTCAGAGAGAATAACTGATTAGGACTATGCCCAAATAACACACATTGATAACATAAAACTTTTTCTACTTTGTCTAATAGGCTAGATGGTGACTTGATTGAACTTTTGTATTTTCATTCTAATTTTTCTAGGTCACATTGACAGCGTCTTCAATTTAGTGACAGACCCTTAAAGAGCTCTCTTCATAAGCTTCCTTTGTGAGTTAGTGGATTCTTTGCAACCAAGTCAGCCTGGTTCAGGAAAGCAGCAGATATCCGTCAGTGCCATGCAGCCGAGAACTTCAATAGAAGTATGTAAATAGACACAGAATCCACTCATCTCTGCAGTCACTTTAGATGCGGCTGCAGCTGTCAATAACTTCAATACTGTCTTAGATGCTGCCAAATCAGGAGCTAGAAATTTGCTCAGAGGAACACTTGCACATTTTGAAGCCAGAGAAACTGAAGTTAGAGAGATGGCTAAGGGGGTGACTGATGTCCCTAAACAGGGTGGCTGTCACTCAGTGCTGACCAGGTCAGGTTGAAACTTGAGGCAAAAGGATAACTGTGCACCCCATGCATACACACTTATCAAAATACCTACTCACGTTGCCAGTGAAGTAGAAATAGTAACTCAGTTCTAAATTAAAAACATGACCCTGTAGAAAACGTCCAAAAGACAATCTCTTGCAAGCTTCCCCACTTGTCAACTTTTACCAACTCATTGTAGGGAAAACAAGGCATGTTTTAATCCACAGAGGGCTAGAGACTAGTGCGTTGATAATTCAGTCACCTAGGACTGTAAATCAAACATCACATCTTTAAACACTGTGTTGTGTTTATCGTGGCTTCATGCTATAGCTTTATGGATAGCATTTAAATATTTCCAAAGCCCAATACACAGCGTTTCTGAACCCTCTTAGATAATGCACCTCAGGTCAGTGCTTTGTTGCCCTTCTTGCATGCTGGCTCTGTTGACATTCATGCAGAGATGTTTACCTGGATGGAGGCAGATTATATTTGCAAATCTTTGGGGATAGTCATAATTAACTGAATAAATAATAGAAAGGAAAATGAGTATCAAGTGGAGTGAGGAGGAGGGTGGAAAAATTTCAAAATAAAGCCAGGGAGGTTGCATTTGGAAATTCATAGTTACACCAGAATCCCCCCAAAGAGTGTTGGCAGGGCAGGTTTTAAAGCTACGATTCTAAGGTGTCTTTTATGTGGTTCATTTCTAAAACTAAATTACCCTTAGAAAATTTAGCACATGTGACAAGTGGAATTAGCCACAAGTAAAAGCCTTGGCCGTGCCTTGCGACTCTGACCTGGATCTGTCAGTACCACAGTGTGAGTTGCGTAGAACTCACAATGAAGAGGCAGAACAAGAACATAGAGGCCACATTCCATTGTGTTTGTGGCCTTCAGGTCACAATGACAAACAAGTAAACAGCAAACAGATGATGTCAGGCTTTATATAACCAGGAAACCATCAATTATTAGGTATCAGTCTTAAGAGGCAAGGTCTGAAGGTATTTCCTTTTCTTTTGACAAACAAGTTGTAGACAACATCCAACTATAGAGATATAAGTTCTAATCTGACAGAGTTATAGCATATCAACGATTAACAAATTACTAACAAGCTTAATATGGATTAGGAATGCAGCTGACTGCTAGGGAACTTTTCTCCCAGGCATGATACTCCGGGTTCCACCCCAGCAGTAAGCAGGCTGTGCATGGTGGCAGAGGCTGTTAACACCATCATTTATGAAGGAGATGGACGATCAGGAGTTCAAGATTATCCTTGACTTCTTAGTAACTTTAAGGCCAGTTTGGGGTATATGAGGCTCTAGGCCTCACCACAAAAGAAATGCCTAATGTGAGCATAAATTGCACACACACCACACACACACACACACACAATCTATAATCTTGTAGCTTTTATTGGATTTGATTTTTTTTAAAATTGTTTTAGAGTTACCTCTGTAGTAGGTCAAATAGCTGGCATATTTTAAGGTGTTCTAAGACAAAAATTTCTTGAAATAGCTTTTCCCATATTCTTTATTTTGAAAACGGTCAACATGTCAATGCTTTAGTCTCAGTACTGTTCAAAGAATTCAATTTTCGTGCAAATCTGGTTAAAGAGTCATAATTTATCACTCTGAGATGGAGTCCAAATGCTTTTAGATTTCAGGTCAGAAGTATAGGAATTAGGGGTAAGAAGGAGCATCCCAAGAAATTCTGTGGCACTATCTGATGACATTTCAACTGTCCTCAGAGAGGCCACGTTCTATGCTCACTTCATCTGTGGCCAGGCTGGAAGACTGGAAGAAAGAAAATACCAGAAGGTAGGTACAGTCTGGGAAAACAATGGAGCACTTTTCATCCCCTCAAGGTGGGATGCCTTCCGGTGTGCACCGTGGCACATGCGCAATGCGCCTGGACCGTCCTCGTACCCACAGCTGTGCCATGCTGTGCTCCCCCTTTCCCAGTAGGAGTGCTCACTGCAGCTACTCCACCCTTCTTTCACAATTTTCACACACACAGGTGTAAGAGTGTGAGGAAAACATTTGTTTTAGCTCATGTGTTTTCTATATCAGATGAGCCCCGTGAAGTTGACCAAAAACTCACCAGAACATTTTCTAGATGCTTGAGCTGGGTGCAGTGGACCGCCAGCATCTCCTTCAGAGAGGGTTAGGTGTGATTTATATGGAGGGACAAGAGATAGCATAAAAGGAGCAGATGTAGTAACTTCTCTGCAAACAAACGCAAACTCCTACCTTGGGTTCCTAGATTCCATTTCCACAGAGTGGAGGAAATGGGGCAGTTCTGGAGCAATAAACCTGGGCAACAGGATGACAGTAAAGGTGGTTACACACCAATGGACCATCCTACCTCCTACATTTCCATTGACACTGGACGCTCCAAGAATCAGAGCCTAGAGCTCTTTAGTGCACACGTTTGTGTGGCTGAAAACAGTTCTTTGGAAGTTGTTAGCAAGGACACATTTCTTACAGGTCTAAAGGATAAATGCTTTAGGGATAGGGAGGCCAGAGTGCAATTGCCTAGATGCGAGTTGCTTTTTTGGTGGCAATATCATGTTTTCCCATACCAAGTCTATCTTTGAAAATTAAAGTGAAAATACACTCAGGAAACACGGATCTATATTAAAAATAGGAAGATGAAGTATTTGATTAAACAACCTGCTGTGTTCTACATAGTTAATGTGGCTTTGGATTTACTCAGAATATAGGGGTAAAAGAGAAAATCTCATAATTGATATTTTTCTTTCTTTCTTTTTTAAATTTTTTTTCCAGACATGGTTTCTCTGGATGTCCTGGAACTCACTCTGTAGACCTGGCTGGCTTCAAATTCAGAGCTCTGCATGCCTCTGACTCCCAAGTGCTAGGATTAAAGGCATGTGTCACCATTGCTTTGTCTATAATTGAGCTTTTTATCAATGAAAATGCAGATAGAGGTCGTACTCAGGGTGTTCTACATCCAAACATGAGTAGTTTTCAAGGGAAGATAGAAAAAAGTCTTGTAAGTTACACATCGTATTGAAGATTATGTTTTTTGACTCACTACATTGTATGATTCTATGTATATGAAAAAGTTTCTAATATTTTAAAGTAAAAATAAAAACGACAAAATAGGCATAAATCTAATATTAAGACACTTTAAGTATAGGTTGCATAGCAAAAATTGTCTTCTATTGAGAAGAGGGTTTTAGTCTTCATGGTCTGTGAAGACAGACCTGGCAAGTGTATAATTTTGGACTCACTCAGAACATGGGCATTTATTTTAGTATTGTGCATAATAAAGTTTAGTTGTTTAAAACTGAGGATAGTGAAGTGTTAAGATATTTCCCCAGGATTAAGCTAATCCTTCTCTCACACAGGGAAAAGGAGTTGCCAAGAAATTATTTTTAACATCCACTTGAGAGAGACGGATGAGACTTAAAAAATCTCTTTCAAGAAGTTTCCAGTACAATAACAGTTTACACCCAACACACACAGAAACACATTTCAAAAACTTTGCGCCTGCCAAGTTGCAAAGTCTGACTTGTCAGAATTACATCACGTTTTGAAAGCATGTTTGAGATGGAGCTTGCCATACATTAGACGCCAGTCCATCAAGAACTGTCGTTTTGTTTGGAAACTCAGTGAGCTTCATTCCCTTTGAGTTTATAGAAAATTATTTCAGTTTCAAAATCCCACACATCCCTGGCTAAAATGTCAGAGGTTAAGAGTGGGTGGAAGCACAAGAGCCTGAGTTTTAATCTCCAGAAACCATGTTTGTTTGAGCAGGTACCTTTAACCACAGGGACAGGTAGAGAGATGGGGTGGGTGAGGCAAGAGGATCATGGGGGCTTGTTGGCTTCTAGCTCCAGGTTCAGTAAGAGATCCTGCCTCAGATGAACAAAGCAGAAGATGATCCATGATATTATCTTCTGGTGTCAGCATGCTCACACATATACACATACACATATACACCCAGACAGACACACACACACACACACACACACACACATCATGCCACAGATATACATGCACATAAACAATACATAAATAAAAATAAGTGAATAGATAAAGTCTATAAATGGAGTTAAAAGCTATGCTTTTGTTACATTTGGAATAGATTGCTCAGATTTTTGTTTGACATTTTATGTGTAAAAGTACTCCCACAGTCCTTACCATGCCAGTTTTGAGGTGCAAAGACACAAACTTTCATAGAGAAAACACATTGTGGTGGAGCCCCTTCCAGACATGCTGTCCATACTGTAGTATAAAGGATGGGATGTCAAGTTATCAAGTTAAGGGAAGTGCATTCAAATAAATGTGAGAATCAATGATGAGAACTAGTTAACAATGAAAGATCTAAGAAGAGTAGGAAGAATGCCCAGTAGGAATAGTGCTCTCTGTGGAACATAAGGACCTGGGTTCATATAAATCCCTAGGCCCATATGAAGTGCATGGTAATGTGTATATGTAAAATCCCATAGGTCCTATTGTTAAGTAGACAGAAAAAAGGAAGATTGTGGGCCAGAAGAACTGGGATATGCAGTAACAAATAAGAAAAGGTACAAATTTTCCCAAAGGAAAGGTGGGAGATAAAGACCAAAGTTGTCCTCTCACCTACATACACACACACACACACACACACACACACACACACACACACACACTTTCACTCAAACACATACACACACACAAGCACTCATGCACAGAGCAGCATGCATGCCCCCAAACACACAACACTGCATCATGAACACTCACTCATACACAAACAGGAAGATAACACAAAGAGAGATCGTTCTAGCAACATGTGACTGCTTCTTTTTCTCTTCCATATCCCCAAAGATGATCTTGGGGTATGCTTCAAAATTGCCCTGAGCCCATTTCTTTGTTTTTATAATCTCCTAACCATTTCCTTCATAGAAATTATCCTTATCTGTAATTAGCTTTTAGACGTGACTATTCAATTATCGGTTATCATTTCCGTAGAGTGAAAGCTTAATGTGTGTGGTTGCTGCTTGTGTAGCTCATCGTTCTATCAACACTGTCTTTCATAATTCTGGCAATACACAGGCATCCACAAGAACATTGAGTGAATGGATAAATGACATTTTCTAATCCACCATCCTTAAGTGAGGAGTATGCATGGCATTAGGATGCTATTGGACCTTTTTAAAGTTCATTTTGGTGGAAAAGTATTTGTATTATATATATGTTTGTGTGTCTGTAGGCTACATGTGCATCTAAGGAGGGCAGAGGAGGCCATCAAGGCCTCCTGAAGCTGGAAGGGTAGAAGCAACCTGTATAGTACTGGGAGCTAACTTGGGTCCTTTGCAAGAACATCAAGTGCTCTTTGATCACAGAGCCATCCCTGTAGTCCCTGTTGCTTAGCTTCTGATTTGCCGATCTCTCTCTCCCACATCCATGATTATAGGTATTATACCACCATGCCTAGTTTTATGTAGTGCTAAGGAAGAACCAATGTTTGTGTGTGTGTGAGGCAAGCGTATCACAATGGAACTACAGTCCCTGTTGACACCAAGATGTTCATATTGTTATGGTTGGGGCTGATGAAGTGATCTTTCTCTAATGTGTTCTTTTCTGAAATCAAAACATTAATATTGTGTGACTTAAATCCTCAGCTGGTTTAAATGAATATTAACTATTACTGTTCTTTTTTCTCAGGAGTTGAGTAAGATCTTCCCACTGTGTGTATCTTCCAGCTCATTAGTATGTATAATCCATTTATTATCTAATTTCTCTGGCCTGGAACTCATTTTATCCTTTCATGTAGTGTTTGTACATGTTTATTAGATTCACTAAATTCAAAATTTGCTCTGCAAGCAATATTTCCAAATTATTTAAACACATGTAAATAAGTGTTAGTATCAAAAAAGTTACCAATATATCCTTTTGGATGTGGACTGTGTATGTGTAAGAGTGGGTAAGTGTAAGTAAGTGTATGGCATGGTGCACACGAGGAGTCCGAGGACTGCCTTCATTATAACCATTTACTAATAAAGACAAAGTATAATTAAGTGTAGTAAAAATATATTGTATTAGACCAGGGCTTTGTGAACGGTGAAGGCGGATGTGTGATTTTCAGTAGACCTGTTTGATAAAGAGATGATTTTGTATATCATATCGTACTTCCTATCAGACTTTACCAGATCTCAAGACTCTATAACTCACATTAGATCACTATTATGATCACTAAAGGATAACCATGAAGCTGGAGAAACCTTTCCACACTAGCTATGGAAGAATAGCCTGAGAAATCTATTAGCTGAATCTTGCTCATTCATTCCTACATCTCCTTCCCGAATCCTAATTTGAATTTCAAACATGGCATTCTTCGATATGGTCTATCATATACACGTGCTTCATTTTCTTAGTTCTCAACTTTTTGAGGATATGTCTGAATGGCCAATTTTACCATTATAATTTATCTGATTAGGAAAATAATATCGTAGGCCTCCTTATGTTCTGGCTTGTTTTCACAGGATTCTTGTAATAGATGCAACCTAAAAGTCTTTCAAATGCTCACATTGCATAGTGAATACAATAGTGGGTTTCAAATTACTCTAAATTCAGATTACTCTGAAACTTAAAAAACAATTTTCTAGTTTTTAAAGAAACGTGAACTTTTGTGGTGCTTCACGCTAGTGGACAAAGGGTTTCTGTCTTCAGGAAAAATGAAAACAATATTAAATGGGTGATCGGGTTGAGAGTTTAGGTGCCTCTGTAAGAAATTATATGAATGATGCTAATTTGGTTTTCTTACATGAAGTCCAGGTAGTTTTTTGTTGTTGTTGTATTTTTGTATTGAAGTAACTGCCAAATTTTTATATTATATATATATAATTATGTTTTGTTGTTGTGTGTGTGTGTGTGTGTGTGTGTGTGGTTAAAAATTTAAGAAATGAAAAGGCTGGGGAGGTAGTTATGCTGGTAAAATGCTGACTGTGAAAACATGAACCTAAAGCCCTTGAACCTTTTTGGAAAAGCTGAGAAGAGCGGGACAGATGAAATCTCACTACTGGGAAAGCAGAGACAGATGTGTTCTGGTCTTGTGATATCCAGCCAACGCAGTCTGGATGGTGATCTCTAAGCCAGTGAGAAACCCTGTCAAAACAAAATAAAACAAACAAAAATCCAATAACATAAGAAGTACATGAAGACTCACATCTGCTGTTGTCTTTTTGCCTCCACAGTAATATATACACACATGTGTATGTATGCTACCCAAACACAATCACCTCTGCAGGCATGTGCATATACACAAGCACATGCACATAACACACACACACACACACACACACACACACACCACACACATACAGAGTACAAAAATAGAAGCAGGGCATTGTAAAACCGCCTATAGCAGGCAGACTTAAAAACTGATGGGAGAAGAGCTTCTTGAATACACACAGACACAACACAGACACAGACACACATACACAGACACAGACACACACACACACTCACCTGTGCATGATAAGTGTGGAATTCATGAGTCCTCTGCAATAATAGCAAATGTTCTTAACCACTGAGCCATCTCTCCAGTCCTGCTGGGACCAGGTATCTTGTTATAAGCCAGCAGCTTGTTATGATGACTACCAGATGACTCTTACATAGCCCAATATCATTTGGGAAAATAGAGGCAGAGATTGTAAATCCATCTGATTTAAAATATATGCTGTCCTTCTTAGCTTTTACGGTAAATGTGACACATCCTAGAGTCACTTGAGAATGGAGTCATAATGAGGAATGATCCAGATGAGAGTAGCCAGTGAAGACATCCCTGAGAGGTTACCTTGGTTATTAATTGATAGAGGGGGTGTCTAGCCTACTGTGGGTAGCACTATTCTCTGTTCAGGTGGCCCTGGGATGTATAATACAGCAGGAGCCTGAAAGCCAGCAAGCAGCATTCCTCCATGATTTCTTCCTCGTGTTCTCACTTGAGTTACTGCTTTCACGTTTGTCAGTGATAGTTACTTGGGAAAGTGAGTGACTCTTTCTCCCCTAAGTTGCTTTTGGATGATGCTTTGTGACAGCAAAAGAAGGCAACTAGAACATAGGCCAGAGTAATGAGAAACACGCTGATATCTTTATATGCAACTGTCTTTTTCTCAAATAAATAAGGTACCTGTGCAGTAAAGGTGCACATGCAGATTAGACTTCTGGTTCTGTCATTAATTACTCTGCATCCGTGGAACAATCCTGAAACAACCATTTTATTGGGTAAAGTTTTAGGGTGCATCCATGGCAATTAACTAAGCAGTAAACCAGTGCTGTACATGACTTTAAGGAAATACTTATCTACTTTTCATTCTTTCTGTATTCCCTCTCCTCTCCTTAATTTTTTTCTTTTCTTTTCTATTCCACACTCTTGATTTGAAATGGTCTGGATATGTAACAAGGCTGACCTTGAGCTCAAAATCCTGCCCTAGTCCTGAGTTCCTTGGTCACAGGTATAAGCCATTATGCCTAGATCTATCCTACTTACATGATTAATCTAATTTCCAAAGGATTCAAAAGACTGCAGATTGCAAGAAGATTTAAGTCATTATTAGCCCAGTGTTAGCAAAGGTTTTGGTTTATTACATCTCCTTAAAGAGTGGTCCTCAACCATCCTGCTGCTACAACCCTTTAAAACTGGTCCTCATGTTTCGGTGACTGCCAGCCATAAAATTATTTTCATTGCTGCTTAGTAACTGCAATTTTCTACTGTTCTGAATCATAATGTAAGTATCTGTGCTTTCTGATGGTCTTCGGTGATCCCCGTGCAAAGGTTGTTCTACTCCCCAAAGAGTCTGAGAACTACAGGTTGAGAACAGCTGCCTTAAAGAAAGTTGATAAAATCTTCATCTTCAATCTATACAACCAAAAGCATTGTTTTGTTCTCCATAATCATTGTTTGTTTTTTAAATACCCCTTAACACTACAAAAACATCTCTATTCATTGTAAAGATCTTAAGACTATGCCTATGCAGAAAGGATACACCTTCCCTAGGCTTAGCACACTCCACCATCATTTGTTTTTTCAGATTTCATCTAGAACATGCTGTCAACTATGGGGCAGTGTCAACTTGGAAACTTGAGAGGTTGGGTCATTCCTGCTAATATTTGGGATCCTGGTTCCAGGAAGTCTAGCTTTCATCTGACAGATTAGTCACTCCAATAAAGATTTGGCCCCACTCTTCACCCTTGCTCTGAAAATGCATATAAAAAGAAATCTTCTGAAAAGTGACATTTTTTATAGAAACATGACCGTTTCTGTCTTTCATGATTAGTTGATAGGAGGCAAGCTTGTGCTCTTTAACCCCACCTTCATACTTGGAGGCTGTCCATCAATTTTCACGTTCCATAAAGATGTCTTAGCTGTCTCTTCGGTTAATTCATGATTCTATCTTTATTTGGCAACTTACGTTCCTGGTTTAACATAGTGCACAAACAAAAACAGCTACTCTGAGAGTCCTTCACAAGGCTTAGTTTATAGAATTCTTAAAGTTTACATCACAGAACTGACAAGTTTGGTGCACGCTTATCTAACTGTCTGCCTTCATTTAGAGGGTGCTTCCATCGGTGTCATCTGGCCATCATCAAAAGCTTGTGCTTTGTACCTTTCAGTGTTTTTCAAGTATTAAATATAAAAGCTGAATATTTTACAGTTAAAAGAAGTTTTTGTTAGATTTAGATTTCTAAAAATAAGTACTAATTATTATATATCATGCAAAGGTCGACAGTATGATACTGTTTATCATAGAATTCTTTTGAAATATATAATGATGTTATTTCTAAGGAATGGTATTCAATTTTCACTTCATTTATTCATCTCATCTCTCTATGCATTGATGTAATAGTATTGTGGGTTTTTTTGTCTTAGTATGTATAGTACCAGGTAAGCCATGGAAGTAAAAATTAGCATCAACACTTGATGAATATTAATACTTCCCTTAAATTGGACACAGTGAAAAGGCCTGAGAAACAAAATAGTATTTGTAAACCCTGATTTTCAGTGGCACAGATAAACATTGACAGTTTATTAAGAAGAAAATTAACAGATAAATTTCTATTATTAACTATTTCAAACATGTGAAGAGATCTCAAAAGGCTTATTTGAGATGTATTGTAGTTTGCTACAGAATAATTATGCATTATATTAGTCCTATTTGTTTATCTGGACACACTTTTCAAGCAGGTCCTCTACCAACTGAATTACATTCCAACCATTAGATCTTACAAGTTCATCTCCATAGCCTGAGAGTAAAGACTAATGGATTAGTCAGTTTGTGTGTGTAGAAGGGGGTATCTTTATTTCTTCCCTTGGTCTGACTGAATAATAGAAAAAAACCAGACCTTAAAGGCTGGGAGAACAACCACAACCACCTAATGTGTCCTATTTTCTAAGACAGCAGAAAGTGGATGTGGAGACCAATGGCTGAGGACGTTAAATTTTGTACTTCCTAGGAGATACTCTTGGCCTATACTGGTATTTCTACTTGATTTGAGACCTTGGGGCTCTTGGTGTCAGATGATCCAGCAATTAATTTGTGACTTGATTTAGGCCAGTTGCAATATCTCCTTAGGAGTCTCTAACCAGAACTAGGAGGAAGGAAGGAGATAGGAGGGAAAGAACGGGAAGTGTGAAGCAAGAGCAAGCAAGCACATGAGACAAAATGTGTTCTTTTTCCATAATCAAAACAAAAATACTTAAAATTTGCAAGGTGACTTGGTCATGCTGAACAGAATCTATGACAATCTCCAGAGTCCTGTTTCTAATGGTTTTAAACTTATGTAATTTTCTCTCTCTCTTTCTCTCTCTCTCTCATATCATTTTGGGCAAATCTAACTTTCTGTTAATCTATATAGTAAGACAAAGGAAACAGTTATCACTTACACTTGCATTAATCATCTAAGACCCTATCTTAGGCTGGCATTGAAATGTAAGCTTCAATAAATCCTATAATTATAGATGAATGAATGTACCAACAACTTACAGAAGCTAAAAGTGGATCCTATTCTATATGTGTCTGTTGATCACTAGACAATGACTGTTACCTTCATCATAGTTTTATAAAGTCCTAAGCAGAGAACCTAGAGAAACTGTACTTAAATAGCTCACTCATAGGGATTGTCAATGATTATTCAAAGCTGTTTTCTGCTGTTTGGTCTTGGAATAATTAGATAGTGTACCATCTTTTCTACTAGTAGCCAAGTTTGAAGGTTTTTTGCCTCTCAGACCCCAACCTGGGTAAAGGACACATGCCTGTAATCCCAGTACATATGACCCTATGCACAGCTTGGGATTTGATTCTTAAAACCCCATTTGTGTTTATGAAAAATCTAAATGTGGAGTTATATAGCACAGAGTGTGCTAGCTGGTTCTGAATGCGGGAGTGTGAGCACTCACTCACCGCGCTCAGAACAAAGCTCAGGTTTTGATATTTACCCTGATGCTTTGATGCTAGAAATAGGCCACACTTGAAAGTATCAATGTTGAAAATTTTGGCTATACTTTCTTTTTCATAATGTCTTTTAGTTGTTTATTAATTTTGAAAGTCCCCTAACTTAGACTCATAGAGAGCTCTACATCTTTTTTGTTTTATTTTCTCAGATCTGCATCTTAAATTTTTATTTGGACACAATTGTCATAATCACTTCATCATCCTAAGTGTGTAAATAATGAAAATCATTTGATTAAAAAATCCTAAAATGTTTACCCCCCACAGGAGGTGATGTGGCAATGTATAACAGAAAATTAAAATGTCAGCATAAACCAGATGAATTCAGTCGATTCCTAAAATGAATTGGTCACATTATCAGCTTGTACTTAATTTTATGTTTCTTATTTCTTTAATTCATGTACATAACATCAGGCTGTCTGACATTTTCTGCTCTCCCTTGCCTCCTTCTAGTGACACAAATACTCAAAAAGTTTTGTTTCAAAAACATGAATTTAGTTACGCAAATATTCTAATTGTGTAAAGACACATTCAAGTTGAAATCCAGACAACAAAATTTTCTCCTTGATTGCATGGAGATCACAGAGCCATGGAAGAGAGAGCACAGAACCACAGAGGGGAAACCATGGAGGGGGGGCCATGGAGCTTACTCAGCAGCAATTTTCTCCCCTTTTTACTTTCTTTTGTGAAGTCTGTTCTTATAGGCAAACAAGAAAGATGCAAGCCATTGGGAAGCCGTCATCATTCATCTGTGTACTCATTCAGAGACCGTTTACTTACTGTTAAACAGATATAACAGCAGCATGTTTAATAAACATTAGTTGATGATACACACATGTGAATGTGGAGTGTTCAGGAGAATGAAAATCCTTGAATCTATGCAGACCTTCCAGGAGGCTTCTTTTCTTTCTTTGCTCTGCTCAAGGAATTTGTCTCAGCTATATAGTGCCAGGCAGCTCCTTACCACACGTGCAATCAATCACATCAAAGATACGTTAATTCATAATGATCAATTCCTTGCTCTTACTAGGTCATTACAGCCATTTGTAATTGCCATTTTACTGATGCTTAGATCCAAAGTACTGTGCCATGAGGTACTGGAGACCTAGCTAAATACTCAATGTTAGTGCTGTTATGGCTATTGAAAGATAATCTACAAGTATTAATTTACTTAACCAGCATAATCCTTACAAATTTATAAACATTAGACCTTATGCCCACAGATAAGTGTAATCTTCACCCTTTATCAAGGAAACATCTCTTCTCTTTGCGACAGAAGGAGATCACTGGAAAACCACAAATAATAAAAATACAGAGATATGTAGCCCAGACCCAGTGGATGTATCTACAAAAACACTCTTGAATCTAAGGCTCAAAGAAAATAAAAGGTTTTAAGAAAGTAGGTCAGGAATAAGTTTGGCAGCCTAGGGTCAAGGAGAGCAAGAGCAGAGATCACAGGGGTGCTTTCTGAAGGAGGTGGCATTTGCACTAAACCAGAGGAATTATTTGCTATTTAGCACATGGAAAAGTCAGAATGAAGAAATCCTTCAAGAGTTTACACTACTGGTGGTAGAGAGGCTGGTTAAATGTCTGTAGAGATTGAGGGTCCATTAGGAATCCTTTTCCTTGAAAGATAATTTTGTAACTTTGATTCTTTAAAAATTGTATATAGGTATTTACTAGAAGTCTGCTCATGTATTTATATGTATTTTTTTTTTTTTTTTTTTTTTTTGCTTTGCTTTTTTGTCTTTTGTTTTTTGAGACAAGGTTTCTCTGTGTAGCCCTGGCTGTCCTGGAATTTGTTCTGTAGATGTGGCCGGCCTCAAACTCACAGAGATGCTCATGCCTCTGCCTCCTGAGTGCTGGTATTAAAAGTGTGTACCATCACTACCTGTTGATATCATTAATGAACCTATTAGTCTCAGAGTTAATATAGCTTCCTGTGATCCCAGAGGTTCTCAGGGTAGACCAGATGTCTCTCAGAGGACCTATACACACTGATTGTTCTGTGTGGCTTCTTTAGATTATTTATTACTTGTTTATTTGATAATGGTTTTATTTTATACCATGCTACTATGAAATTTTTATTTAATATGCTTGTTTAAGCAGTTAGATTCTAGCACCCACCAAATATCAGAACCAGAGATAGAGAAATGTTGGTCCAGCTTTTGCTAGACTGTGGAGTCCTACGTAATTCTCCTTCTGGCAGAAGGCTCTATATAAGAAATATTATGGCTCAGGCTTGTTTTTTTTCAATTAAACTTCAAATGAATGCAGGAATCTAAGCACTTATTCCTTTTAAATGGTCTAAATTTAACAATACGATTTGCATTGTGCTATAAAGAAGCAGCTGTAAACGCAATGAATGTTTGTTTACGATGTCTCTGTAGTAATTGTGTTTCCCAAAGCATGCAAAGAGCAGTTTTCTTCAAATGACTTATTGGAAATGTGAAAGGAGGGTGAGTCTCCTTTCTAAGCAAGCTTTCTTTCTTCAGCCCCAGTGATGGCATTACGAATAAATTGCAGAACAGATTTAATACTAAGCATAAAAGACCCTTGTCCTGAATTCATGGGCATAACTTATAATTACTGTACTATGTAAAGTATGCTATTACTATTTGACTTACATTTGTTATAATTACTGGATATTATTCTTCAAGTAGCTGGGAATAAATGATCACTAACAGATGATGTTTTTTGTGGGTCTGATATATGATAACCAGGAAGATTTTATTCTTGCTTCTCTGAGGTAAAGTGCTTAGCTTACAATAACAATTTAAGAATCTGGAGGAGTAGAAGGTGGGAGCCTGCTTCCTGTCAGGTCTCCCAAAGTTCTACCACTTCTATGAAATGACCTAAGTGTATTAATTTTGCACCATTGTGTTTGTCTTTGGCCAAGTTGTATTTTTCTATCCATCTGAATGGACTTTGTCCTAGCTGTGGTTCACTGCATCTTTATTGCTGTAGGAAGACATTGTCTTTAAGACAATTAAAGATGACATTGTCTTTAAGGTTGAAGGTTTGGCACATGACAATGTAGAGGATGCTTTTCACCCCTCTGACTGAAGTTTCACCTTCAAATTCCCAAAGGTCATTCAAAGGTAATGTTTTTCTTAAAACATACCAATTACACAGACCTAAGCCTTAACACAAACAAAATCTTTTAAAATGCAGACACTTGAAAAAAAAACCAAAATTTCAATCCTGGCTCCAGCATTTGAATATGAAAAGGAGAACAAAAGTAAATGAAATTCCTTTGAAATAAGACTTCTCATTTTAGAGAAGAAGCTGGGTCACTTCTTTTTCCCCCCTCCCCAGCACATGCATTCTTAGCTGAGAATTTCTTTTTCTACTGAGAAAAACTGTGTCAGTTGGCCAAGGATAAGTGCTGCCTCTTCTGAGTTATTATCTCACACAGTTTGACATGACTATCTTACTGTTCTTATGATTAGGTTACTTTCTTATGATTAGGTTACTAAAGGGAAAAGAAAAGAAAAGAAAAATAGAAAAGACAAGACAAGAAAAGAGAAAAACACAATAGCATTCCTTGACCTAGAAGCTGTCCAGCACCATTATCACAGGAACACTGGAGCTGGGCCCAGTTGATAGGTTTACTGTTTCTTAGAACACAGAGATCAGGCCACCATATTTTCAGCCCTTTTTATTATGTGTCCTGCAGTTTCCTGAACTTTCCAACGTTCTTGCAGCCTCTATTGAACACTGGTGGAAAGGTGGCATGATTACACTTTCAGCTCTGTTCCACAAACCTCGTAAGTGTTTTTACTGACTTTTGACAGACAGTTAGGCTATTTTTGAAATACATGCAAAATATGAAAAATAGAATTTTCATGACCAAAAATCTTATATTGCACTGAAATATAAATTTTAGTAAAGATTCCTGTGAGAGTAAAGATAGAAGAATTCTGTCGTTTTTATATTTGACTTTAGAGAAAGAAATTTTGTGGCAAAATTTGTGACACTTTTGTCAAGGTTTCATAGGACAAAATCTGTTTAAAAGTCACAAAAAGATACCAGTGAGAGAGATGTTGGAGCTAGGCAAGCATGTACAAGAGGATCAGACATGATGTCAAATCTCTCGGGACAGCGTGATGGTAATACCAGTCTTTAGTTGTATCTGTGCACCCCCGTTTCTCTTCTGGTTTTGGTTTCTTTTATTTTGAAAACTTGCCTCACAAAAAAAAAAAATCCATCACAATTTATTGGAAATAAAGGCTTATTAAGTTGGGAACAAATTTTGCCTGAGGTTGTAGAGTGTAACATCTTAGGGGAAATAGTGAACTTACCCACTCTGCTTTTCTGTTTCTCTCTGTGTGTCTGTCTGTCTCTATCTCTTTTTCCCTCTCTTCTTTCTCTGTTCACCTTTCTCTTCAATATAAGGACAGTTTTATTGATGAAATGCTCTTCCACTGAAGGAGAATATCCCCTATTGAAATCAACCATAGTGGGCAAACAAATCCTGAGAGTTTTGTGTTAAGGAGAATGTCTTGAAGAGGTGGGACTCAGACCAAGTAGGAGAAAATTGCGGCAGGCAAATTTGCTACATTTTTGAGATGGGTTTTTATATTTATGAACCCTCTTTTAAGGACATTCTTCAAAGAGCAGTGATCCTAGACACTGTCACTATTCTTCTCTTATGGAATCATTTTAGATAAAAACTACACTGTGTATGCTTAATGTTATCAGGAGTCACTTATATAGAAAGCATGTGCTTATGGACAATATAGAGCTTTCTACTACTTAGCCACTATATGTGATTTGAAGTCTACTTGCATGGGACTCAAGGTCGTAGTCATCTGTTTCTTCAGTGATAATACTCAGCTCATGAGAAGCTAAATACTGACGCTGAAACCCAACATTATTTATTGAGGTAGAATTTACCTAATTGTTCAGAAATCTGTTTTTAAGTAGATGTTCCTAAGCTCTCATCTTTTCTCTGCCATTTATCTATTATATCTTTGACAAGTCACTTAATGACTCAAATCTTCCTTTTCTAAAAATCAAGATGCAGAAGAATTGCCTTAAAGAACAAATGAAATACTCTTGAGATATATTGATGAGCACTTACTTTATTGTCAATTATTCAATAACACTTATTATGTTCCCAATCTCATGTCCTTAGGATGTAGAGGCAGGAGACACATCCTTGTTACTTTACTGTCATTATTACTTGAAGAATATGGGACATCTTGTGTATAATACATATTAAGAAAATCCAACCACTGCCATTAGAATTGACTACCATTTTCCCCCCTCCATTTTGGACATAAAGAATTGATTCAAGTATAAGTGTAAGGTTCTGATTGCTGAATTGTTAGGGATGATAGATTAGAGACTGGATGAGTCTTCTGTGGTAACAACACCATGGTTCCTTTGCCTAGTGAGGGTGTCTATGAAAAAGGAGTCTGTATAGTCACTGTTCATGATCAAAGAACCTGAGAATCACACTTTATATTCATTGTGGAGTATGTCCTTGAGTGATTAGTATACACAGATGTTTCCCTAGGATAAAATAAAAGGAAAATTATATTGGTTTGAAAAGGGAAGGGTAGTTTCTCACCCAGGTATCAGCCAAGGTGTGAGGGCTAGAAAGGAAGGAAGCCTATATCTCACAAGACCCTAGGCAACTGCTATCCAGCTCTGCTCAGCTTTGGATCAATAAAAATTACTAAGTAATATCTTGGCTCTTATGCTTTGTAATACACTTCATAACTTTTTATTTCCATTGTAAAACATAATAAAAAGCAGTCTCTTGTTAGTTCCTTGTATTTTGTAAATACAGAGGGTTTTTCCATACATTTTAAACACTGAATTATTTCCCATTCTGTCTATAGCACCTTTGTCTTTTGCTTGTTAAGTCTTTGGCTTAGTCACTGTAAACATTCATAAAATTTACATTTTAAGTGGCCATACTTTATAAGCATCTGTTTAGTTTACAACCACAAATAAAGCTTAGGGAAAAATCTTTCTAATAGCTGCTATAATTTTTTTACAGGGTAGCATAATGTCACTTGAACTCATTGTGACATCAAGTCCGTGGTATTTATTTTCTCTGGAATACAGGGAAAGGCAGATCACGCCCTCTAGATCAGAGACTTACCATTACTTATGAGGCTGAGTTAAAATTCCTTGAATGCTCTTTCTTCTACGGAACTGACCATACCATACTTTGTAACACCACGGATCCTTTAAAGATGTTAGAGTGCATTCACACAATTTGTTCTGTTTTTTTCCCCACATTTTTATCTGTTCTTCCTTCCTTCCTCCCTTCTCTTTCATCCCTTCCCTTTCCTTTCTCCTTTCCTTCTTCTCCCTTCCCTTCCTTTTCCTTATCCCATCCTTCCCTTCCTTTCCTTTTCTCCTTCCTACCCTCTCCCTCCTGTTTCCCACCTAATTATATGTTTATTGATTCTCATATAAGGTGGTAGATTTCTTCTTATTTTTATCCCCAGATAGGTTTTCTATGTGTATCCCTGGCTCTCCTGGACTCACTTGGTAGACCAGGCTGGCTATGAACTCACAGAGATCTGACTGTCTCTGCCTCCTTAGTGTTAGGATTAATGTCTTCTGCTACCACACTCAGCAAGATGGTATATTTTTAAAATTAGGAACTATGTCCTAAATATTATCATAGCCTTAGGAGCAATTATAATGTTCACCTCTTAATACAGGTAGAAATTAGTATCTGTTTAGTGAACTCTAAAGTGCTGAGTAAATTGTGAGTCTGTGAAGGGCAGGTACTGACTAATACTCCTCTGTATGTCCCTAGTACCAATGCTGTATCTGAAAGCACATTCTTATTAGATAAATAAACCAAATATTCACCATATGTAAAAAGGAAACATTGAACCAAATTGTCATAATTACTGCTGGAACTGTTTAAGCATTAAATTTTAAATTACATGTGTATATGTGTGTGTTGTGTGTGAGAGAGACTGTGTACATGTGCATGTAGCATATATTATAGCATGTATATATTGTAAAGGTGACAGAGGACAATTTGCAGGAGTCAGTTTTTGTTTATAATTTTTTATTCTTCTTTCAAACATTACATCCTGTCAGCAATTTCCTCTCCCTTCATTCCTTTCTGTCCTCTCTCCTCCACCTCCCTCCCTTCTAGATCCACCCCTCTTCAATTTCTTGTTCAAAAAAACAGAAGAAGAAGAAGAAGAAGAAGAGGAGGAGGAGGAGGAGGAGGAGGAGGAGGAGGAGTAGGAGTCCCAGAATATCCACTGAACATGGCCTAACAAGATACAATAAGACTGGGCTGCAGGAGCAAGAGGGTCCCTAGCTTAGGCAAAGGAGTCAGAGACACCCTTGCCCTATTCCCACTGTTTGGAGTTTTACAAGAACAAGAGAAGAGGAATCAGTTTTTTTCTATCTACCACATGGGTTCTGGGGATCAAACAGGTTTGCAGGAAGTACCTTTTACCTTTTGAGCCATATCCTTAGCCAGTTTTTAAATATTATCATGTTGTTGGTTCCTTACCTTCCACAGAATATGGAATGCTTAAAGTACTATTTTTCTTTGCTTTGATGTTTGTGTGGAACATTCTGAATGTTTGGTACAGTGGTTAAACTTGTGGGACATTTCTATACATGAGGTGATTTCTCTGATACTTTTTTTTCTTTTTTGGTATTTGTATAAAAGAATATGTTTGCTCTTGTCTTAAAATAACATCTGGAGTGAATATGGGGATGGTTTAGAAATGGATTAGAGGCAGTTCTGGTCTCTATGCTGCTCTTGGTAAATTCTGATTGCCCAGTGATATAAAAAAATAAACTCAGAGGGATTGGAGAAATGGCTCAGTGGTTAAGAACACTGACTGCCCTTCCAGAGGTGCTAAGTTCAATTCCCAGCAAGCATATGGTGACTCACAAACATCTGTAATGGAATTTGATGCCCTCTCCTGGTGTGTCTGAGGACACTGTATCCACATAAATAAATTCTTTTTAAAAGAAGGAATAAAATTGGACATAATGCTAATGCATTGATCTTTATGACTTTACTTAGGCTAGATCCAACTACACGATCTTGATTGCTGAAGTTTTGTGGTGTTGGAACTGTGAATCCTTTAATTTTGTCATTTATTAAAATGATTATTGTTACTAGTTTTGTTATCTTGTGTTGCAACCATTTCCTCATGAACTTTAGAATAATTGTATTAATTTTTGCATAAAGTCATGTTTTGACAAGAATTTTTGTTGAATCTATAAATCAGCTTGAGGATAAAACTGTCTTATCAATAATGCATCATAAGTGTATGCACAGGGGTTCTCTTTCCATTTAAGTAGGTATTATTTAAGTTTTCTGAAATACTTTGCTGAAAAAAAAAACACAGACTTCTATTGCTAAATGTATTCACATACATTTCATTTATATGGACTTTGATATTATCTTGAATCAAATTTTATTCTTAAACTCTTTTCAGATGGCTCATTGTTCAATATTTGTGACTGAATATTTATGTTTCCATTTTGTAACCATGCTGAATCTACTTTATTATCTTTAACAGCTTTTAGTGAAGGATTTTTTAGCATTTTTTCCACGTGAAAAGATGCTTTTTTTTTTTAATTTGTTTTACTAAAGTCATTTTTCTTCTTCCTTCCCCATGTACTTGCATTTCATTTCTTTTTCCTTGTTTAATTGCTGGTGATAATTTTAAAATGGAGGTCTATATACGTTGTTCTCTGGAAAGACTAGGCAGCTTGGTTTTGTAGTTTTAAAATGTAAGAATGTTATCTTACTCCATGCATTTTCTGGTAAAAAGGACAATGTGTTTTCTCATGTCTTTATTCAACATTCATAGAATGAATATCTTTTCACACAAGTTATCTGGGTCTGTTGTTCATGCTTTATCAGTGCCTCTCCTTCCTTGTACATTAGTATGACTGTTTGGCTATTGAGTACATTATAAATGCACTTAAATGTAATTTGACTCATGTCAGTTTTTGGAATTTGTTATACACAATCACATTATCATATTTACACATAATCATAAGTAGAAATCATTGGACTTTACTTACTTTTAAGTCATTTTTATTTTGTTAGGGTCGAATTCTGGGCCACCCAATGCTAGATGAGTCTTCGACCACTCACCCACACACTCTGCTCAATAGCTGTCATTTTATTTATGGTGATGCCATTGCATTAAGATTAGGCACGTCGTTTCTTTTTTTCGATCCTGAAACTATATGTACCTATTCACCTTTCTCTTTTATATCCTTTACTAAATGTTTGAGAGAGCATGCATTCGGCTACTAATAAAACTTTTGAGATAAAAGTACATGTGTAAGAATCTCTGCGCTGAGATATTAGCTCCTTTGAATAGGTATGGACAGGAGTGGCACAGCTGGGTTATATGGTAGTTTTGTCTTTTTTTTTTTTTCATTGCATTATTCACAATAATGAGGAGGTGATGACAGTCAGTGGATGAATGGATAGTAAAATTGTTGTGTACATGAAAAATAAAGTTTTATTCAACTGTGGAAAAATAAAATCATAAAACCTGAAGGAGAATGGGTAGAATATTGAGCAAAGTAGCTTGGTCTCAGAGAGAAAATAGTCATTCATATATTCGATCTCAAATTCTAGCTCACTTTGCCAGCATGTGTGCACAAGAGTAAGTATTAGGGTGGGAATAGGTTGTAAAAGTACAAAGACCACGAGAGTAGGAACAAAAAAGGTCTTGGGATACAGAAGGATACATTTGACATGAGAACAGAAAGGTGGCACTGGGTGCGAAGATCCGCAGTAAACAGGAGCACAGGATGGAAGGAATGGAGACAGGCAATCAACAAAAACAAATCTTGTTTGAAGATGACATAGTAAAACCTGATATTGTTCTGCTGCTTAGAAAAGAAAAGAAAAAAGAAAAGAAATCCAAACAAAAACATTCTAAATATTCAAATCTTTAAGCCTTTATGAATAGCTCAGTGGACTTCCGATACATATGGAAAAGGTGAGTGGGATTCTCCATTTCCTCAGCCACCTTTACCTGAGCTGGTATCTTGAGATACTGCCCCGCTGGAGCCTCTGCCTCTTGCCTTGTAGGCAATTTCCTTAGAGACAATGTCACCTGTGCTGACTCTAATCACAAGTGCAATCCAATTAAAAGCCATTATGCTAATGTGAATAGAGAAGGAGATGAAACAAGACAGTGAAATGTTTCCTTGGGGCCCAAAATAGTAGATTTCCTGGTGCATAAAGAAGCCTCAGTAGGTAGGTTGCCTCAGTGACACAAGGTACATGCAAACCAAAATACTAACTATAAAATCTGGGAGAGAGAGAGAGAGAGAGAGAGAGAGAGAGAGAGAGAGAGAGAGAGAGAGAGAAAGAGAGAGAGAGACAGAGCAAGAGAGAAGTTTATCTGTGTAAAAAGGCTACTGGATGCAATGTCAACTGACATCTTTCTTTTAAATCTTTTGGCTTCTGTCAGGCATTGTCACAAACAAAGTCTCCTTTTCTATAAAGTTCTAATAGTGTTTATCTGGAAAACAAAGGTGACACACTGTATCCGGAAAACAGCCTTGTCACTTTCCACTGCCCATAAGAGTTTGTGTATTTAATTAACACAGCCTACAGAGGAAATTGGAGCAACCAAAAATGTTGATTGGGGGATGGGGAGTTGATAAAGCTCTTCCTTTGAAAACAAGAGGATCCTCTGATCTCTAAAGGTCAGATAGTGACAGGATAAGCCTGTGTTGAGAAGACAATAGGAGGCTCCCTGGGGCTTGCTGGGCTCTCAGCAACTTCCAGGTTCAGTGAGAGACCTTGCCTTAAAAATATAAGGTAGAGAGCAATGGTGGAAGGCAGGCAATGTCTGACCTGGCCTCTATGTGAGTGTGGACATATATGCACACATACCTGAACACATGTACAAATACAAGCACATTCCTTTCTCAAAAGTATTAAACTCAATGACTAATTACATTTAGTAGTATTGTAGTCAGCATTGAAAATGGAACATGGAAGAGAAGGAGTGGAGAAGTGCATCATCAACAACAAATTTTATTTGAAGATGCCATAATGAAGCTTTATGCCAATTTAAAAAAAGGAAATACAAGGAGCCATACATTAGAATTATGTCTTCATATTTGCAATGCAACTATATTATTGGTCAGTTTACACAAAACTGGTCAAAAGGCCTGAATAGACATTTATTATTTTTTATCTAGAATACATACAAATGGCCTACAGGTATACTAAATGTGGTACAAGATCAATAATCATAAGGAAATGCAAATCAAAACCACAGCATGACATCACCTCACACCTACTAGGATCAAAGGTGAGAGAGATAAGCATTGGCAAGATTATAGAGAAAAAGGAGCCCCTGAACACTGTTGGTGGGAATGTAAATCACTACAGCCATTTTGAAAAAATGATATACTAAGGTTGTAAGAAATCCAATAAAGCTAGTAGATTAATGTTTTGGGGACTGACTATTTTAGACTAGGGAGCCTCCGAAACACTCTCTGAAATGTACATATATAACTTTGAGCCTGAGTGACGGTAAGACAGTAGATATGTTGATGGATTCTTCCAGGAAGCTAAAGAGTTTGTATGTTGATCTGAAGTTGTATATAGGCTGCCTTATTCAACATAAAGCAATGAAACGCTTCAAGGGTTGGAAAACAGCAAAAGGATGCAGCGCCATTGGATTCTATCAAAGTTGGGTTAATTCATATGTCAGTGTCTGACTTTTATCATCTAAGGAATAGAAAATAGCTATTTCTGAGGGAAAAAAGTAAAAATGAAATTAACAATTTTGTGTATAAATTTTTCAAAGAGTAGCTAAGAGCAAAAATTCAAAAATACTGATTACGATTACAGGTACAACTACAGATAAAATAAGGGTTAGTAGATCATAGGAAGAGTGTCAAGGATGAGGAAGAAGCAACATTAAATGTTCTTTTTTAAAGATAAGAAACTTAATTCACAAAAGTGTTTTGGTATGGTGGAGCAAAGAGTAAAAATGCAAACAAAAATAGCTACTTGTGAAATAATAAAATAGCTATTTTGTGTTATTTACTCTGAGTTTTGAGCAGCCAGGTTTCAAGTGTGGGTAGAGCAGTTAGGGCAAAGTCAGCATCTCAGAACCTTGGAGGAAGAGGCAGGGGGATCAAGAGTTTAAGATAAGGCTTGGCTACATGAAACCTCACCTCAAAAACAAAACAAACAGTAATAAAAGGAAGCATAATGCCCCATGCACAAGGATATGTCCATACATCTCTGAGCAACCCCGTGCATGAAGACATGCACATGTGTTTCTGAGGAACCGATTTTATTTACTTTGGGTATATATCCAGAAGTGGAAGAGTTGGTTAAGATAGCAGTTTCTGTATGTTTTAAGGGACCCTCATGCCATGTTTCCAAAATGGCTATAGTGAGCTACATTACCACCAACAATGTGCAGGGCCTCCTTTTTCTCTATAATCTTGCCAATGCTTCTTATCTCTCACCTTTGTTCCTAGCAGGTGTGTTGTGACATCATATTGTGGTTTCAATTTGCATTTTCCTTATGATTATTGATCTTGTACCACATTTAGTGTACCTGTAGGTCTAGCTGAAAAAATTCAGGTCCTTTGACAAGTTTTGTGTGAAATTAGAGATATTATGAATTTGTTTCTTACAATTGCAGAGCCTAGGAAGGTCAAGCTCAAGGTACTGATAGGTTCCGCATCTTCTTCAAGATGCTACCTTGTTGCTGTACATTCTCTAGAAACAAACACTGAAACCTGAAGAGGTTTGAGTACGGGACACCCCTGGTGACACATCTCCTAGAAGGGCCTTGATGCCATCTAAGCAGAAGGAGTCCTCAGGGCTTAATTATTTTTCAAAGACCTCACCTTTTAATGTTGCCTCTGAGCTTAAGTTTCAACATTAAGTTTGGAGAGAATACAAATACTCAACCCATAGCATAAGTGATAGCAACTCCCCTCAAAGATGATCAGGACTGACCTCCCATTTCCAGTCTCTGGTGACTGTCTGACCTTCATCAGAAGACATGGGCTGCTGTGTGCCTAGCAACTGTATTTGATTTATATGATCTTGCCTTCTTTTTTGTAACTGATAGGGAGAGTTATGCTATCTAAGCCCAGAAAATTCAAAATTCAACACAATCTCATTCTCTCTCTCCCCCTCCCTCCCTCCCTCACCCCTCCCTCCCCTTTCCCTCCCCTTTCCCTCTTCCTTCATCTCCCTCTCTCTGAGGTAGCATATACTGTTGGGTTTCATTATAGCATTTTCAAACAACTGTTTTTTTAACTCCCCTCATTTTCCATTCTCTACTGCTCCCTGGTCCTCTCTCCCATTCAACCCCCTCCCCCCACCATAGCGTCCTTTCTACTACCATGTCTCATGCATCCTATTGCCTTTTTCCATCCCTCAACACTGCTTTTTCCCCATTTGTGGTATCCTTTCTAGCTTCATAGTGTAAGCCTACATCAGTCGTGAATATGCAGACACATAAACACTGTAAACTGGAATCTGTATATGTGTGAAAAAATTTGAGTTTGATAAAGATCTGGTGTTTTAGTATTTCTTTTTGTTAGTCTGTGAGTCATACTATGTATCAGAGATGAACAAATAATAAAATACTTATGAAACAATGAACATTCTTATGTTACCAGATTAATCTTTAACATTTTCAACACAATATCATCCAATTGTTCTTGGAACACTTGTCCAAGGTAAGTTTACTTTGGTGCCTCTATTCTGTTCCATTTGTGTCTTTTATGAAGTTACCACATGATACTGGGTATTATACTTTACAAAATAGTTCAAAATTAGGAAATGTGATGTCTCTGGCTTTGTTCTTGCTTTTCAATACTTAGGGCTGGTTTTGGTTTTACTGAACGTTTAGGGTTGTGTTTTCTTATTCCATGAAAAACATGCCACTAGAATTTGATGGATACTATATTCAATGTTTTCACTACTATGGGCCTTTAAATAATATTGATACTTCTAACGCATGAGTCTTTAAAGCCAGCCATGTATAGTAGAACTAAAATGTTTGGGAACAAAAGTATCACACCCAGTGGACAGAGGTGATTGAAATACATACTAATACACTGTTGAGAAGGTGCTGGCAGCAAGGTACACAGGGTAAAGAGACCATAAATTTCCATGCTCCTTTCTACCTCCACTACAGGAGTCTGGAAAACATTGCCTTAATGCTTCTGTCTAGCTTGCTCATCAACACCCTCCTGTTGTCATACTTCAGTGGCTAAGAAGGAAATGTGCCATTTGAGTATACTTGTACATGTGGTACATGTGTATGTGTACATGTCCATGTGTGTGCATGTGGAATAGACATGTACTTATCTGTGAATGCCTTTGGAGGTTTAAATCAATGTCAGGTGTTTTTCTCAATCTCTTTCTACCTTTCTTTGTGGGGTGAATCTTCCACTGAACCTAAAGCTTTGCCACTTGGCTATAGTTACTGGCTAGTGAACTCAGAGGATGTACTTGTGTCTGTCTCCCAGCACAGGGATTATAGATGTGTGCCACTGCAGTCTTTTACATGAGTACTATTGGTTCTACCTGTTCCTTACGTGCCATCATTCCAGTTCCGTTTCTGTTAATACTTTCCATTGATGATGTTAGCAGGTGTTATACAAACCATATTCTGCATACTTGTTTATGCTGTAAGTGCTACCTGAGTTTCTTTAAGGCACTAAGACATTGGGTTCACCACAAAGGACATCTTGAGGAAATATTACTGACAGAACCACATTCACAGCCTGCTTTGTAAAGTCCTCAGAAAAATGTGAGGTAGGTAAAAATTCAGCTGCCTTTGACTCTCCTAATCACATAATAACAGGGCATAATAAGTTTTAAGGGTGGAACAGGATACTTGCAAATTACTTCACAAAAGGCCAATTGTCTCCTTTGGGATTTGGGGCACTGTTCTAACAAGTTGAAGTTGATCAGCATTCCTAGAGCCCTGCCACACAGTGCTAATCCCACCGCATCACTGAGATGCACTTTAGTAATTTGTATCAAAATAAGAAGGCAGCCTGTGCCTGTGGGTCTGCTTCACCTAAGTTCACTGCTCTGCCAAATGGATGGGTGAATTTGTGGATTTCCTAGAAGCTAGGCGTGTGAAAAACAAAAAGAAGAGAGCCACAAATTGCCAACATGTGTCGCAATACACATGAGACAAGGTAGAGAAAGAAACTTAAACCATCTTCAGGTTCTACTGAGTTTTCAGGCAGGGGATGAAAGCTAAGAGCCACAGAAGGGTGACACCCACCTCATAACTGAAGAGGATCAACTACTGTTTGCATTTTCATGTTATTTTAACCTTGGGTTCCATTCTCTACTGTGTTCAGATGTGTATCACCTTTAGTGTTTTTATATAATGCAAACTGTCTACTGTAATCACAGCATAGAAAACAGGAGAGGAAAATATTACAGATCTTCTAGTGGCCCAGCCTGCCAGGCTTGGGTAAGAGCAACTCTCTGTACATGGACAGTTTTGGAATCACTTCATGGTCATATTGAAGTACAGGCAACTAGAAGCCATCTTCCAGGTCTTTTGGATCCTAAGGGATCCTATACTTATCTATTGCTATGCTCTACAGTGATGAGGAGAGTCTCTTTGCTATATTTTCTCCTCTTCCACTTCCTTTCTACATATCCTTTTGGGCAGTCAGACACTATGGTATCCTCATATTCTCATGTCTTTTGGAAGCTAATGTCTATTTCTGGGGGTAGGAGAGAAGGGAAAAAGAAAGAGCTTCCCTGGACACTGAAATCAGTCTTTTGAGGTGGCTTTCATCTCCTTGGATTATTGAATACTTATTCTTTGTAAGGGTGGCAAACTGGCTCTGATGTCAGCTATACTTATCATATGTATAATTCATGGTAGATATCATAAATAAATTTGTAGTTTAAAATAAATTATTACTATTGTCATATGTTGATGTGTATACACACATGTGAATGTGTGTGTGTGTGTGTGTGGTGTGTGTGTAGGCTGGAGAACAACTTCTGGTGTCATCATAGTAATAACCCCACTTCTTTTAAAAATTAGTTTATTTATTATTGGACAACAGTTCAACAATTAGGCTATACTGGATGACCAGTGTGGTCAATGCATTCCCTGTCATTACCTATCTAAAGATGGAATTCCAAGTTTTACACTACTTTGCCCAACTATTTTTACATGGGTTTGAGATTGAATCCAGGTTCTTTTGCTTCCAAGATAAGTGTTTGCCAACAGAGCCATTCTACAAATCCACTATAAGGTTTTGAAAAGCCCATATGAAAGTTGGAAGCTGATTCTATGCCAGAGACAGATACACACGCTGTGTCTTTTCACAATGTCAGAGTTAACTGCATAATAATAAATGTACAAAGTTTAGTGGTTTAAGTGTGAGCATGCTGTCATAAAAATCCTTCTACCTTGGCAGCCTGGCCTAGAGACACACAAGATGTTTATTGTAATCTTAATCATTAATATTAAGTCTCAGATCCACATTGTATAGCAGCACAGAGTAAATGTATCTCTGTTTCTTTTTATATGTATATGGATTACAAAAGAATATAAGTTAAGCCAGCTGCAGCAGAGATTGAAAGACTTCAGAATTGGGCTGAGAAGTCTCTGCAGCTAAGATAATGAGGCAGTCTAGAGATAGGGAGGAAATGCAAGTGGAGTTCTTAGAGTCCTATCTGAGAGCAAAGCTGTAGAACTCTCAGCTTCACAGTGAAAGGCTGAACCAGGGTCAGAGCAGGAAATGGGTCAGAAGTCCGTGGGTCAGGTCTAGGTCCAGACATGTGAATGGGTGAGCGGGAAAGGTGTAAGGTAAATAGGTTGCATCAACAGTGTGGGCTGAATCAAGCTGAAGAGTCCTTGGTCTCTGATGCACACATCAGGTATCAGATGGTTCTTGTGGGGACATACCATCTTGTTAGCCACCCATAGGGTCCAGGAGTTAAACCCTTCCCTAAATCTGGTATGTCTGAAAGGTTCTTTGCCTGATTTCTGTGAGACATTTTTAGTATGCCCATGTGCTACATGGTTTCCCTTTCCCCCATAACTTTTTAGTATGACTCATTTCCCATTTTCTAGGAAAGTCATTTACCACCCTATGCTATATGGGTGGTGACTGACAGTATACAGTTTGGGTCCATTAAGGGGCTTCAGCTATCCTTCTTTCTTGAAATGAGGTCAAAAGCTGCTTATAAAATTGAGTCTCCTAGGGCAAGACAAAGCCTGAGAAACCATTGTTTTATACAACTGTTTTATACAACATGGAGAAACTTAGAGTTGTACATCACTTCATCTCAATATTTTCTCTGCAGAAAAAAAAATCAAAGATTTAACTCGAATGTACTCAACCCATAAACACACTAGCTCACATTTTTGAGACCTGTGTACTATACTGTTATAAGCACATGTTTAAAATTATAAATGCACTTCTCCATAAAGCAGAACACAGTGGTCTTAAGTGGAAAAAGAGATTCAGACTAGGAAGATATAGGCTGTAAGGTAACATATTTTTAATTGTTTGTTTTTGTTTGAGACAGACTATGTAGCTTAGCTGCTATCAGATTCATTATGTAACACCCATTGGGTTTGAAATCACTCTGCCTCTGCATCTGTAGTGCAGGTTTGAGAATCAAGATGCCTGGCCCTCTTTCCTTAGACTTATCCCTGAGAATGGTATTTCTTATTCTCTTTTCATCGTCTACCACACCCATGGCTCAGTAGAAGCACATGTGGGACAAAGCTCCTCCTTGAATGACATTTCATGTGTTGCAAGTGACTTCTTTCCTTAGTCATGTATTTCCTCTATTTTAGAGGATAATTATGATGAAAGGACAGACAGACAGATGGACAGACAGATACCATTTTGTGGCACGTGGGACACTTGAACGTGGAAATGGAGAAGGGCTCATATTTAGCTAAATGACTAAACTTGATTTCAAAAGGGAGAAGGGTGTCATAATATCCTTGAGCCTAGACTTGTCTAAGCCTAAAGCCATTTTGCGTATGATCATGTCATATTTCACGTGGGTGATTGCACTGGGCTAAGCTGTCATTAAATTGTACATTTGTTTGTTCCTTTTCAGTCAGTTGCATAGTGACTAAGGAAATAAGTTCACTCAGAGAATGACAACCTGGTCTCACTTGTGGAGGTCAAGCTCCTCACATTGTGCCAAGTTCATGACCGACCCTCAGCAAATTTCTCCATGGAAACCTTTTGAACTCATGAAGCTCATTCTTGAGAAATGTAAATGTTTTGTGAAATACACTGAGATTGGGTCACGGTTGTCAGCGGCTCACAGAATTCATCCAATATGGCTCTTTGATAACATTCCCTGCTTCACCTGTTTCTGACTAAAATGCTTTGCAATACTGTCACAGAGAGACCTGATACCTCTTAAGGCTGGGAAAACAATACCTTCTCTTAGGCCTGAGTGTGGAATAGATGAGCTGAACTTTACATTCCTCCTGGGACTGACACTTTATCTGGAGGTATGTCTTTGTGGACATAAAACCGTTCATGTCCTAAATGAAATGATAGGTTATGGCCTGATGCTGAAGTGTCAGCTAGGAAACTTCTTTTTTAATTGTCTCTTAAATATTTGGTTTATTTAACATCAAATGCTGAAATCTAGGAAGATGTCTTTCTCTATATCAACATCAATATCTTATCTCTAATCAGCCTAAATTGCCTATAGACACAGCATTATGAGTTGCTTAGGTTGAGGTTGAGATGACAGCTAGCAGACTCAGACAGGAAGATTTCAGGTGAAAAAAAGTTTCACATCCATGTGGTCTCCTGAACATATTTTTTTCCCTTTATCAGCTAAGTACATGATCACTGCCAGGAGAAGTGTTTTGTGTTCGCCAAAGTAAGTTCAACAAATATGTCTAGCTGGTTGATTTGTCTCTTTAGGATTACATTGGTGTTGAAATGTATGATAGTACCATTTATTCTTCAGTCTTAGAATAGCCTATTACCCATTTCCGAGATTAATATGTTTCCTTTCTTCAATGCATAAAACTTGGTTTCCCGTGTGTGGCTGATATCCTCACAAAATAAATTATCAATGAAAACTCAGCCTTGACAATCCTTGAGACCTGGACCAACTCTTTATCTAGACATGATATCTCCTCTTGCCATACACATACTGTAAACATTTACCAGTAGAGTTGCTTAGTTTGATTTTTTAAATCTCTAAAGCCTCATATACCATCTATGAAGAATAGTGATGCAGAATTTTTCAAAGTATCACATTTGTTTATGACTCTCAGTTAATAAGTGTTTTACATTACAACGGCAGTAATTCTGAAGACAAAATTTTCAAATGATGAGCTGCCAAGGGACCCTGATAGTTTCTGCCTCTAGGACTCCTCTAACTCAGTACACATCCCTGGGAACAATTGATCTCTTGCATAAGTAATGGCTATTCTCTCTTTCTTCTCCTTCTTTTTGCTCTCTCACACGCAGAACAGACACACACATGATGGGATTATATGCTTATAAGTCAAAAGCCATCTGATAAGTAGTCTCTATTTACAATTCTCCAAAGATTAAACAATATAAAGTCATCCCAGGATTCTTCAAATCTATTTTCACATAAAATAGAATACACTTAGTGCACAGAAGTGACCTTGATTGGGAACATACTGTTCAGGTTGCAATGTTCTAAAACAACAGTTAGAACCCATCCCAAAGCATATCGTGTACGTAGTTTATCATCTCTCAACATGTAACCACGCCTTCTTGTTTATATAGCATTGTCATTAATAATTTTAATTTGTTAAAATTTCCAAAAGGTGAACTATTTTTTTGTCATTCTTAAGCATTTTCAACTTACTTTGAATAAAATGTAGCCAAATATTTGATGATTTATTTACAAAAGAGTTAAACTCTTGAGTTGATTCATAAATAATTTTTAAATAATCAAACATTTTGATAATTTGATGGTGTCAGTAGCAATAAAAGTCATGGGTTTACTGGTGTGTGTGTGTGTGTGTGTGTGTGTGTGTGTGTGCGGATGAGAGAGAAGAATTTATATCAGTTGAAGAGGGAGGAAAACAGATCATATGATGGCATCCATAGTACAATTTAAGAAATGTGGGCCATATTTCATTAGTAAAAGATTACTGCTATTTTTAATTTAGAAGTATACAATGTTAAGTTACAGATTTATTAACCACATCTTTGCCAATGTTTGTAATTATAATATCACCTTCAAAACAAACAGGTTTTAAGTTTTGTCATTTTAAACGGGATTCGTGATCACATTTAGCACTGATACCTATTGCGTTATGCTCCCTACACAAAACAAATTTCCATGCATACTTAAGATGGAGAATTGACCTCATTTTGAAAGTAACTCAGTATATTCTCTTATGTGTATTTGTGTGATATGTGTGTACATGTGGAAGCAGAGTTTTCTCTTGAGTGTCTTCCATGATCAGTCTCTAGTTTACATACTGAGGCGGGGTCTCATAGAACTTAGCGTTTATCTATCTGTTCAGGTAAACAGTTTGCATTGAGGAGAGGAGCTGCTCTCACCTCTGCCCCATAAGAATTACAGGTGGGCCACCCAGGCCTGGCTTTTAAATATTTTCCTGGGTTTGCAATACCAGTTCATACATATGCCTGGTACACATATTTGAACATCCAATGGCACGATAGAAAGTTTAGAGTAAAAGTAGAATAATGACTGCATTTGCTTATGTCAGGTATTTGTGATTCAAAAGCAACTAGTTTGGAAAATGAGTTTATAATATTGGTTATTTGCTTCAAATGAAAAATCATGATCAAAGGCATATAGTGACATATTCTGGCAGAGCTCTTATATCTTTGTCTTATATCTTTGCTCTCATGTTTCCAGCGATGTTTGAAATGTTTCCTCATATGGTGGTCTGTTTGGTGAGTTTGCTGATTTTTTTTCCTTGTCATTTCAGGGTGACTTTCTGACATCCATGAGAGATATTAAGTTTATTAAAACTTGTGGCTCCACTTATACAACTAGCATCAAGCTAGTTATTGGATATTTTATTTATTTACAATACAGATGTGATCCCCTTTCCCCATTTCCCCTCCCTAGAACCCCTTATCCCATCCCCCCTCCTCTTTTATGCTTTCATACCATTTTAATTACATGCATGTATTAAGATCAGTTCTAAGTTGAAGGTCTAGCAATACAATAGATTCAAATAGTCAAGGAACAAGCAAGACAATAAACACAAATAGTCAAAGAAAAAGCAACTCAGCTATTAAAAACAATGAATTCATGAAATTCTTAGGCAAATGGATGGAACTAGAAAATATCATCCTGGGTGAGGTAACCTAATCACAAAAGAACATACATGGTATTCACTCATTGATAAGTGGATCTTAGCCCAAAAATCTCACAATATCCGAGACATAACTCACACACCAAGGGAAAGAAAAAACAAAGTGTGGGTGCTATGATCCTTCTTAGGAGTAACAAACTACTCACAGGAGCAAATATGAGACAACGTGTGGGGCAGAAAGTGAAGGAGAGACCATCCAGAGACTACCCCACCTGGAGATCCCTTCCAGATGCAATTACCATAACAGTAAACACTGTTGTGAATGTCTGGAAGTGCATGCTGACAGGAGCCTGATATACCTGTCTCCTGAGAGGTACTGCCAGAGCCTGACATATACAGAGGAGGATGCTCACAGCTAACCATCAAACTGATCACAGGGTTCCCAGTGGAGAAGTTATAGAGAAGACATATATATATATATATATATATATTATATATATATATATATATCACACACACACACCACACACACACACACACAATATATGTATGTATGTTGTGGGAATGTGTCTATGTGTGTTTTTGGATGCAAAGAAGGTCAGATGTGTATAACCTGGTGATTGTAAATTCCCTGCTGTAAGTACTGTGAAAGAAACTCAAGTCTTGTGATTGGTTGTGAATGGGCCAGAAATATTCCTAACTTGTGAGCCACTCTTTTCAGCCTCATAAGCTATGGAAAATCCACAGTCCCTACAAGCTTTATGTTCACTATTACCTAAGATTATAGAGACACTTAGAAGAACAAAAAATTGATAGCCCGTTGTGACAACTTTTACTTCAATTATTAAAATGTATATGCACAACATGAAGCACACTAGAGGCAAATGCTGAAGCTGTTGGGACAGTGACTGAAATGGATGGTTATTCTTCTTACAGCAGACATCCCTGAGTTTACCTTTCCAGTACCTGCATTTTGTCTGCTTTACATAAAAATTTCTAATTATTTTTCCTTCATGAACCATACATGTCCACTACAGTTGCATGTGTTCTAGGTGGTTAACAACACCATTACATGACTTTAATGATAGACACATGATCCAGCTGCTGCCTGGCTAACCCAGGGAGGGAATCCCTCAAACACAATGTTTGCTAAGGAAAACAGTGTGAGTTTGGTTATGTCTATCAATGAGTGTGATAGGACATTGGCTGTTGTAATGTTCTTTGTCAGATTCCAAGAGACATGGAAACCTAGAACATTTACAGGATGTATCAGTAGTCCAGTGGGAAACATCTGCTCTGGAGAATCAGTACAGATGAAGGCCTGCATGAGAAATGGAGGGATGGAAATCAAAGATGGTGTTCATTGAATTCTGGATCCTTATAGCTACTGACAACTTTTCTTTTGAATTATTCCAGCTACATTGTTAGTAAACGCTACTTCTTTTTCCTTTAAAAGTAATTTTAATTGCATTTTTTTTTTATTATTTAAAATCAAACTAACAGAAAACCCATGCTGGTCCTCCAAACATGATCAGGTCATAGACTTTGTATTATGATGATAACAATCATCCCACTGTCCCAGGACAGAGGAGATGGGTGGGAAATACGCTGTGTGCTTGGGGAGGAAAGTATGAGAATCAGTAAATTCAATTATGCAAAAGAACTCTGAGTCACAGCACGAGTAAGTTATTAACTTTGTTCTTTTTATATGAGGACTTTTACCCTGAGAGAACAGCACAGCACCACAGCACCATTAGCTAAAACCCAAACTGGGTTACTCTTGACACATAAAGAAAAATCAGGGACTATACAGCCTTCACTAAAGGGAGAACAAAAAACTCATATGTAAAACTTATTGGTGGCTTTCAACTAAGTTGTGCTGAGGTTAATACAGGTGGTAAATTCTTTCCAATTCCCCTCTACTTGAACCACAGGAACAAATCACAAAGTGAGTTTATATTCTGGAAAATGTTAGCAGTTTAGAAAAATTTAAAATTCTGGAGGTTTTCTGGAGAAAATTCCTTTCTCTGTAGCAGCTCCTTCTTCAAAACCTAAAACAAACAAAAATAAAACTCATTGAAGTAAGTTGTACAGAAGAATGATTAAAACAAAGATCCTTTTTTTTTCTGTGATACTTAAAATGAGAAAGTATATAAAACAACATGAACGTTGAAACCTAGATGAGAATGCTAAAACTGATCTTTCAGAAGGACAATAACTGGGTCTGAAAGATGTAAACACTTGATTTTCATGAACAATAAACATGAATATCTTGACTTTCCTCTGGAAGGTGAAATGGTAGAGGAATTTAGTTACTATTAAATATAATGTTTTATATCTTCCGTAGTAATAGCAATATGTTTAAAATATATCTCATCAAGTCTTATTTTTAAAATTATTTCTTTTGTTTTTTGAGATTATAACATAATTACTTAGTTTTCTCCTTCCCTTTCCTTCCTTCAAATCCTCCCATATACTGACTTTTGCTTTTTGCAAATTCATGACATCTTTTTTCCCACTTATTATTGTTATACACACAGACACACAGATATATACACACACACACATACACACACACTACACACACACACACACACACACACACACACACACACACACACACCACATTCTTAATTACACAAATAAAACCAGCTTAGTCTGTATAATGTTCCCTGTATGCTGTTTTCAGGGCTGACCATCTGGTATTGGATAACCTGTTCATGTTCCCTTCCCTGCAGAAGACTATTTCTTCCACTCTAAGCATCCTAAGTTGCCTGTAGTTCTTTGTGTAGGGTTGTACCCTCATGGGGTTCCCTGCTCTCTCTGGCATGCGTCATCCTTGCTAAGCTCATGTTTAGAAAGTTCTACCTTTAACTGTCTCTGTAAAAATAATACATTTTCTACAGTATCTAAACATACTTTAAGCACGTTCTGATATTTTGGATCTGTTAGTGATGTAACAACAACGAATTCAGAGACCAAAGTTATCAATGGAGATGAGAATCAGTAAACCCAAAATGGCTGTGGAGTTGCCTAGTCCCTTGGTTCTTACTGTTGCTGCAAAACAATCACTGGGTTCACCTGGACACATAGCAGATTTGCTCAAATTCTAATCCTATCTTATCCCTGTGGAATTAGACTCAGTGATTTAATAACCTCCTTTTACTGGAGAGCTTGGAGATAGAACTCTGGGCTTTGGGAACTTTCATTGACTCATTCATGCTGCCCCAGGGATTCCATTGTTGGGCAAGTAAATTAAGCTAGAGATGTTTCTTCTTTCCTTTCTTTATCCTTTAGATTTATTTTTTCCATTTGCTTGTTTATTTATTTACTCATTTATCCTTTGGATTTATAAGGGCGGGTGATCATGTCTCAATTGTGTCTCTGTGCCAAGAGCTATAATCGAGTGCTCATAATTTTAGATTATACATCTTGGTAGGTTGCTCAATACAGTCTCACTTGTTATCATTCCAATCCCACCTCTTTGCTCTTTAGTTCTCCCATTAAGTGAAGATCTAAAGGCAATGTAAAGAAAGCAAAGGCACATAACTATAAATGTAGTTGCCTCTAAGTTGTCATGCTGTTTAATCTCCCAGGTCTAAATCCCTGAGATTCTAGTCTTATGTTTTTCTTATTTCAAGGTGGTACCTTTCTGCTTTATTGCATTTTTTCTTGTTTTTGTCCCAACCTGTATGCAAGGTCAGGGTCTATTGGCAACTGGCATAATGGGTAATTACACCCCTATTTGGTCAAGGATGTGAGTTAAGGAATAAATCAGGCCCTTAAGGCTTCAGTTCGTGCCACTCTGGTTATTAGATGTGTGTCACTGAGCAAAGTTCTGATCAAAGCCATTGGGAGAGACTGAGGGGACATGGAACGTGCTCTTGTCTAATTACTGGGCTGAGTACTAAAGGAAGTTTGTAATAAAGGGCCATTAACTACCAGCCTTTACGATCAGTGAAGCAAGAGTATGGAGATATTATGTTTATCAAGTAGCAATTTGAAGGAAAATCCTCCATGTTAACCATTTTTCTCTTTTCTACCCTTGATCAAAACAAATTGTGTATATGTATGAAACATTAAAACAATAAAATAACAACAGCAACAAAAAACCCAGAACAGAACAAAAACAACCATGGGGCAGGCAGCTAGTCTAATTTAAGTTAGCATGGAATTAATAAACTTTAGTTGTTTGTTTATTGATTGATTTACTTACTTCTGGCCTTTTCTGAGACAACTTAATTGATCTTAAATTTGAGGCAGTTATCTCTGCTGTCTCCTATGTATGGGGATTAATGATATTTGCCACCAAACATGGTCAAAATTTATCTTTTGAAAACATTCAAATATGCTCTCCTAAAAGGTTTTGTATAACCTTCTCAGATTTTTTAAAATATGAATTTTGAAGAAACTAAATGTTAAGTATATTCATTTTAAAATGTGTTCATTACAGACAAACTTACTCTTGGGAGTCAACTACCACAAATTTTCATATGACTTGAGAAATGTTTCTCTCCTTTGCTCACCTAGGTCCTTCTTTCTACTGAGAACATTTCTTCTCTGATGTATCTCTACACCTCCAAAACTACAGAAAAATAATAGACACAGTTTTAGCTTTATATTGTACTATGCTTATTTTCCAAGGTCATGAATGAAGGCCACTTTATATCCTAGCTACGAACTCAGATCCATATGTAGAAGCAACTTTCACATATTAAACTGTAGATATGATAATTCTGGCTTGTATATCACCACTGGATTGCAATGGTCATTACCTTTTTGCACTTCTGTGTAAGCAAATCGTGGTCCCAGCTATGAGTATCTTTTTGATTAACTATATGAAGGAAATTATATAAATTATTATTGATCTTTGCCATTTAAGACTTACTTATGAGTTATAGCGATTTGTATAGCTTAGAATGATATAATCCTTTTATCAAGACAAAAAATCAACGCATATGCATAGCCAATTTTACTATTTGTTTTCATGCTCTGACCTAAAATAGTTATGCTAACTTCTAGGGGCCTATGAACAATGAATAAACAACAAATGAACTAGAAGGAAGCACCTCAAGCAACCACTCACAGATGTGAGGTTCATGTAAATCTAGTATAAAATGCTTGGTTAAAAAAAATCCCCTAAGTAGATAACTGAATATTACTGAGCTTTATCTGACTTACCTTAGCAATGAGTCTATTTCAGTCCAAGTTTGGAGCTTGATATGATTGCAATTGCCATCAACTGAAGTAAAATCATTGCACACGATGAAATTCCACTTTGATTTCACAAAATTGATTTTTTGCAGTCCAATTCATTGATGGCATCGATTTCCTGAAGGTTGAATCTGCAATGTCACACAGGTAGCTGCGCCATCTGATATCTGCACCTCTTAATTTTCCCTGTATTATTTTTAACTTCTGTTTGTTTTGAGCCTCTAATGGCAGTGTATGCTGTTGGACTCCCTTGAAAGTTCTTGGAAACTAGCTTCCACTCTCACCCACCACAGGGGACTATATGAAGGTACAAAACTCATTATATAGTACCTACAACCAAAGATATTATTAAGCATACATATAACATTTGATGTTTGCAGTTACTTCAGAATATTCTCTCATTTGATTCCATCCAATGAACCCCACAGTTAGCCCATCTCTTACCTTGCTTTCCAGTTTTCCTGCTCTATTTTCCAGGCTTTATTTCAAAAGAAATAAGAAGCCTGCTATGATGGGTCAGAGAGGAAGGAACATGTTACTTATTCAAGTCTAGAGGTTTGAATTTACTCTCTGAAATCACAGTAAGGTGAAAGTAGAGGACCAAATCTATAAAGAAATTCTCTGATCTGTGCTCTGTGGCACATACTTCCACTGTGCATTCATGCATGATAATGAATAAATGAATGAATGAATGAATGAATGACTAATAAGAAAAAGAAGAAAATAAAAGTAACAAATAAGAAAATAGTCTTAATAAGCTATCTCATTTATTACTTTGATGTACACAGCATTATTGGTGGTTGTGGACAGTACAGTCCTTTGTTTCAGGTCTTCATGATTGTGGTTTCTATCTGTGTATTCAATCATGGAAGTAGAAAGTATTTAGGAAAAGAAAACACATTAACTGGAGGCTCAAAAGATGTCATAGTGGTAAATAGTGCTTATTGGTTCTAAGGGATCTCACATTCTCTTCTCACCTTTACTGGAATGTTATGCAAATGGTGTGCATAGATACATTTGGGCAACACACATAAACACACACACATAATTTAAGTAAATAAATCTTTAAAAGAGAAAACTATTATGTATATGCTGAACACATAGGCTTGTGCATTTATTCCCTAAATGACGCAGTATAATTATCTATATATCTGTATGTAACACAATTTATAAGTGGTTTAGAAGTGATATAAAATTTACAGGAAGCTGTGCAGAGTTCACATGCACACAGTGCACATGTGAGCATTTGAGGATTTCAGTGTGCTTGCAATCTTGGAATCATTTCCCCACTGTGCTAAGGGGCAACTATCCATGTTTTGCAGGAAAGAACTTAATTTTTACATTGAAAAGCGTAATTGCCATCATTAGTTGGTGACTATAAGAAACTTTCGTAAGGCCATCAGAAGAATGTGGAACGTGGAAAGAGACATGCAGTTGTTTTCAAGGGACAAGGCTAATCGTCATCCCATTGCTACCCATATGATCTTGAGCAAGATACTTCATTTTGGTAGATCTGCCTTCAATCTGAGAGATGGAGAGGAGTCCTGTTTCCTCACAAGTTATAACGAGTGTGAGGCATAAAAACTTACACTGGATTAAATCATAGTAATAATTTCTGTTATCTATATGTCTGGGATTTAGATAGTATCCACTTAGAAGCCCAAGCAACATGTTCATTAAAACTTGACATGTATAGCATCTGATTTGTGCTCTTATGAATGACTTTATCATTAAAAATACATAAATATTGGAAATTGAATTTCCCAGTTTATTTTCTATTTTATTGGTTTTACTTTATATATTAAACATGTTAAACTTTTTGAAATTGAACCGTATATAATGTGAGATCAAAATTCTCTCTCTCTATTTTATAGATACTCTTTTTTTTTCTGTTGACAAATCAGGGACTAGAAATAGAGATGAAAATCTCTATATTATTAACACATAAGTGACTTTCAAGGTTATATTATTGAGGAAACCCAAAGGAAGTAAAATTGCTTTCTAATTCTATTACTAAAGAGAAGGGCTGAGAGATATTTAAATTGTGTTCACTCTAAATGCATGCTTTTCCCCACCCCATATTTATGCTTCACAAACATCATATGTAATATGAATCATTGAAATCAAGTTACGTTTATATTTAGTATTGTTCAAAAAGAGTTGTGTGTT